>JAMPIV010006084.1:0-199144 GCA_024509875.1 Oreohelix idahoensis
ATATTTCGTTTATTCGAGATAATACCTCTAGTGTTTCACACATGTCGGGAGGCGTGATATTTCTGTGTATTTCATGAAAGCAAGGTAAATTGACTTTTTCATTAAATCTATCGATTTTGGGTCGTGAGCGATTTCGATTCATAGCCTGTCTTCGAAAGTCGTCGTCACGAGATGTTTTCCCAGCTCACATGTCGCTGTATTGTACTGCATCGGTTGATGCATGTCCCAAGGACCATTACTTGCTACTTTGTTAAATGAACTAGGTTTGGAAAACCTTTATTATCTAGAGGATATTTTTGAGGACATTATTTATACTTCGGCAGACGTGTCTGTCTTGCTGAAGTCAGACTAAGGAGAGGGAACTGATCTCATACATCTGGTTATCTCCTGGCTGTTATAGAAAAGGATGGAGTTTTTCACCTGACTACATTTACAGCACTATGAAATATAACATGCATCTGACTCATCATTGTAATGCTGTCTACCGTCTATTGCTGTATTGAATGTTGCTGTGATAATGACTGTTTGATGTGCCTACATATTCGCGTAACCATTTTGTCACTGTGGCGTCCACAATAAATAATGAAGAAAAACGTCAACGGCTGTTACAAGAATCATTGACTTTATACGTCGTGAGTTTACTGACGTTCTATGTGGATTGCCCTGTTATTTTTGTATGAACATTGTTTGACTGAACACATCTGCACACTACACAAAACCAGACATGCGGATACCATCCATCATCCCCATACTGGCCACCAAATGATGCGTGATGCCATATGATGATGGATGGTATCCGCATGTCTGGTTTTGTGTAGTGTGCAGATGTGTTCAGTCAAACAATGTTCATACAAAAATAACAGGGCAATCCACATAGGACGTCAGTAAACTCACGACGTATAAAGTCAATGAGTCTTGAAACAGCCGTTGACGTTTTTCTTCATTATTTATTGTGGACGCCACAGTGACAAAATGGTTACGCAAATGTGTAGGCACATCAAACAGTCATTATCACAGCAAGTCCTTGGGACATGCATCAACCGATGCAGTACAATACAGCGACATGTGAGCTGGGAAAACATCTCGTGACGACGACTTTCGAAGACAGGCTATGAATCGAAATCGCTCACGACCCAAAATCGATAGAGTTAATGAAAAGTCAATTTACCTTGCCTTCAGGAAATACACAGAAATATCACGCCTCCCGACATGTGGGAAACACTAGAGGTATTATCTCGAATAAACGAAATATCCATTAAGAGGACTACACATCCCTGACAGAACAAAAAATAGCGGAGATCCCCTCTTCAACGAGGCATCTCTTTCGCCATTCAAATCGCTCACTCCACTAGTGGTGGGCGGAAACCGATCGACCAAAAAACAAGACCAGTCATGCGCAGTCCAGCGCAAAAATGACCACAGCTCAAAACTTAACTGCATTCAATACCAACGCGAAAAGACAAATGCTTACCGAGAAAAGTGACTATAAATTTCAAGCAGTTGTTGCCCTTGCGTTATAAAATAGATATTGTAATAAAACGATGTTGCGAGAATTTATCACGCAACATATCACCACCTCCTCCCGATAAAAAAAAATGTGGAACATATTTTTTTTTTTTAAATATCAAAGAGCATGCGATAAGCGGCTCAAAACGCACGAATTATGCGCTGATAATTAATTAAATTGCCTAACATGAGGCTAAATATAGAGTGTCTGGTGAGGATATACCTCAACAGAAAAATAAATATGTCTCAAAAAATATTCACATCGGGGAGGTGTCACCAACACACATCACGTTAGCATGTAAACACAATATACGTATGCAAGTTACCATAATCATCATTAAACAGCATACTCTAATATTGTCTTTAAAAATGGATGTACAAATCTGATAGGAAAATTTAAATAGTACATTCTTTGACATGTAATGACATAAGTACATAGTAAAGTTAAACTACATGACGATCCAGGACATATGCTCTGGTATTCCGAGGGTAAGTACACAATCTAGAACTCGTCATGCTTGATACTAGTAAGGTAAGTCCTCAGCTCAACAATGACATTCTGAGAAAGTACAAGCAATATAATGCTAATTAATAACTAATATGCTTCATAAGGTACAATACATTATTAATAATTGTGGCTGTTTAGTAAACTAACGGCCCCTATATTAACTACTCAGTCCTCCTCTATCATCTTAAAAAACGAACAGAAGAAGATGACAACAAAGCACGATAGTGTGTACATATAAAGTAAGTACAGATGTGCTAATCTATTGTAGAAATATAGGTGTGTTATGACTCTGTAATATATGGAAATATAGGACAGAAGTATTAGTTGGAGTCATGTGGGCATCTAGACAAAATGTCAGCCATCACATTATCCGCACCACGGATAGCTCGTACCGTGAAGTGAAAAGGTTGAAGAGCTATAGCATATCGAGTGGATCTCGAACTCTTCAAATTCTTAGTCTGAATAGCTGTAAGAGCTTTCTGATCAGTCTCTAGAATGAAATGTGCGCCCAGGAGGAATCTTTGTAGCTTTAGAATTGACCAAACCATCGCTAACAACTCACGGTCTAAAACCGAGTAGTTCCTCTCTGCCGCATTTAGTTTTCTAGAAATGTACATAACAGGATGCAGAGTATTTGCATATTCTTGCATCAGTGCTGCTCCAATCCCAGTGGATGAAGCATCACTCCGAAGAACAAAAGTCCTATCAAGAGTAGGTAATCTTAAGATGGGAGGTGAAGAAAATATATTCTTGATTTGGTCTAGTGAAGATTGGCATTCTTCAGACCAACGGACCAGATTAGGCGAACCTTTCTTCAACAATGTTGAGAGAGGTGCCATGATCGAAGATAAATTTGGAATAAATCTCCCATAAAATTGAATTAAACCTAAGAGACTCCTAACTTGTTTCTTCGTTTTAGGAACAGAGATGTTCAGTATTTTGGAAGTATTGTGGTCTTCTGTCTTCAAGAGACCATGACCAACACGATGACCCAGGAAAGAGATTTCACCAAAACCAACAAAAGCTTTAGAAGGTTTCGCTGTCAAATTATTCTCACGTAGAGTGGACAGTAAGTCATATAACCCTAAATAGTGATCTTCCCAGGTATCACTGAAGAGACAGATGTCATCTAAGTATGCGATGACATCCGAACGATGTGACAGAATTCGACGCATCATGCGAACGAAAGTGGCAGGGGCGTTCATGAGACCAAAAGGCATAACATTCCATTGAAATAGACCCCTAGGTGTAGAAAAAGCAGTAAGAGGTTTGGCATGCTCTGCTAAAGGCACTTGCCAATAACCTTTAGACAAGTCAAGTTTAGTGAAGAATCTAGAATTAGAAAGTCTAATCAGTAGATCTTCTAACAAAGGCATCGGTTCAGCATCGAACTTTGTGACCTGATTCAATTTGCGATAATCAACACAAATTCGTATGTTCTTATCCTTCTTCCGGACAATAACCATGGAAGAAGAATATGGTGAAGTCGATGGTTCAATTATATTTAATTGAATCATTTCATCCAATTCCTTTTCCACTTGCGACTGAAAGTGTATAGGAATAGGATAAGGCCTAACCCTAATTGGATTATTGTCGGTAAGAATTATGTCATGTTCTATGACATCTGTGTGTCCAGGAATGTCAGTGAGAACATCCTGAAATGTTTGTAACATCGACGAGACTTGTCGATGTTCGTCACCAGAAAGATTAGGA
Source organism: Oreohelix idahoensis (assembly GCA_024509875.1). Taxonomy (NCBI): domain Eukaryota; kingdom Metazoa; phylum Mollusca; class Gastropoda; order Stylommatophora; family Oreohelicidae; genus Oreohelix; species Oreohelix idahoensis. The sequence goes on from JAMPIV010006084.1 coordinate 3,728, forward strand.
GAAACAGAAACGTTTTTCCAAGATTCCGTAGAATGTAATGGAACCACTGGAAGGGGAAGATTAACATCAGAGAAGGTAGATTCCTCATCCTGTATGACAGACAGGGATGAATAATGACCGTGAGGTGCAGGAGCATCATCCGTTGCCTGGAAAATAGGCAGCAAATAGTCCGGACGTTCGTGAAATTCCGAAAGCATGTTTATGTGGAAAGTTTTATGCTTTCCATCAATATCGACCACATAGTCAACATCGGAAATCCGAGAGACTATTGCATACGGACCTTTCCATGCAATAAGAAGTCTATTTTCCCTACTGGGGAGTAGGACGAATGCTTTGTCACCTGGACAAAGTTGTCGTAGACATCTATTCTTGTTAGCAAACTGTCTTGCCTTCTCTTTAGCAATTTCTGATGAAGCAGTTGCTAGCTTACATGCCTCAATGATCTTTTGTCTAAGAGCAATGACATACTCATATGAGGATTGAGTTTCATCGCTAATATCATCGGCAGTGATGAGATCGTGTAATAAAGACATAGGGCCGCGTGGACGCGCGCCAAAGACAAGTTCGAAGGGAGAAAATCCTGTGTGTTCATTAGGGACTTCTCTATAGGCAAAGAGAGCCGCGGGTAAAACCCTGTCCCAATCTTGAGGATGATCTTCAGTTATCTTACCAAGCAAAGTCTTGAGCGTTCTATTCAGACGCTCAATTAACCCATTAGACATAGGATGGTAGATACTACTGAGAGATCGTTCAATATGTAAGGTAGACATTACCTGTGACATAGTCCCACGCCAACATCTGGTTTTCACCACTATCTACTCATCTTTGGTTCTTGTTGTCAGTCCCACGTTGATTATCTGGTCATAAAGGTAGTCTCATATTAGATATTGCCGTAGGAGAGTGGAGTGTTAGAGCTTTCACTGTCCTAGGTCCAGCTTCGAGAGGTGGGGTTATCAGTTCCCTTCCTTGCTTCCTTTTCCTTCCCTAACTCAGGAGCAGCGTTAGGTACCCATTTATAGCTGGGTGTTTCGAGCCTGGTACCCTCACCACAGGAGACCAACGCTCTAACCACTCTGTCAATCAAACTCAAACCTTGTTAATTCTTCTATTCTGCACAAACATTTATTCATGGAAGTCTGTAATCCTTCATTTTTAGTTTTCTTGTTCTCTATCTCAATGCTAGGTGTCACTCTATTACACACACACACACACACACACACACACACACACACACACACACACACACATATATATATATATATAATGCATTCCTATAACCACACATAATAGAGGTTCGACTATCTCCCATACTCTGCCAATGCTCGCACGTCTTTTTCTTTGTCACGAGCGATATTTTTCTCTCCTTCTCTCAATAGATTTATCTTTCGTTCTCTCTTTTCTCTTTTTCAACTTACCTTTTAACCGTACAAAATGTGTATTCATTAAATCTTCCCTACACACACATTCCAGTTTCTGTCACCCGAATATTGGATGATAGTATCATTTTCAATCACCTGTGCAAATCGTTTGCCCAGAGCAGGTCGCCTGGGTCCTGCACTCTTTAATGGGAGTAAATGATATGGTGACTTTCTTCGCGTTAGTAAGGAATGTAATGAGATTTCACACTCAACGGTAAAGCAATGTATCTCCCTGAGACAAAATTCAGATGACAAGAGTGCCCCCATTGGTTAATTAATTTAAGATGGGAAATGGTCTAGGAACATGGGCGTGGTCTCCCATAAATCTGTTTCTAGTAAAATGGGATTTCACTGCTTCTTAGTATATAAGAATTTAACTAACAATTCACCAGCACTGCAATCTAAACTTTGGTAACGAAAGAACCTATCTCGCATGCAAGCCTTATTTCTGACAAAAGCCTAGCTTTTTTTGCAAAAGTACAACCAGGTGGGTGAGTGAGATATATATGTATATTGATTACATTCTACTATATGTATGTAATATCATTTTAGATGGTTATTATTAACGAGTATAACTGATCTATTTGGTATTATAAATGCATTTTATATCTAACTAGTAAGACTGCATTTTGTGTGTATTTGATAGATACATATCTTCCTTTGAGTGTCATAGCAGATAAGTATCTATTTGGATGAACTATCTCCCCTTGGTTTTCACTTGTTGATTATAATCTTACGGAGGAGTTATCTCCCCTGTGGTTTTTTTGCCACTGAATGGAATTAAAACCATCTATATATCTAGAATATATTTGCTAATTTTTGGGTGTGCTGAGATAATATTGTACTGTTCCATGTTTTAAAGGAATAATTCACTTCCAAAGTGTATTGAGATAGAGAAAATAATGCAGGTGGTGCATTTTTATAATAATAATATTACAGAAGTGTTAATTGCTTCGCACCATTGTACATTTCATTTCTTGATAATGAGTAGAGCCAGAAACATCGAATACTGATTGTAACAAGAGATTTGATTTACTGCAATACTTTGGTGAACATGGTTGAAATTAAGCAGACACAGTGTAATGAAGGACTATTAGTGATTGTGGCTAACTGTTATAATTTATTTATTGACTCAAGCAAGACGGTCATTAAACTTATGGCGTTCATTATGTGGCCGTATGACCTACTACCATAGCATTTATTCGTGCTAGAGACTAATTATAATAAAATAATAGAAATTATCATTCACTATTATGGAAAATAAGCAAGCAAGATTTTTTTAAACAAATACATAACTAATAAATAAAAAAAGCCCGAGACACATTGAGTGTAGGATGAAGCAAGGTGAAATTAACTATGTCAGGTTTGGCATAAGCCACGTTAACGATCGGCGGGAGTTATCATAGAAATAGTGAAGTAGATCGGAATAGCCTAACTCCCTGTAAGATCGCCTGATGGAATGACCAGTAAGAAAATTAACAAAACAAAACTTTGACCAATGAAAAGTGGCCAGCAGCGCGCACTACTAAACCGGCTCAAAGATAATTTTCTGAAAGTGAGTGGTACGGAATTGAGCATTGCATAAAGACGTGTTTGTGACCGTGCGAACATATGTATCTCCGGTCTGACACACAAGTCTTGCTCCTACGTTGAGGTATTCAACAAGAAACTTAGTGCATTTCCATACTCTTCAATATTTATGCAGTTTGCATGAAGAGATTTCCTTTATTGTGAAAATCTGTGCATACAGATTATATCTTAGTGGTTCATCCACATAAGTACGTTCCAAGGAACTGTATTTCTTTTTCAGCTCGATTTTTCGTGATAAGTCCCTGATATTTGATACTAATGAAGCTGCTAAAGGAAGAAATAAATACTGTAGAGATTCCTACATACGAAGTGCCCAACTATGAAATAATAAACACCAGGGACTTAGAGAATATTTGAAACTGTTGAGAAATGGTACAAACCCCCTTGGATAGAAGTTAAGGAGGGAAGAATTATCATGCATGATGAAAAGGATGCTTTTGATGTAAATAGATGAAACATTGTTGAAATATTTGCCTGTTGATCTTGAACAGTTCTGCTTCCAATAAACTTCATGTTAATTGTCAAGGCTGTTGATGGATTACTTAACAGTTGGAATAGTTAAATGTTATGTATAAGTTTGATACACCATCACCACTATTCTCTCCTATCATAACATCTTATAAGAGGAACGAACAAACCTGGGACCAAATAGATTAAAACCAAGAAAGAAATACCTCTGGCGGACTTTAAGCCAGTCAAGATTTAACTTGAAGTATACAAGCAGAGTAAAAAGAGTAAATTATTATTAACTCATACACTGCCACATGTAAGTAGAAATGGTGCCATGACACCTCACCACATCGGGCACAATTATGCTTACATAGTATTTGTCTCACGTGCATAAACTGCAGGGCCAGCAGTACAAAAGGCACCTGGGCCTGTACTGTGAATTCTGACGGACGGGCGACACAAAGACTTGATAATTAATCTCTCCCAAATGGAGGATTACCGAAGTCGTATTGCATCTTGCCCAGTTATTTAGGGTAGTCTACACCACGAGATCAGGGAAAGAGAATTTCAAACCCCTGAGATAAATCTACACCTAACACACCACCCTTTTCTTACACCTGGAGAAATCAGGGAGTGACCGGGATTGCAGTCATAGATACAGATAAGTTACACCACCAAGAACCAACTACTATACAACTTCATAAAAGTCCTTAATGATGAACTATCAATAGTTTCGTAAACGCAATTGAAAACAACTTCACTAATGTCCTTAATGATGAGTTGGAGCCGCGCTGGTGTAATGGCTACAACGTTGTACTGGCGACCAGGTGTTCATGGTTCAAACCCGGGCGTCGGCGTTTGAAGAAATTTTTACGACCGGAAATTTGACTGAATAATCTGAACGGCTCCTGCACATAAATCCCGTGTGGATGGGAAGGAGCGAAGCTCCTGACCGGGTTGGAAGGAAAGTCCACTGACCCCCCAGCCTCGCAATGACATGTCATTGGGCCAAAAGGGCTAGAAAGCTCGAGTGCCGCTGGTTATAGAAAAAAAAAAAATGATGAGATATAAATAGTGTTTGTAAATAGAACTAAAATTATATAAGACTGTGAAGAATTGTTAGTAACTTTATAGAAACGATTGCATTTTTGGCATTGTTGATTATCTTAAATTTATATATATTTATATATATATATATATATATATATATATATATATATATATATATATATATATATATATATATATGTATATGTATATGTATATGTATATGTATATGTATATATATATATATATATATATATATATATATATATATTATTTATATATATATATATATATATATATATATATATATATATATATATATATATAAGTGATACATATTCTCTACATATGACAAATTTGTTATTTTCATCAGTAAAGTTTCAGTGTAATTTTCTAAAATCAAGATTAGTTTACTGACTTTTCTTTGTTCTTACAGTGTTTCTCATACTGTAGGATTTTGTCATATTTGTATTTAATCAGTGGGGACTCTTTCTAATAATTTAGTACCTTAGGGAAAAGTGGCCTGGATACCTTCTAGCTCTTAGTCTACTCAGAGGATTCTCAACCTGCTAAGAGACAGTTAATTTCCAGTATCCCTATAAACAGATGTGCCAGTGATTCTCACTCTATTTTCTTCCTGCGAAACTTATACTTACATTTTCCGCAGATTTTCATCGAGCCAAATTTCAGTGAAATTATCTTGGACAGTTCTGGTACTTAGTCATACCTTCACCTTTCCCATCTATCCATCTCGCATCGGATATAGCAGCCACAGATAGTGGGGGCTCGTCCGGGATTTAACTCAGTTCGTAGGGAGACGCTCACTGGGATATGGCCTTGCATTTCCTTAGATAATTACTGCTGTAGAGGACTTGATCCATAACTTTAGATCTCAGTTGGGGTTTGAATGAACATAGCCTATAAACAGTTTCCTTAGGGTGGGACTAGCACTGTTAGAGCTATCTAAATTATTCTCCCTAAACTTTGATTAACACTCTTCTGTAAAACCACATCTCTGTTGCGTCTAGTGACTTCCATATTTCTTTACTAATTGTCCATGACTCACTACCATATGTGAGAATTGGTTCTATATAACAATAATGAACTCTCTTTCTTGGTTCCAGTGACAAAGAATTGTTGCATAAAAGAAATGGCCATATAAAAAAGACATAACATCTTGCTGAAGACCATAATGGAAGGCAAACGTGCAAGAGGAAGACAGCGCTATAAGTGGAAAGACAGCATCAAGGGATGAACAGGAAAAAACGTCTATCAGAGTGTAACATCAAGACAAGAGACAGAAGATGTTGGAGATTCTTTGTAGCCGAGTTCATTGTGGAGATGGCACATGATGATGCTTATCTGTCTGGCAAACTGTTTTTCAAATGCCCAGCCACGATACTGTGGAACACAGATGTGTCACCGGCTCGTGCCAGACGCCTAGTGGTAAATGGAGAGGACGTGTACCTTCTTTTAATATTGACACATTCTTCCTATCATCACGTAACATGTACGGGACATTTAACAGCAATGAAGAAACAAAAGTTGGTAGATAGTCCCACGACTGGCTCGTAATGTATTCTTTAACTGTGTGTGCAAGTCCTGGCTCATAATGTATTCTGTAACTGTGTGTGCAAGTCCTGGCTCGCAGTGTATTCTGTAACTGTGTGTGCAAGTCCTGGCTCATAATGTATTCTGTAACTGTGTGTGCAAGTCCTGGCTCGTAGTGTATTCTGTAACTGTGTGTGCAAGTCCTGGCTCATAATGTATTCTGTAACTGTGTGTACAAGTGAAAGCTATTTGCAGATAAAATCATAACATTAAACAATAGGCAGGAAACTCTTAGGAAACTCTCATTAACATTTAATTTCCAATTAACAATTCATGTCGCGGAATTTCCCTAGCAGCACCCAACTGTCACGTACTAATTCAAATTCTTGTCTGCCCCGAATCTCTTGCTACACTCTCGGTCCTGCTGACCGCCTGCACTTTTTGCATCAGCCAAACCGAATTTTACACTCCATTACAGTAACTCACAGGAACTAAAAACACCCATTAACTCACAACGTCTTGAATACTACTCGAACATTTAAATGAAACTACAACTATCATTAAGCTAAACCAGACTCTCGCTAGTTTCAATAGTAATAGCAGTACTTGTACAACACGCTGTGCACCATTCTCCCACATACACTCACAAATTATTTCTTTACACCAGGTAATCATTTTCCTTGGAGATTTACGCGTCAAAAGACTCAGACTACTCACTCAGATCAACAACAAGGGTGTAGAAATAAACGAATAAACGTGCACAAAAATAAACGTTGATTCGTTTTATTTGGAAGTTTGTTCCATATAAATTATTTGCGCTGACATGAAGAAATGACAATTATCTCAAAGTATTCTAATTTCGTACACTCCTAGGCCTTACTGTCATTCTCTATTCCAGGAAATTCCAAGTCAGTGTCGGGAAAATCATAGACTCTCGGTATGGCGAAACTGGGCATGTTTTCACAATTATGCAGCCAATCAAAATGTTTGGAAAATTTTGCAATAGATCATCCTTTTTTATTTCATAATGTACCGGATGTAATTAAACTTTCAATTTTAGCAACAAAGAGAGAGAGAGAGAGAGAGAGAGAGAGAGAGAGAGAGAGAGAGAGAGAGAGAGAGAGAGAGAGAGAGAGAGAGAGAGAGAGAGAGAGAGAGGCAACATATGCCATGACTTGTCAAAATGCGTCCAAATGAAACTGTTCAGAAGTAGCTGAAAACGTTTGCAACAGTAAACATGTGTACTCATCCAGGTAGTACACCCACGTACACAAGCTGAAGGTAAGAGCCGAATAGATGGCAGCACTAACTTGTACTCAACAGCACTTATTCATTCATTAACTTCCCTGCCAACTGGCGTGGCGAACATGTGTCTCAATTCTAAGTGTCTTTCGTGTCTGGAATCATCTCTGTCTACAATTTCCTCATATACGATGTTATTCGTCCATGTTTTATCTTTCTTTCCCCCGTAAGGTTTTAGCCTTCTTGTGCTGAGGCAAGAAGAGATCAAAGCATCATTTTTGTCTGTTCAGAACACAATGTATGCCACTTAATAATCACTTGAACAGGATTCAACGACAGAGCGCTAGCTATTGTACTTACTGCTATAAAAAATTGTTGACCACCACCTCTTTGAGTGCCCAGTACTCGATGATGTTAGAAAAATGCCCCTTTCTCCAGGCCAGGTAAATGGAATACTTCATATGGAACGAAACAACAAACTTACAAACACATGCTGATGCCAGTACATGGCTATGAGCCGAAGGGCGACAGCCAGAACGTTGCTGGTTCCATAACAACAACAATCTAGACGTAACTCAGTTAGTTATATCAAACATAACCATAACAATGTAGCGAAAGGTTTTCCTAGTATGATAGTAGTGGTAGAGCAGAAGTAGATTCTCTCTCCAGAAAGTATGAAGTTCCAGTGCCCGAGAAGTACACTGGTATCACAAGTGAGTTACAGCTGTGAATACTCTGAGCTGGACAATAGATTTAGGCTTCAGAAGTATAAGATGCTACTTCGCTATCGTAACCCTATGTGATATTATAATTAAATTAGAAAAAGTAACTCAAAATTTAACAGTTAAAAATTTAACAAGTCAAATGAGTACAATTATCCAATTTATTATGTACATCTATATATTCTTGTAATGATAAATGGGTGTTGGAAGATGGTAAAATGTATGATTATTTACAGTTACAAATTAAAATAACTAATAGAAAAAGTCTTGGATTTATCTTCCACTGAATTTATAAAACAAGTTTGTCACATTATCTCTTGCCATCTAGTTTTCATCATTAGAAAGTCGTTTTTAGAACTGCTCACAGGATTTGTTGGATGGAAAATATATAAACTCAACTTTATCCACGTCTGCTCGAGGTTCCTCCGACACACTGGAGTACGGAAGACTTTCCTTCAGCCCGCCCTATAACTACGGGGGACTAAGGTGTTGAAGTTTGGTTGACCTCTAGGCTTCAGTGAGCTGGATCAACTTCTTCAAGTCTTTAGTTTCTCGATCAGGAATGATCATAAACATTGATCATAAAAACCTGGAACAAGAAGTAATAGGTGGCCATTGTTCTAACAATCTCACCACCCTCTGCTGTTCATGATGCGACCATGTCTTCAGTGTTTGTATGTAAATGAATGAATCATGGTAGTATATTACAGAGATAGCATGATAAGATAATGTATAAGGTGCAGAATTAACAATATACATGAATAAATCACATGTTATGATACATGGGTACGATATAACCTTTGCCTTCCACTTATGGATGTCAAGTCACTTATGTACTTGCTGGTATGTCGTAAGCTTCCAGGCAAGAATTAGCCATAATATATTTGGCTAACCAATTAATGGTTATGCTTCCTGACAATGCCGGTGAAGGTTATCTCTGGTTAGCGTCATTCCCTTTTTTATTATATCTGCTACAATCAATCAGAAATAAAATCTGAAATAAAATGATATTAGTAATACATATATTTTTAATAAACTTACATACCCTCTTAGGATTAATAAGCTCACGGTGAGACTGTATTGGCTTAACTTAATCTGCCCTGCATGCAGCGTGAAAATAGAACTTTTCTTGCAGAGGCTGTCCTCCAGTTTCTCACTCTGGCTTCTGGATTTGGTGTGTGTGATTTACAATGCGCCGCTCTGTCCTTATATTTCAGTCTCTCGCGCGTACGAGAAAGCAGCTCCCAAATTCCCCAAAAGATTTTAGTTTCATCTCCTGTTTTGAAGCTATTTGAAACAATCTGTGCTTTTCCTGTACTCGTTTTTCTCTTCTGTCACTCACACACTTATCTCCTTCCTTCCTTCCTATATATCATTTCCTTTTCCCCATATGGGGCTTTCATTACATATAAGTTTTATACAATTCCGTTGAGGCTTGTTAGTGTAATAAATTTTTAAAGATTATTAGCTTAACTTTTAGCCGATGTGATGAAGGTGAAAAAAAAATATTAATTATCTTTAAAACTATTTATATTTGAATAATATCCTTTTGGATATAATTCCTAGCCTATCTCCTTTGTTGAGTTATATTTATTTAATATTATTCCAACCATGCGTTCTCCTGTAGTGAATAATTTAATGTCCAGTAAATGCAAACTTTTAAAGTCGGCCATACATTCCTATATAGCTATTTCCTCATTCTTCAGTAATACTGTATGGCTTTTAACCGTAAGTCACATTTCCGCTGTCTACCAACTTCAAAGAAAGACCGCAGCGCTGACCTTGCGCTGGTGTGTGTGGGTGTCGCGTGGGCGTGTCGCGCTACAACCAAGCAAGTGTTTACCAAATCTCGCTACAGAGCCCTCTTCTTTAAAACAGTGCCTGCACGGTTAACTTTTTGGTAACACATGCTGCAGTTCCTCCTTAATTTTCTGTTTCTCTATATCTCCTTTGATAGGATGCCTACTTAAAAATCGGGTCCAAGATTGTCCCGTCCTGGTATGTATCTCACATTGAACGAATATGGAGATAACAGTAAACTCCACCTTAAAAGTCGTGAATTTAATTTTTTTAGACACTGCTAAAAACATCAAAGGCTGGTGATCACTTTCCACAATGAAGTGTTTCCCGTAAAGAAAAGGGGCGAATTTGTTGATCGACCAGACCAAAGCGAGGCATTCACGTTCAACGGTAGAATAATTTCTCTCAGCTGTATTTAACTTTCTACTGGCAAAAGCTACTGGTAATAGCATATGTGGCGGTGTGTCTGCCCGCTGTAGTAATGTTGCTCCGATGCCTACATTGCTAGCATCCGTTCTTAGTACGAATTCTTGTGTGAGATCGGGAAGGGCAAGGATAGGTTTATTTGTCAGCTTATTTTTCAACTCTGTATAAGCCTGTTCACACTCCACAGTCCATTGTATTTTATCCGGCTGACCTTTTTTGGTTAAGTCGGTTAATGGCGCGCACAATGAGTTAAAATGGGGTATATATTTCTGATAAAACCCGCACAGTGACACAAAGGATCTTACATCCTTCTTAGTTTGTGGTCTTGGTGCTTTTCTCATTTTCTCTACATTCTTTGGGTCCGGAGACATTTGCCCTGTAGAGATAGTGTGACCTAAAAATTCCAATGTCTCACATCCAATATGACACTTAGTTGGGCGTGCTGTCAATCCCGTTTCTCTTAATCTACCTAACAACATGGAGAGTGCTACTACGTGTTCCTCGAATGTAGTGGTAGCAATCAGAATATCATCCATGAAGTTGGTGATATGAGGATTTTGTAATGGTTCCAACAATTTCCTCATCATTCTGGTGAAGATACTTGGAGCATTCTTTAAACCAAATGGGAGTACATTGAACTCGTAATGTCCATCCGGTGTACTAAAGGCTAACAGTTTCCTAACTTCTGGTTTCACTGGTATTTGGTAGTATCCCTTGCTTAGATCTACTTTTGAAAAATACCGAGCCTTACTCAATGTAGCAAACAACTGATTGGTGTCAGGTAATGGGTCTACCTGAGATTCAGTGATAGCATTTAGTTTCCTATAATCAATGCATAACCTGTGTTCACCACTAGGCTTCCTTAATAGCACCACACTTGAGCTGTAGGGAGATTCAGACTTTGAAATAATTTTCTCTTTTAAGAGATAATCAATCTCATCCTTGAGTGCCTGTCCTTTAGCATAAGGTATAGGGTATGTCCGCATACAAACTGGTGTAGGGTCAGTAATCGTCATGTCATACTCTAACAGATTAGTACACCCCGGCTTATCTGTGAGTACATCAGCATGGATTTCTAACACCTCCTGAACCTTTTTCCTCTGCTCAAGAGTTAAATGTTCACTCACATTAACCTGAGCATAGCTTTCCGTAGTTGATAGGGGGTATTCCATGGAGGAAATTGGTTCATCCTGCATTTCTGTTGCAATGGCCAGGGTCATGATATGGGCAACTTCTGATGCTTCCCTGTCATAATACTTTTTAAGAAGGTTGACATGATACACCTTCTCCTTTCCTTTCTTGTCAATCTTATAGTTGGTCCGGGAAAGTTTTTCCAATATGACGTAGGGTCCCTGCCATCCAATTTGCAATTTATTATTGCTGCTGGGCAACAGTAACAGAACCTTTTCTCCCACCTCAAGTTCCCTATCTTTTGCTGTTTTATTGTAGTAAGCAGCCTGCTTCCTCCTGGCCTGTCTCAAGTTATCATTTGCCAGTTTCCAACTTGTTTTCAATCGAGATGTCAACTCGTTGACGTATTGGTATGAAGAAGTCACGGTTTCTTCTGCTTTTTCATCAGTCCATGTCCGCAACAATGCTTCCAGTGGACCTTTGATTGGTCGTCCAAACAACAATGTAGCTGGAGCCAATCCTGTGGAGTTATGTGGGACTTCCCTATAGGCAAATAGTGCTGAGGGTAAGTATGTGTCCCAAGTTTCAGGTTTCTCACTAGCCAACTTTCTAAGGATTGAAATGAGCGTGCCATTGAACCGCTCTACTTGACCATTCCCTTGGGCGTGGTACGGGCTACAGTGATAATGTCTAGCTTGAAATAACCTGAATACTTCTTGTGTTAGCTTTCCCCTAAACTGAGAACCATTGTCAGTCAATATTTGATGTGGGAAACCTAATCGGGTGAATATTGTTAACAGTGCCTCTGCCACATGTTTCGAATCTATCGATGACATTGCTACTGCCTCTCCCCACATAGAGCAAGTATCGACCAAGGTTAAGATATATGCATTTCTCTTCTTGGTCCTACTGAGGGGTCCAACAATATCCACGGCAACACGTTCGAAGGGCGTTCCCATGATGGGCATTTCTCCCAGTGTTGCTGGTGCAGTCCTATGTTTAGGAGCTACTCTTTGGCATTCTGGACAGGATCTCACATACCTCTTTATGTCCTCTGTGATCCCTGGCCAAAAGTAGTGACAGGCTATCCGTTGTCCAGTGGCCCCTATTCCCATATGTCCACTGAAGGGTATAGCATGTCCTAGCTTCATAACCTGCTCCCTGTATGATTTTGGCACTACAAGCTGTCCATGTCCTTTTGGTCCTGTTCCAGCTTTTCTATATAGTAGGCCTTTTTTCATATATAAGTCTCCTTTCTCTGGAGGGTTATGGCTTTTAGGTAATTTGCCAAAGCAAGGCTTCAATGTACTGTCAGCAGTTTGAGCCTTTCTCATCTCTTCTGGATGAGTATTGATGATAGTGTCCTCCTCTTTCTTAGAGCTTGCCCTGGTCTGGACTGTTGCCATCACTATGGGTCTTATAGGTTCTCCTAGAAAGACATATCTACATCCCAGTATTAATGGGTAGATAGGGTTGTCCATCACTGCTGCTTTGATCTCTCCTTCCACATAGCGAGATCTTATGTTGATTCGGGCTATGGGCAGTGTCATGGTTCCTGCTCCCTTGACTGGTCCTCTGATTTCCACTGTTTCTGTGGTTATCTGTTCCGGACTCACCAGAGAAGAGCACACTACTGAGTCAAAGTCCAAGCCTGTATCATATAAGCACAGTACTTGGGTGCCATTCAAGGTCACTTCCTCACAGACAGGGGGATGATGGAGGTCATTCTGACTATCTGCCAGGTCCTTCCTTCCCTTGTTCTCTGTTGTAAGGCATGCAGCGTGATGAGGAGGGTTTTTCCGTCTGCATTCCGCAGTATTGTGGTTACTCATTTGGCAAGATTTACACCACTTTCCTTCCTTTCTTGGAGGTTTCTTTTCTGATCCTAGAGGGTTTTTGTCTTTATAATCAGTTCTGTGTTTGTTCTTGTTGGAATTGTCCCTGTGTTCATAGTTGGTAAAGTTTTGTGAAGGTTTGAAGTTCTCACCCTGCTTCTTCTTATTTCCTGATACTTCTGACTGAGCTGCTTGATATCTTTCAGCCATGGTTAAAATATCTTCCAATCTCTCAGCTCCTTGTTCCATAAGAAATTTTCTCATTTCTTGAGGCATGGATTCTCTCAGTTGCTCCATCATGACCATTTCTTTTATATCTTGACACTTTCCTAAGCTAATCCATTTTGTCAGATAAGTTTCCAATCTGGCAGAAAACTGGTGATAGTTTTCTCCTGGAAGTAGCTTAGCAGTTCGGAATCTCTTTCTATAAGATTCAGAATTCTTTTCGTACCTGACCAGTAAAGCTTGTTTTAAGATTTCATAATCTTCCTGGTCTTCTTTTGAGAGTTTTAAATAAACATCGTATGAAACTCCCCTCAACCCCTGAGATAGCTTAAGGCTCCATTTTTCCTTTTCCAATCCATAGGTAGAGGCCAGTCTCTCATATCTATCCAGGTACGACTCAATGGCGTCCTCTTTTTCAATAAATGGATCCAGGTGGAAACTCATGGCTCCATTTGCCGCGCTATGGTTGGAGCTACTCTCAGAGTGAGGTGAGCTAGCACCATGATTGCTAGCTGCTCCCTGGAGTTCAAGTTCCTTTAAACTTAACTCATGCGCTCTTTGTAACCTTCTTTCTTCAGCTTCCAAAATTAGTCTCTTTTCTTCTCTTTCCAGTCTTTTGGCTTCTCTCTCTGCTTCTAATTTCTTAGCTTCAGTCTCAACTTCCATTCTTTTAGTCTCTCTTTCTGCCTCTAATTTCTTAGCTTCAGCCTCAACTTCCATTCTTTTGGTCTCTCTATCTAAATATTTATCCACTTCAGTTGTGATATATCGAATTAGAGCATCTCCTGTCATACCCAAGTCTTTTCCTTCCTGCATAATCGCAGCTCTAAACTTCACCAATTCAGCCATGATGCTTACTTACCAGAGGGTATATAATTTTATCTTCACTAACAAACTAACTTAATTAAAATCAATTAATTACTTTGAACAAGACAAATCCTTAAAACCTTGTGAGCGTTTCCTATTTACTTCGTACTCAATGGTACTACTATTACAAACAAATTTCTAAGTTTTTAGAATTTTTTCCAAAAAAAAAAATTTATTTTTACAAACTATTTGTGGCTCAAGATAGAAGAATACATAGATAGTGGCCCAGGATACAAAATAATATCCCGCGAAAGAGCCCCCAATGTAGCGAAAGGTTTTCCTAGTATGATAGTAGTGGTAGAGCAGAAGTAGAATCTCTCTCCAGAAAGTATGAAGTTCCAGTGCCCGAGAAGTACACTGGTATCACAAGTGAGTTACAGCTGTGAATACTCTGAGCTGGACAATAGATTTAGGCTTCAGAAGTATAAGATGCTACTTCGCTATCGTAACCCTATGTGATATTATAATTAAATTAGAAAAAGTAACTCAAAATTTAACAGTTAAAAATTTAACAAGTCAAATGAGTACAATTATCCAATTTATTATGTACATCTATATATTCTTGTAATGATAAATGGGTGTTGGAAGATGGTAAAATGTATGATTATTTACAGTTACAAATTAAAATAACTAATAGAAAAAGTCTTGGATTTATCTTCCACTGAATTTATAAAACAAGTTTGTCACATTATCTCTTGCCATCTAGTTTTCATCATTAGAAAGTCGTTTTAGAACTGCTCACAGGATTTGTTGGATGGAAATATATAAACTCAACTTTATCCACGTCTGCTCGAGGTTCCTCCGACACACTGGAGTACGGAAGACTTTCCTTCAGCCCGCCCTATAACTACGGGGGACTAAGGTGTTGAAGTTTGGTTGACCTCTAGGCTTCAGTGAGCTGGATCAACTTCTTCAAGTCTTTAGTTTCTCGATCAGGAATGATCATAAACATTGATCATAAAAACCTGGAACAAGAAGTAATAGGTGGCCATTGTTCTAACAATCTCACCACCCTCTGCTGTTCATGATGCGACCATGTCTTCAGTGTTTGTATGTAAATGAATGAATCATGGTAGTATATTACAGAGATAGCATGATAAGATAATGTATAAGGTGCAGAATTAACAATATACATGAATAAATCACATGTTATGATACATGGGTACGATATAACCTTTGCCTTCCACTTATGGATGTCAAGTCACTTATGTACTTGCTGGTATGTCGTAAGCTTCCAGGCAAGAATTAGCCATAATATATTTGGCTAACCAATTAATGGTTATGCTTCCTGACAATGCCGGTGAAGGTTATCTCTGGTTAGCGTCATTCCCTTTTTTATTATATCTGCTACAATCAATCAGAAATAAAATCTGAAATAAAATGATATTAGTAATACATATATTTTTAATAAACTTACATACCCTCTTAGGATTAATAAGCTCACGGTGAGACTGTATTGGCTTAACTTAATCTGCCCTGCATGCAGCGTGAAAATAGAACTTTTCTTGCAGAGGCTGTCCTCCAGTTTCTCACTCTGGCTTCTGGATTTGGTGTGTGATTTACAATGCGCCGCTCTGTCCTTATATTTCAGTCTCTCGCGCGTACGAGAAAGCAGCTCCCAAATTCCCCAAAAGATTTTAGTTTCATCTCCTGTTTTGAAGCTATTTGAAACAATCTGTGCTTTTCCTGTACTCGTTTTTCTCTTCTGTCACTCACACACTTATCTCCTTCCTTCCTTCCTATATATCATTTCCTTTTCCCCATATGGGGCTTTCATTACATATAAGTTTTATACAATTCCGTTGAGGCTTGTTAGTGTAATAAATTTTTAAAGATTATTAGCTAACTTTTAGCCGATGTGATGAAGGTGAAAAATATTAATTATCTTTAAAACTATTTATATTTGAATAATATCCTTTTGGATATAATTCCTAGCCTATCTCCTTTGTTGAGTTATATTTATTTAATATTATTCCAACCATGCGTTCTCCTGTAGTGAATAATTTAATGTCCAGTAAATGCAAACTTTTAAAGTCGGCCATACATTCCTATATAGCTATTTCCTCATTCTTCAGTAATACTGTATGGCTTTTAACCGTAAGTCACATTTCCGCTGTCTACCAACTTCAAAGAAAGACCGCAGCGCTGACCTTGCGCTGGTGTGTGTGGGTGTCGCGTGGGCGTGTCGCGCTACAACCAAGCAAGTGTTTACCAAATCTCGCTACAAACAACAACAACCTAGACGTAACTCAGTTAGTTATATCAAATATAACTATAACAACAACAACAACCTAGACGTAACTCATTTAGTTATATCAAACATAACTATAACAACAACAACCTAGACGTAACTCAGATAGTTATATCAAACATAACTATAACAACAACAATGTAGACGTAACTCAGTTAGTTATATCAAACATAACTATAACAACAACAACAACCTAGACGTAACTCAGTTAGTTATATCAAACATAACTATAACAATAACAATCTAGACGTAACTCTGTTAGTTATATCAAACATAACTATAACAACAACAACAATCTAGACGTAACTCAGTTAGTTATATCAAACATAACTATAACAACAACAACAACAACAACAACCTAGACGTAACTCAGTTAGTTATATCAAACATAACTATAACAACAACAACCTAGACGTAACTCATTTAGTTATATCAAACATAACTATATCAAATAACACTTAGACGTAACTCAGTTAGTTATATCAAACATAACTATAACAACAACAACCTAGACGTAACTCAGTTATATCAAACATAACTATAACAACAACAACCTAGACGTAACTCAGTTAGTTATATCAAACATAACTATAACAACAACAACCTAGACGTAACTCAGCTAGTTATATCAAACATAACTATAACAACAACAACAACCTAGACGTAACTCAGTTATATCAAACATAACTATAACAACAACAACCTAGACGCAACTAAGTTAGTTATATCAAACATAACTATAACAACAACAACCTAGACGTAACTCAGTTAGTTATATCAAACATAACTATAACAAATAAAACTTAGACGTAACTCACTTAGTTACATCAAACATAACTATAACAACAACAACCTAGACGTAACTCAGTTAGTTATATCAAACATAACTATAACAACAACAACCTAGACGTAACTCAGTTAGTTATATCAAACATAACTATAACAAATAAAACTTAGACGTAACTCAGTTAGTTATATCAAACATAACTATAACAAATAAAACTTAACTATAACAACAACAACCTAGACGTAACTCAGTTAGTTATATCAAACATAACTATAACAAATAAAACTTAGACGTAACTCAGTTAGTTATATCAAACATAACTATAACAACAACAACCTAGACGTAACTCAGTTAGTTATATCAAACATAACTATAACAACAACAACCTAGACGTAACTCAGTTAGTTATATCAAACATAACTATAACAACAACAACCTAGACGTAACTCAGTTAGTTATATCAAACATAACTTTAACAACAACAACCTAGAGGTAACTCAGTTAGTTATATCAAACAGCAAATGTCACTCAAAAATAAAAGAACTCTGTCAACTCTATCACAGTGTTCATAAATATTAAGCCCTCAAAAGGACTACTAGTGTCTGTCTCCTAGCATGATAAGCCCTGAAAATGACTTAGCTGTCACTGCGTACACAGCCCGGACAAGAACGCTCTTGTGTTAGAAGGTATTTCTCGGCACGTGTGCACCATCATAAGGGGCAAACGCGATGAAAACTGAACAGTCTGGCGCTGAGAATCCAAAACCAGGGGCTACGATCTTAAATAATGTCACGTGAATGATTCAGGCAGTCAAGAAAGATGTGAAAAATGTATATTTGCTATTAAACTAAAAATTGCATTTTAAATTGTGTAAAGCAGCACATTTTTAAAATGAAATAATTTATGATCTATTTTATATCTTCTTTGTTGTATTCTTCTATTATAATTCCCATGATTTGTCCATCTCCTATCTCTCACATATATCACCTGCATAAATTGCCGACAGAAACACTACAGTTGGGGTCACAGTTGAGCAAAGTTTGAGAAACTCTCTTGTTGCGGTCGTGTTAAGCAAAGTTCATGATACCCTGGAGTTAGGAGTGCGTTGAGCAAAATTTGGGAAACACTGATAAAGTGCGCACTGATTTCTAGACCACTGGATGTGCATATTTTTAATTACATTTGTAGGTAGGACATTTGCTTAGGAAACTTGTTGATAACATCACAAAGCAGTCTTAGTTCTGGAATCCCCGTGGTAAGAAAGCTAGACGTACCCTAAAACATACATGAAGTCAAAACTGGATATATATATATATATATATATATATATATATATATATATATATATATATATATATATATATATATATATATATATATATATATATATATATATATGTATATATATGTATATATATGTATATATATATCTATATATATATATATATATATATATATATATATATATATATATATATATATATATATATATATATATATATATATATATATGACTCAAATCTCATAAGGTGTACACGATTATTATAAGGTTGGGATACACTTGCCACATGATATCTTTAATTGTGTAAACACCTGGTGAGATTTCCATCCATGCAAATTGAATGTCACATGGTAGCTATCTTACTTTAGGCACACCAAATTAAAACATGGAATCTCCCACAGACTCTTGGGTTTCAATACATTATCATGATTTTCTTTTCACTCTCCATGGAGCGTGGAGCCATCACCGAAGTTGGTCCCTGTGCAGGAAGCCTTCTGCACAGCATTGATATTCTCTCGCAGCAGTGAGCTGTTGTCCTGTTCTGCCATTGTTTCCTCAGACTTCCATCCGGGAAGAGACAATATCAAACATGACTGTTGAAAATTGAGTACCTTTTCTTTGTTTTGTTTGTTTGTTTTGTTTCTCTCCCCAACGTTCTTGCGTCATGGCATTAATTATAAGCTTATGAATTTTGTGTTTAGTGTTTACTCAATAAATTATGAACAAACGAAAGTTAAATTATCCAAAAGCTTCATCATTGCCTGAAAAAGTGTTCAAAGGGTTGTAAGGAACAATACTACTCTGTGAATAATTTAGAAGCACTCCAAAGACAAATTAATACGTAAAGGTAAGCGAGAAAGGAAAGCAACATGTGAGTATGTTTTCACAGACCTGAACTAACTATTGCATATCGCGCCTTTAAGATAGGAAATGGTGCAATCGCTTGGCTGGCGTCTTTTGCAACGATAGCAAGGTGGATTTACCTAACTGAAGTGGTTCGTTCGGGTTTCTGAAAATAGACTAGATATGTTTCCACTTATTGTCTCAGTTTTGTGTATTGACGTTTCAGGGCTGAGAAAATCTACCTTACGCAGCTAATATTATGGCTTCCTTACGTTTTTGATTTCACAGCAAGTGTTTCACCTTTCATTGAGCGATTTAGATATGGCACGTATTAATGAAATAAGGCTGGTACACATTATATGTGGTTCTGCACAAATCAACCATAAAGATGAATGGATGGTTGCGCGGTGTCAGAACAACTCTATAGGCGATGTCCCCAGTTGTCCGAACACTTATCGTGGATAACTTTCCACTGTGTTGCACCATTACAGTGTGGATTTATAATAACAATAATAGGCTCGCTCTTCTAGGAGTATGACCACACAGCAATGGCTGACATAAATAATCAACACCTTCTACAGGTACTTCCCTTTAATCATATGCACAACACAATAAGGCCTCACACGGCCCATACGCATGAAAGACAATACAGAAATGCCAATGTAACTTGCCTCAACAACTTAATCTATCAGTATCATACATAACAGTATGACTTACACTGAAAAATCACTGCCATGACTATCGCTCACCTGAGCAACAAAACTGTGACAAAGAAATACTCAAATCATTGTCTACTTATAAATCTACGGCCTGAACGTTATACAATCTAGACACTACACTGTACTAGAATAATCACATAACAATCCACCACGACCGAATATGGCAAGCTCTCAAAAACCATAGTCCATTACATGAACTTCACAGCTACTTGCTGGCAAAGGGAAAAAATATGTCCGTCCTACTCGGACACTGGCTAGAATCTCACTGACTCATTTCGCGCCTGAATTACCGGCTTCCGGTAGTCACCTGACTCGCCGGTTTAGCTATCCCCGGTGTTGCCAGGCTAACTTTTCGTACCAAAAGATGCACTGCGAAATAGCGCCGTGACACGTGGAATGGGAGGATTGAAATGGTACGGCAATATGACTAATGTAGAAGTGATGGGGAAAACCCAATAAACGCCAGTGAAACAAGAGGCAAGGAGAACACGGTAGCTTAGATCAGGTACGCATTAAGACAACCAGCTGATAGTAATACGAGGTAGTACCTGTTGTGGAATTTCCAAGGTAAATAAATAGAGTAAGACTAAAAACACACGGAGCATAGAACTGGAGCGATACAGGAAAGAGATAACGAACTATATCAAGAAGATTTGGATAGTCTTTAAACAGAAGGTACAGGACAGGAGGCCATGGCATGTTTCTGTTGATGACCTGTGCTCCACGAGGAGCGGAAAGGAGTTTAATTGATTCAGTGATTGATTGACTGAGTTATTGACTGAACAAACACTTATCAATATGGTTTTTCTTAGTATCTTTGTTGCTTATTGTGTCCCTGATAAGAATCTTTTTTCTTATTAATGATGTCCACCAAATGATAAATATAAGTGGATGGAAGCAGACATCATCATCATCAGTTGATAAACTCTTAATACAAGACCCTTGCCCTGAGCAAGAGACATGCTGAGAAATCTGAAGCTCGCTCGAACATCACCAGAGTTAAATACTGTGTTGTTGTGTTGCTCGTGGTTCGAGTATGGAATGTCAACTTGACCTACGCAGTGGTGTGTAGACATAGATGGAGTGTATAATGTGCGAATGATAGGAAGAGTTCGTGGTGTTGACAAATGTTCTTTTCTCACACTCATGTATGGCTGGAAGTCATCGACACCAACGACTGTGTACCTTTACTAAAGTTTAATTGGACGTACACACTCGACAGCACAGATAGTGACAAATCACAGGTTGGCATAATACATCATGGTACAGTGGATAAAAGGTCTTGCAATGTTATGTTACATGGGCACTCATGTAGAATAATAGTATAATGAACTGTCAGTAGCCAAGCACTCAGTATTGCCCATATATATATATCAACTGAGTTTACTGACAAAGCACGTCAGATTATAAACAATATCCAAGATGGCTTCTAGACCTAATCTCGTCTAGCGAAGATTCCTTAACATAATGTCCAGCACAGATTTTTCCATATAATTATATTGAACCGCTAGCAATGGGTTCTCATGTGTAGCAGTGATCTCTGGACTAATCAAGCGATAATACGGGCATCCCTTTTCTCTTCTTGAAAGTCACTACATGTTTGGTTCCAAGATGGCTTCACTCGTGAGCTGTCACTCACGTTTGGATACAGATAATGAATCTGTCCTAAAGTTAGTCATTCATTAAACATTTCATTGCTCTGTAGATTTGATCATGAACAATTGACTGCATTCTACAGGATATAGTGCTGCTAGGAATCAGAATCGTTTTTTTTTTCATCTAGTTAGATGTATCCTCTCAGACGTACAAATCATCCCTACCGAAAAACGGTGGCTTCGTACGAGAGTTCAAAAGAGTATCTTTATTACCTTGGTTTTCAGAAATATGATTTTGCCGTTCCTTGGCAATAAGAATGAACACTGGGGTAAAGCATACACGATAGGTCTAGACGACTATCACTTTCCCCAAAAACCACTGAGATCACTTTTTTTCCCGGCATCAAGCCGACATAGAAAAAACACAGCCCCCATCATCAGGGCGAAGCCAAAACACACCCCCTCTCGCGACACATCCGCCGAACAGCCTTTGACCTCTCTAGAGACAACAGAACATATAGTTCGACTTAGATATGTAAAGATATACAGATATAAGACAGATTCGTCCTACACAGACAAACAATACACATAAATTCAGGCCATAGATATTCTGAAGCAAGAACAATCTATTACTACCCAAACAAAGAATAAATCGCAGTAAAACTGGATTCATCCGCGGAGTTCGATCGAAAGAGACGGCACAACTTTCAAGGGAAGTAACTCAATAATGACTTTCCCTTAAGCACTAAAAAATATCTATTTTGTTTACAAAATATTTGCGAACATAACAAGTATACCAATGTATAATATTGTAAGATATCAAAGACTGCACGTAACAGTCTTACCACACCTCCCGGGAAAAAAAATGGAAAAAAATGGAACTTTTTTTTCTTTTTGAAATACATCTAGGAGCAACGTACAATAGGCTCACAACGCATGAATAATGCGCAGATGAAAATATCAGGAATACATATAACGCCTAATATGAGGCTAAGTCGACTTATGGAGCGACTGGTGAGAATGTGTCTCATAAACTGAGAGAAATTATTTCTCTATAAGTATATTTTTCCAGGAAGGTGTCATCAAAGTATAATACAATTCTGGCAATTACACGATGCCTAAAAAAATTCATACCATCATTTCGTATTAGATATCTTACATTTATGATTTATGAAGAAAAAAATCATCAAAGCACAGCGGTGAATAAACATCAATGAACCGCTATGTAGTGATACAATCATTATATTATTAAATTACAAATTTGTATCTATCATGATAAAGAAAAGGAACTACTATAGAACTAGACATATCAAGAAGTCTAAGCCCTAATAGTTATGTGGAATCATGTGGGCATCTTGACAGAATGTCTGCCATCACATTATCTGATCCACGAATAGCTCGCACAGAGAAATGAAAAAGGTTGAAGAGCAATTGCATATCGAGTAGACCTCGAGCTCTTCAAATTCTTACTCTGTATAGCAGTAAGAGCTTTTTGGTCGGTTTCTACTATGAAATGTGCGCCCAGAAGGAATCTCTGTAGTTTGAGGATCGACCAAACCACAGCTAATAGCTCACGGTCTAAAACCGAATAATTCCTTTCTGCCGCATTAAGTTTTCTGGAAATATACATTACAGGATGCAGAGTTCCAGAGTACTCTTGCATTAGTGCCACTCCAATCCCAGTGGATGAAGCGTCACTACGAAGAACGAATGTTTTATCTTTAGTGGGTAGCACTAAAATAGGTGGTGTTGAAAACAATGTTTTAATCTTATCCAGAGAGCATTGGCATTCCTGAGACCAGTGGACCACATTAGGCGAACCTTTCTTTAGAAGTGTTGAAAGAGGTGCCATGATAGAGGATAGATTCTGAATGAATCTGCCATAAAATTGAATAAGACCTAACAGACTTCTCACCTGTTTTTTAGTCTTAGGGATTGAGATGTTAAGTATCTTACTAGTATTATGGTCCTCTGTCTTTAGGAAACCATGACCAACTCGGTGGCCTAGGAAAGAAATTTCGCTAAAACCAATATAGGCTTTACAGGGTTTCGCTGTCAGGTTGTGCTCGCGCAGCCTCTCTGCACCTTGTTCCATGAGAAACTTTCTCAGGTCTGGAGCCATGGACTCTCTTAGTTGCTCTATAAGGACCATTTCCTTAAGATCTTGGGTTTTCCCCAGAGAAGTCCATTTCTCCAAGTATGTCTCTCTTCGTGCAGAGAACTGGTGATAGGTTTCACCTGACAGTAGTTTAGCATTCCTAAATTTTTTCCTATAAAATTCTGCGTTCTTTTCATATCTTAACAAAAGAGCCTGCTTTAGCATGTCATAATTTTCCTGATCACCTCTGCTCATTTTGGTAAAAACTTCATAAGCTGCCCCACGAAGACCTTGAGATAACTTTAAGCTCCACCTTTCTCTCTCTAACCCATATGTGGTAGCTAATAGTTCATATCTATTTAGATAGCTCTCAATATCATCGTCTTTCTCAACGAAATGATCTAAATGAAAATTCATAGCTGAGGTTGAGGCTCCCTGACTAGCAGTGGCATCAGAGGCAAAGGGACTGGCACCATTTTCAGGAGCATGGCCTTGAAACTCAAACTCCCTTAGTCGTAACTCATGTTCCCTTTGTAATCTCTTCTCCTCCTTTTCTGCTTCCCTCTCTGCAGTCAATCTTCTTTCTTCTGCAGCCTGTCTTCTTTCCTCGGCTTCCAATGCTTTAGCCTCTTTGTCAGCCTCAATCTGCAACCTCTTAGTCTCAGCCTCAGCCTCAAATTGTAACCTCTTAATTTCTTTTTCAGCCTCTATTCTCTTATCTTCGGCCAATCTTTCAGATTCTAATTTTCTTTCGGCCTCTTTTTCTAATCTTCTTTCTTCCCGTTCAATATATTTGTCACATTCAGCAGTGACATAAGCAATCATAATTTGTCCGTCCATTCCTAACTCTTTCGCAGTCTGTACAGCAGCAGATCGAAATTTTGCCAAGTCGGCCATTGTCTAACATACAAATGTAACAATTCAATCTTTCAATAATTATCTAAGAACACTACAGGCACTGAGAGCTCAACCTTATTTATTTTCACCCAAGGATACCTTTTTAATTTATATTATTCCCACCCAATCTTTTAACAGGAGAAAGTTTCAAATATCCCTGGAGCGAGCCCCCGATATATGTGGTAAAGTGGGATGTTATAAATATTTATAGGGGACTTAGTGTACTGACTGAGATCAGCTGTGAAGGTATCTGTATCTAATAAGGGTAGTGTATTACAGATGACCTTACTTGCTACCACATATTTATACCTCAGTCAGAATTATTCTGGAATATTGTGATGACTACGTTGAATGTCTAGGGTATGTATATGATGAAGTGTAAGTCACAACAACAACAGACAGATAAACAATTTAATTTATTCCACCACACGTGACAACACTGTGACACTCACACACATTTAACACTCTATAAGACTATTCTTAAATGAGGCACTGGTAAATTTTCAAATATAAATATGTATTAATTACTGTCACTAATATATATGTGTCCTGATTCAAATACAAAGTGAACCAGGAATCACAATCAATTTTAATTACAAGTTATATGTACAGAATTTATCAATATGAATCTTGTAGTGACATATTTTATTAAGATTATCCTATGTGTGTCAGTTGTGTAGTAGTAATATGAGGTAATACTGGTTTTGTTTTTTCAAGCTATGTTGTTATTTGTCATCATGACTTCAAGTGTTTCTGTTGGAACTAGTATTGGAG
Organism: Oreohelix idahoensis; assembly: GCA_024509875.1. Lineage (NCBI taxonomy): Eukaryota > Metazoa > Mollusca > Gastropoda > Stylommatophora > Oreohelicidae > Oreohelix > Oreohelix idahoensis. Next base: position 29,278 of record JAMPIV010006084.1, read on the forward strand.
ATGTTCTCAGTTCCGGTCATTAAAACAATTTATTTCCCCTCTTATTTTTATACAATGTCAGTTTAAGATGGGGTTACATAATGTTGAGCTCCGCTGGCCACATAGGCTTATCTTTCGTGATGGCGGCAGGAAAAGACTCCTCTGCTCGAGTGCTCCCCTGTGTTCTGGAGACACCTCACTGTTTGCTATATGGACCAAGGAGTATGCTGTCCGCCTCTGGATTCAGCAAAGCTCTGACCAGGTGCTGCTCAATAACTTTAGGACCACAGTCCCTGAAACAAGAAGGTTGTACCTCCTACTTCAGAACTAATTTATACTCTATTTCTACACTGAGCACAATACATAACAAACACTGAGTTCAGAGCGGTAGGCCAACTGCTATCTTCATCTGAAACAATTTTCACCCGTATATTCCTCCCTAATGGTTACTACGCCTCTGCAATTCCAGCATTATTTCTTTCTAGTCAATAAAATAGGTGTCAGTGTACTGTTTGGCAATTTCATTTAGTTTCACTTTCCTCCGACACCTTCTGTTCAGGCTGGAGCACTATAGAGGCTTTACCTCATGTTCGCTACTGAACCACACATATATACAGACATAAATTATCAATTTACATTCAATTTTCATTAAAAGATATCAAATATTTCAAGCTTACCACAATTCATGGAAATAATACAGAATTACGTTGACTGGCACTGAATATAACACAATTTCGATCTGCCGATGTCCCAGGCTTTTATTTAGAAAAATATGCACTGGTGCTCAACGCACTGGTTCTGTAGTAAGTTTATTTGCAAATGTGGTGGTGACCTGACGCCTCTAATTGACTATATTGGCAGGTCTAACCAATCGTGCCATGTCTACCCAATCGTTTGAAAAAAAGTACTCCTACTCCCGTTTCCCCTGACAACGAAAGATAGTATTTATAGCCCGACTAATCGTGTTTAGCCTTACATTTATTGCGCTCCAATCAAATCGGATTTAACATGGAGACCCATTTCCCGTACAATGGTGGGGTGAAAATCTGCCACTGAGCGATTCTGATTTGGGTGTTGTCTGACATCCCTCACTATTTCTTTTGGCTATAATTTGGTAATTCCTAGACTATTTGCGTAACGTTTTACATATTCTTTGTCAGCAAGTCCTAAGGAACCCAAATATACAAATTTAAAGGAGCTAAGTGGCTGCGTTCAAAATATGCACTTTCTTCTACCTCCTGTTTACTTCGAATACGATGTGGTGTCTGGGTACTGTAATGTTTTCAAACGTAAACCAGTATAATGTCATATTTCCTAATAAGAATTTTCAGGTTTTTTAAAAACTAACTCTCGTATGGGTAGTGTTTTTTTTTCCACTGTCGATTTGAAAAAAAAGCTAGTGCATGTGGCCTTACACGCGTGATGGCAGCAATTGTGTATCGCGCGACGCGTGTTTAGTGTTGCATGTGTTCCTCCGATCAGCCCTCCCTTCTTTCTATCCTAAGTCCATCTGTCCGTTCGTTTATGGTAACGTAGTGTAATTAATGCTAGTATTAATTTAGGTCATTAATCAGCTTGCGTATCTCAAGGTTTTTCTTAGAAAGGCAGTACACGTTTTATTGAAGCAAGCGTGTAATGATGCAGTAGGCTTTTACTATCAACGTGAAACGTTACAATTTGCAGACGAAGGAGAAAACAAGGGGGATTTCGAGTACAGTCATTGTGACAGCACTGTTCTTTACCATTCTTCTTTCCTTTTATTAAAGTTATTTGTTAGGCTTTACATTTACGTTTTAATTTATATATGGGGATTAGAATATTTCACGACAGTAACTACACCCAGTGAATTTAACAAACCTCCAGTAACTGCACCCAGTGAATTTACCAAACCTCCAGTAACTACACCCAGTGAATTTAACAAACCTCCAGTAACTACACCCAGTCAATTTAACAAACCTCCAGTAACTACACCCAGTGAATTTAACAAACCTCCAGTAACTACACTCAGTCAATTTAAAAAACCTCCAGTAACTACACCCAGTCAATTTAACAAACCTCCAGTAACTACACCCAGTGAATTTAACAAACCTCCAGTAACTACACCCAGTCAATTTAACAAACCTCCAGTAACTACACCCAGTGAATTTAACAAACCTCCATAACTTTACACCCAGTGAATTTAACTAACCTTCAGTATCTACACCCAGTGAATTTAACTAATCTCCCGTAACTACACCCAGTGAATTTAACAAACCTCCAGTAACTACACCCAGTGAATTTAACAAACCTTACAGTAACTAATTAATTTATTGTTAAGTTTATTTATCAGAGCAAACTTACGTCACAACCTGTAAAATTACATCAAAAAGGCATATACACAAAGTCAAAAAAACCAAATCAAGGAATGCTACAAGAACTGATAGACCCACAGTTATGATCTTCCCTCGATGGATAGCCCACAGTCCCGTTAGGAGAAAGATGATAACACAAAGAGTCCCAGATACATATGATTGAGTCTAAGAGTTTTTCCCCCTTTAAGGTATGAACAGACCTGATACTATAATCTAGTTTAAGGTAAAATATTGTTAGCACAAAAAAAAACTTGCATGAAGAAAGTTATGACAGCAAATAGGTGTCAAAAATACAACGGTAAAATAACACTCAGACCTGCGTACACTCCTATTCATTTAGCCATGGCCACGTGCGCACATTTATACTTACAGCTTTGATCGCTGCCTCTGGGAACATAATAAATTCTAGGACCTCCACACAGACCCGTAAATGCAGTCTCGACCAAGAAATCCCCAGTTCCAAAAAGACTACTGAATTCTCTGTCTCAGGGAACGATTCCTTGGGTGTTCTTATTTTTCGGATGTCTGTTAAGTCACATAAAAACTGTCCAGGCACGAAAGTTAGCAGAGCACAGTGTCACTAGCTTAGGTTTCTAGAATTGAGGAATGTCAGATCGGTGTCTACTTTCAGGAAAGTACTATATTTGGTCACCACAATACTAGTCAAAAACTCTGTCGGGATGTTGCTGATATTTTGCTTGCCACAGCGGGCTGATCTGTACTAACGTGTTATTCTGGAAGAATTAATTCTGGCGCGAAGGCCTTTTACTTCATTTAACTGTTACAGTTCATGTAATGAAAGTGCTTAAGTTCTTCACAGATAATGTTCACGTACTAGAACGCTGGCAAAGTTTGGGTACCACAGTATTCACTGAATAAAGAAAAACCACATATGAAATATTTTACATATTATGTACTCAATATAACTTACATTTTTAAACTGCAAGCGTATAGCTTGTCTTATAGTTTAACCCTTCCCGTGGAATAAGTTATATTTTAAAAAAATCATCAATCCTCATGAATAAGGAACACGTGCGTATTCCGTCAACACTCATGAGGCTTCTAGCATTTATAAGTTAGTTTAGAAAAATATGTTCTCCTCTGAATATTTAGCAGTAAAATTAAATTCATTATAGCTACATTGTTGTTTAAGCTAGAAATTATAATTTATTCTGCTTTCCACTGAAACACGTCACTAGAAAATAATACAGACTTATGTATTGAGCGCTCTCCACCAAATCTAACTAGTGAAAATAAAATAAGCGATTTAACACTTTAAACACTTCACGAAATACTAGATAATATATATAATATCTATTTTTACCTCACACAGAACTACAGGTAGTCGCACAACTTAGAATCATTCGCTGAATATTTATGGAAGTCTAGAAGTTCGACAAATTGTCGAAACAAACTGAGAAACTTCGCCAAACAGCTTATTCTGTTCCGAGCAACCTGTCTACTGCGAATTTAGAGGACTGAATGAAAATAAAATCTAACTCCCTCCAGTATATATGAAACGCCAGTCAAAGATGTCCACTATTTCCATAAACTACGCAATAGCCTCCCCCTTTCCGTCTATAACACTACGTTTAACACCTAAACGCATGTCGTAACTGCCACCTACTGACCGAGAGAGCGCGTGTCAGTTGCGAATCTCAGACGGCTAGTCTCCAATGCCCCGGCAGTTTTCACACTTCACGCTGACCATGGCCCACAATGAGGGTCGTGTCAGGTGGGATTTCCAGACAAAATGTCTCAAACTGCGCCAAGGAGACGTCATTTATCGCGCCTTTCTGAGCGTTCAGCCGACACCACTCGTTGTGGCAGGTGAAAATGCAGACAAATTTGTCGCCTATATGTCTGGCGAAAACGAATATTCACAGTTTACATCCACAACGCGATAACCTCCCGAGCCTGGCATCTACGTAATAACCTCACTAGATCGGTTCAAAATGAGAAACTAAACCCGGCGAAAGTTAGAATGGGAAAATAGTTTTATATATATATATATATATATATATATATATATATATATATATATATATATATATATATATATATATATATATATATATATATATATATATATATATATATATATATATATATATATATATATATATATATTCGCAAACGAACGAATGCGAAAAAACACAGGGAAAAGGTAAAGAGCGATAATAAAAATAGAGGATACGGGTGAAAGAAAAAAAGAAGAGGATATAGGCAATTTAATTATCATAAATGTCTACGTGACAGCCGTCCCAAAAAACAGTCAGCATCACTTTTCCTGCAGATTTCTGCGCCCTCGGCTTGACAGGTGTTAGGGAGCCCGGGGTTTTCCATTGCATGCTGGCAATTTTGGATTCGGGGTCATAATGGTGTACCCAAGTCTCATCAACTGTCACCATGGTCTCCAAAAAATTTTTTGACTGACACTTTTTGAGCAACTGTTGACAGCAATTTACCCTCGTTTGCTTCTGTTCACGTGTCAACAGTCGCGGAACCCAGCATGCACACACTTTTCTCATGTTCAGTCTCTTGTGTAAAATTCTATTAACTGTTCTTTCATTTAGTTTTACTCTACTAGCTGTCTCCACAATTATCATTTTTCGATCCTGGTCAAAGATTTTCTTCACTCTTGTTGCATTTTCATCGTTGCACTCTGAGGCAGGTCTACCAGATCTTGGCAGATCAGCAACATTTGAGCGGCCACACTTAATTAAACTGTTGACACCAGTATTTTACCGAAGTATATGAAGGACAAGAATCACAAAACACTGGTTCCATCTCCCTGTGTATTTCTGTAGGTGTTTTTCCCTGAAACATCAGAAATTTTATCACAACTCTGGCCTCCTTCTTTTCCATTGTTTTGTCAACTCTTTGGAGCAGCAGATCCGGTCAATAGGGTACATTGCGCCGTGCACCGTAGCGGGAAAACCCATTGAAGAAACAAACGCGTACTTCACACATTCAGTGCAAATATGATGAACTTTAAATGTGCCAAGTTTCATCTTCCTCCTGTGACTCCTTCATGGTCAGGCCCAAGACTTATGTCAATCCCCTTGTATATATATATATATATATATATATATATATATATATATATATATATATATATATATATATATATATATATATATATATATATATATATATATATATATATATATATATATATATATATATATATATATATATATATATATATATATATATATATATATATATATATCTTCAGTGAAATGATAGATCACGTGAATAAAAAATTAACCACTACAATCAAGCAGCATTTGTGGAAGGGTACGAGGGTTTGCGTTTGGAAGCGTTAAAAACTCAGGCACTTGTTGGTTGGGTTTTAAAACAAGTGAAGATCTACTTTTTAAAAAAGGCAAAGGGCACATGTCTCAATTATAATGCAGCTCACTGTAATTGAAAATGTTTGTACATGAATTAATTCTTTTGGTACGTGTTTTATCAGGCTTTTTTATACTTTTTTTAAAAAACAGGCTTGTCATCTCTGAGGGTTGGCATGTATGGGGTTGTGAGATAGGAGATATCTGTTTGGCAGAATTCTGCTGTGAGATCATTTTTACATCTAGTAAATAAATTTAACAACGTTTAATTGTGGCTGCACTTTATGTCTGTGAGGAAATGCTCAGTTGTCATCGACATCTCAATGCAATGAATAGGATAGATCACTACATTTGAGTTGATGGCACAGGCCAAGAAGGTATGGCTTTATTGAGGACCTGTGCTCCAGATGGAGCTGAGAGATGTTGATGACGTGTTGGCTGATTTTCTGTTGTCACTAGAGACCCCCGCCCCTATACAATGTTGTCTCCAGAGACCCTCCCCCTACCCCGTGTACAATGATGTCTTCAGACCCCCCCCCCGTGTACAATGTTGTCACCAGAGCCCCCCCCCGTGTACAATGATGTCATCAGAGACCCCCGTGTACAATGATGTCATCAGAGATCCCCCGTGTCCAATTTTGTCATCAGACACCCCCGTGTACAATGTTGTCATCAGAGACCCCTCGTGTACAATGTTGTCATCACAGACCCCCGTGTATAGTGATGTCATCAGAGACCCCCGTGTACACAATGTTGTCATCACATACCCCCGTATACAATGTTGTCATCACAGACCCCCGTGTACAAAGTTGTCATCACAGACCCCCGTGTACAATGATGTCGTCACAGACCACCGTGTACAATGTTGTCATCACAGACCCCCGTGTACAATGTTGTCATCAGAGACCGCCGTGTACAATGGTGTCACAAGAGACCCCGTGTACAATGATGTCATAAGAGAAACCCCCCCCCCAATTTTCCCCGACCCCTCCCCTGTGTACAATGTTTACAATGACTATATATTTAATTGTTGACAAAAGTTCCAAATAAATAATAGAGAAAAGGGAAAGCCGCTGACAGAACAGCCAATAATATCTACAATAAAGGAATGGGGCGGGAAGTGGTGGACGTAATACTGACTACCGTTATCTGGTAAGTGTAGAGCGTTATTGACTTGATGTTTTGGTTATGTAACCAGGCCATTCTGTTATATTTTTTTTTTGTCTAATGCATTTTTAACGAAGAACTGGAAAGTGTCAATGAATTCGAATACTTAGGATCAATCATTAACAGCTCTGGCGACTGTGCAGTAGAAATTAAAAGAAGACTTGCAATTGCTTCACATAAGCTAATACAGATGAAAAACCTATGGCAAGGCACAAGCAAAGAAACAAAGTTACAACTGATCAGAGCATGTATATTCCCAGTAGCAACATACGGCTGCGAGACTTGGACACTCAATAAAACAGTTGCAAAAAAGATTACATCATTCGAAATGAAATGCTACAGAAGGATGTTGAGAATACCCTGGACAGAAAAAAAGACCAACAGAGAAGTACTGCACTCACTAAACGTACAGGAACATTGGCTCCTAAATACCATCGCAATAAGGAAGCTGAAATTTTTCGGTCATATAAAAAGACATAATAGTCTGGAAAAAAACAGTGATGGAAGGCATGGTCCCTGGAAAAAGGGGAAGGGGTCGACCTAGACGACGGTGGACCCAGGACATCACAGAGAGTCTGAACTTGTCTTTGGCTGATGCAGGTCGACTTGCCCAGAATCGTGATGCGTTCAGAGCAGCTGTAATGGAGACAACGTTCTGGAAAGAATATGTCACATGATGATGAATGCATTTTATTGCATGTTAGTTTCTTTGGGTTTATATTACTTTATTTTGTTGTATAATTTTTACTTGCTTGTTTGAGATCCATCCAGCAACCTGAAGGATGAAGCTGACGATCGCACCAAGTGGCGATGCTCGCTACGCCGCCACCTCATATTGGTCAAAAAGAAGCTCTCACGACAAGCAGAAGAGAGGAGAAAACGTCGAAAGGAACACCAGGAAAAAACCAAATGAGTGCTGTCACCTAAGGGGCGCAATCCCAAAGTTAGTTATGACTGAAAGTGTTGTTACTGTTATTACTATTGGGATGTATAGGAGTTCGTGTTGCTCTCGAGTCAATTGTAGGGCTAGAAATCGAAATCGAACCAAGATCGATTACACTGACTAACAAAAAAAAACTTTTTTTTTCTTTCTCTAACATTTCTATGTTTTTCTGGTCAATTTTAATGCGCTGTTTTTAAATCTGCAAACCGTTTTTCTCTATCAGGTCGGGATCTCTAGAAATACGCAATTGAAGTTTTTTATCAACGCATATAGTATTACAACATCATTCGTACAAGAAGTATAACAGTTATGTAGGCTTGAATTTCTTTGCAGTCGACTTTCGTCGGTGAATGGCATGTGGTACATCGCGATGAAGCATCCAACAATAATCGGCAAGCATGGTCACACTCCATCGTCCTTGATAACGTGACTCCATTACGGCGATATCTTGATGGAATCGTTCTCCATGTTCATCGCTGACTTCGCCAAGGTTGTCAGGGAAAAAGTCAAGATGCGAATCGAGCAAATGGATTTTGAGGGACATGTTACAGCCCATAATTCTGTATGCATCTATACACTGCTTAACAATATGCAACATAGTCGACAGATTTGTGATTTCCCAGAAAGTTATCGACGATCGATTTGAATGCCATCCATGCGCGAAGTTCACTACCATGTAACAAGTTCTCGAATTGTTTGTCTGCAATAACTTTCCTAATCTGAGGTCCTACAAAGATACCTTCCTTTATCTTTGCATCGCTAACTTGCGGAAACTTTTCTCGAAGATAAGTGAAAGCTTTGCTCGTTTTATCTAACGCTTTTACAAAATTCTTCATGAGCCCCAACTTTATATGTAACAGTGGTAAAATGAAGCTGTCTTTGTTAACTAAAGGCTCGTGTATTACATTTTTATGCCCGAGCTGCATACGATCCCGGATAGGCCACACCTTTCTTGCATAATGTTCCTGTCTGTTGCGGCTGTCCCATTCACATCGGAAGCAACAAAATTTAGTATACCCAGTCTGCATGCCCGTGAGAATTGCAATGACCTTTAGGTCTCCACAAATCCGCCATTGGTAGTCATTGTACTTTATTTTTTCCAAACGTATAGCCATATTGTCATAAGTTTCTTTCGTATGAACAGAGTAGGCGACTGGAATTGATGAAAATAAATTTCTGTTATGCAATAACACGGCTTTTAGACTAGTCTTGGACGAATCGATGAAAAATCGCCATTCGTTGACTATGTGCTCATGACCGTTTACATCTTTGCAATAGCAAATGTCATCATCCATCTCAAAGTATTGAACAAGTTCTCTGTGTCTATGACGAAATTTAGATATCGGAGTATTGGGCGCTAAAAGATTCCATTCTTTGAGTCGCGAACCGAGTAATTCCGCTTGTCCTTTGGTAAGAGCGAGATCACGTATTAGATCTGAAAGTTCTGAATGGTTAATTAAGTAAACACCATCATTCACCGGTATGTAATCTGAGTCAGAATTAGTTTCTAAAGCAGGTAAACTATCACTTTCTGATGGTTCATTCACGTCCAACGAATATTGTTCTGGTGGTACTTGGATCGGACACGTGATTGGATCATGAGGCACTGGTTTCGAAACCAATTCAATATTTGAATAAACCACAGACTTTCTAGTTTTAAAAGTGAAACCATGGATATTTGTCAAGCAGAAGTAACAATCAGTAGTGTGATTTGTATGTTCACGCCATATTACTGGCACTCCAAAAGGCATCGACTTATGCTTCGGCGATTTTCGTAACCAACCTGCCAATGTATCGAACAAACTGCATTTGGCTTTCAAGATTTATTTGCATCATCAACTTTCAAATCGAAATAAAGTTCGTATGCTTTCTTTAGTAATGGTGTAAAGTTTTTCTGGTCAACACGATCGGTAAAATATCCGCACACGTAACAGAACAGATCAGCCGAATTTCTACAACTTCTAGAAGCCATATTTTGCTCAGAATTATTTCAAAATACAGTAACTATTAGAAAAATCGCGTAACATATGTCATGCATCTTTTAGCAGTATAAAAAGTAGAATTATGTTGCTTTTTATTAATTTTTAATAAGTTATAGAGTAAAAATGAAATGGAGCAAATAACGGTTTCCCAAAAATATATTTATTCACAAATATCTTAAGAACTTGACGTGATAGAGATAAACGGATTTCAGATTTGAAATCAGCGCAAGAAACTGACCTAAGAACACTTATTCTTATATAAGAAAGAAAAATGTTGTTTGTCAGTGTTATCTATATCAGTGTGGCATACAATAGCAATTCCATCTGCGGTTAAACATTTTGAGAAACTAGCATTGCACACTAAGCTTGGGGTAATCGCTTGAGCACCCAGAATTAGCTGAGGATTTTACCATGCAGTAGAATCTAACAATGAATTTCTGATCGGCCAGGGGTGCTGGGAAGTTGCTCTGTGTAGGATGTTGATGATTCCTTCAACAAGTTCCAGAATCAGAGCACAGGATTTTAGCCTTGCATATTTGGATGGCGGGAAGTGCTCAGTATACCACCTCATCCCCCGCTTCAAGCATGACACCAGGTGTGAAGATCCTTTAAATGAATGGGAAAGAAACTGGAGCACGTGACTCCAACTCAACAAGTGTCAGGAAGGCAGAAAAGTCACAGAAAAAAAGCCTAGATCTACAATGTAGATAATACCAATGATTCATCTTTTTGTCATCGGCTGCGAAAACGCGAAAAGGTCAACAGCCCTAGTTATCAGACCTGATATTTTGTATCACTTTCTCAAACTTGGACATATCTAACTTGTAATGTTCCTTGATACATTCTAAGTCTACCCAAGAGTGGTTTACTTCACGTTCTGCATAACTGAACAGTCTACCATATTTAGATGCACATTTAACATATTTTTCATTTATAATGATGTGAGTTAAAACAATTTAAAGATAGTCAACAGAAAAAAATGCACAAAAATTGTAAACATGAGATTTCAAAAATAAGACAAAAAATGTATTATCATAAAAATTAACAACAGTCACAGTTTACTGCGGTGCAAACATTTGTCCTTCATATAATACATTTTCAAAACAATTCATCATTAAATAATACAATTATACATATGTAAAATGTTTACATAACTAGTCTTTAAAATTAAAAAAAAACTATTTTTTTTTAAATCTTCCACTGAATTTATCACAGTTATTATAAGTAGCTGCACTATCTTAGCTAAATTAATGACATATTCTTCTTCTTCTTCGTTCGTCCTGAAAAGGACGTTGGTTGCGTTGTGTCCGTTTACAGCGAAGCTGCGATATTTGCGCCTTTCGGCCGACACATCCGACTTCAGCACGGCATTTTTGGGACCGGGTTAGCCTTCCCTCTTCGATCCCTACTCGCTCAGCCAGACTGCAGTGATGCAGCCTGTTTCCAGGACCACCACTTGGAGGTGGAGTAGGGTCTTGGTCAGCTCTGGTTCGCTGACCTTGACGCAAGCAGTCTAGCTATGGGTCGCTAACTGCATTTCTCACTGTTGACGCGTCTTAGGTCCCAAATTAATGACATATGACTTTAGTAGACACCTTTCTAACGTTACTGTACGACCAGTAACACATCAGCAAAATAATGTATGATGGTGACATAATAAACACTCAACACATCTTTATATATTTCCTACTAAGGCTTGTGGTATTCTGACAGACAATTCCTACCTGCGTGAAAACATAAAAAAGTATCACAAACTTTACATTTAACTCTTTGTTTTTCTTTTAATCTTTAAAGTCTGATAGCACAGCTGACAATTTATTGTTGTCTTTGTAAACTCGGGGTCCATGGCATAGTGAGAAAAAATAAACTGGTGGCTTTGACATAAGTGGCTCACCATCATACACACCTATGTTCCCAAAGTCCCTGATGAGCACTTCTGTAACATCTTGCTGGCTATATCTCTTGTCTTTTTAAGTCTTCTAAATTTGGGTGCTCTTTTTTTCTGTCGTCTTGAAATAAAAAAATAAGCACTTACCTTAGCAATGTCCAGAAAGTGAAATCAAAGATTTCCAATATTTATTGGTCTTTCTCCAGTCAGTGTACTTGTCAATCAGTTGGTCACTCATGTCTACCTCTGTCGTGTACATTTTGTAATTCCTTACATGATTTCATTCATCATAACCCTCCACTCCCAAAGGAGCATAGGCCTTCAACAAACACATGCCAAGTCCTCCTGTCACGTGCCATCATCTCAAGTTCTTTCCATGTTCTCCTCATCATTTTCACCTCTGTTTCCAACTCTCTTCTCCATGTACTTCTTGGTCTTCCTCTGCCTCTCTTGCCCTGGGGGTTCCAGAACAAAGACTGCCTTGTAATGCTATCAACAGGTTTCCTCAGTGTGTGTCCTATCCATCGCCATCGTCTTCTTCTCATCTCTTGTTCCACTGGCACTTGTCCAGTTCTTGTCATCAGTTCCACATTGGTAACCTTTTCATACCATTTTAATCCCTCTATTCTACGCAAGCACCCATTTATGAAAGTCTGTAGCTTTTTGGTTGTTGTCTTTGTTGTTCTCCATGTCTCCGAGCCATACAATAGGACTGACTTCACATTTGAGTTGAAGATTCTTATTTTCGTGTTGGATCCTATTTCTCTTGATCTCCATATATTTCCCAATGCAATGAAAGCTCCTCTTGCTTTTTGTATTCTTATTTTGATATCGCTGTCTGTCCCTCCAACTTTGTCTATATTACTGCCAAGATATGTGTATGATTCTACATGTTGTATTGGCGTTTCTTCAAGTTCAACCCTGTTTTCATTACCTGCATTTATTCTCATTATTTTTGTCTTTTCCCTGTGTATTTTCAGACCCAATTGCTGTGACCTCTCATCGAGTGTTTTCAATTTGTCCTGCATCTGATTACGGTTATGGGACAGGAGAGCCAAATCATCAGCAAAATCCAGATCATCCAACTGCTTAGTCAGAGTCCACTGGATTCCATTTCTGTTGTGTGTTGTCGATGATCTCATAACCCAATCTATTGCCAGCAAGAAAAGAAATGGAGACAAGAGGCATCCCTGTCGCACTCCTGTTCTTATCCCAAATGGTTCTGTAAGCTGTCCTTCATGAAGAACTCTGCACGTCATGTCTTCATAGGTTTTCTTTATTAAATTAATGATTTTCATGGGAACTCCATAATGCCTCATCAATTTCCAAAGTGATTCTCTGTCCACACTGTCAAATGCTTTTTCGTAGTCCACAAATCCGATGTATAGTGGTGAATTCCATTCCAGACTTTGTTCAACTATTATTCTCAAAGTGGCTATCTGGTCTGTACATGATCTGTTTTGTCGAAAACCTGCTTGTTCATCTCTCAATTTCTTGTCTATGGACTCCTTTAATCTCTCAAGGATAATCCTGTTCAATACCTTTCCTGGCACTGATAGTAACATTATTCCTCTATAATTTGTGCACTCTTGTAGATTTCCCTTCTTAGGCAACTTAACCAGATATCCTTCCTTCCATTCTGCTGGTATCTCTTCTTTTTCCCAGACTTTACCAAGTAATTTATATAACATCTCTGTAGCCGTGTCGATATCTGCTTTGATGGCCTCTGCTGGAATGCTATCAGGTCCAGACGCTTTTCCATCTCTTAGAAGCTTTATGGCTTTCTTTATTTCTTCCTTCGTTGGTCTTTCACCGTTAATTTGTAGCTCTTCTTCTGCTGGCTGGATGTCCGGCGGGTTTTGTGGAGCTGGTCTATTGAGAAGGTCCCCAAAATATTCTGTCCACCTCTTCATTTGCTCTTGTATATTGCTGAGCAGTTTCCCATTCTTATCTTTTATGAGGCAACTTGTTTGCTTGTATTTCCCTGTTAGCTTCTTTGTGCTGCTATACAGTTCTCTCATATTTCCTTTGGCTGCAGCATCTTCTGCCTCTCTTGCCAACTCCTCAATATACTTCCTCTTGTCTCTTTTGATACTTCTTTTTACTTCTTTGTTTGCTTCTGTGTACACTTCTTGAGCCTTGGCTTTGGAACTTCTGGTTTTGCTTGTGTTTAACTCTGCTTTCTTGTTTTTTCTATCTTTTATCTTATTGATGGTTTCTGTTGTTATCCATGCTTTTTGTTGTCTTTCCCTTTTCCCCAGTATTTCTTCACATGTCTCCTTCCATACCGTTTTGACCTGCTGCCAATAGTCTTCTGTATTCTCTACATCTTCCAACTGTTGGAGCACTTGGAATTTGTTGGATACTGTGACCGCAAATTTGTCTCTTGTTTCTTGATTTCTTAGCTGTCCTACATTAAACTGTTGTCTATAATTTTGCATTGTTGCATATCTCTTGAGTTTCATTTTTACTTTGGCTATCAGAAGATGGTGATCTGATGCCACATCTGCTCCTCTATATACCTTTACATCCTGCAATGATGATCTAAACTTCTTCTTTATGCATATATGATCGATCTGATTTTTCTGTTCTATGGTCTGGTGATATCCATGTTGCCTTGTGTATTCTCTTATGTGGAAACATGCTTCCTCCTATAGCCAGTTGATTTGAAGCACAGAAGTTTGCGAATAGTTCTCCATTTTCATTCATTACTCCTAGCCCATGTTTTCCCATGACTTCTTCAAATCCGGTATTGACTGTACCTATCTTTGCATTCATGTCACCCATCAAAATTGTGATGTCTCTTCTTTTTACTTTATCCATAATTTCCTGTAGTTTAGTATAAAATGCTTCTTTCACAGACTCTTCTTTGTCATTAGTTGGTGCATAACATTGGATGACATTGACATGAATTTTCTTTTTAGCTGTTTTGAAAATAGCTGTTATTATTCTGGGTCCCACAGCTTCCCATTCAATGAGTGCTTTCTGTGCTTCTTTAGATAACATAAGAGCTACCCCTTCACTGTGGTGTGAACTTTCGTCTTCGTGTCCTGAGGACAGCACCAATTCACCTGTGATGAGTTTCTTCCTGTCTACCCCCTTCCACTTTGTTTCACACATTCCCAGAACCTCGATTTTGTATTCCCTCATTTCTGCTGCTACTTGTGCCACTTTCCCTTGTTCGTTCAATGTCCGAACATTCCAGGTGCCAAATCTGGAAGTTCTCCTAGAAGAAAGAAGGTTAGTCAGCAACACAGACTCCTTTCGGCTTTCTCTGTGTTGCATCATACGCCTCCCCGCGAGAGGACCTTCCCCTGTCTTGGATGGCTGTGTTTTATTTTCTTTATTTGACTTGTCCATATTTGTTGAAGTTTTTTGTGGTTTAAATTTTTTTTTTTTTTTAAATTTTTTTTTTTTTTTTTTTTTTTACAGGATGGGGTAACCGGCCCCATGCCCAACCCTCCTTAGTCGCCTTCTACGACATGCTTGGCAGGGGACAGTGTTACTATTCTTTGCTCCCCTTTCGGGCCCCGGTAACACACTCTTTTTTTCTGTCGTCTTGAAATAAAAAAATAAGCACTTACCTTAGCAATGTCCAGAAAGTGAAATCAAAGATTTCCAATATTTATTGGTCTTTCTCCAGTCAGTGTACTTGTCAATCAGTTGGTCACTCATGTCTACCTCTGTCGTGTACATTTTGTAATTCCTTACATGATTTGGCTGTTAAATATTACCTTCTCAAAAATTCTCATTAACCTTAGCTTTACCCTCCGCTTAGTAACACCTTTGTCCATTTACACTATGAACGCACCAAACTAGTTTTATTGTGTTGACGGCACTATGTGCCTGGGAGTTGTTACCTGTTACTGACATTTTTTTGTTTACCCCTTCTGGGGCTCAAAGTGAGGTCTATTGACTTTAATAATAGGATGTGTGAATTGTGTGTGATCCCGGCCCTGGCTAAGACACTTTGATCTTAGCCAAAAGGCCGAGAAGCGATGAAGATTTCAACAACATTTTTTTTTAGGGGGGGGGGGGGGGCCTTCAGTATTGTTTATTCTGCTCATCCTATGATCAAACTGTGTCACTGTAACAAATAACATAATTCAAACAATCAATCAATACCCTTTAGCTCCTCAAGGAGCATAGGCCTTCCACGAACACATGCTATGTCCTCCTGTTGCGTACCATCAGTTCAAGGTCTTTCCTTGTCATCCTCACCATTGTCATTTCCTTGAACACCTGATCGCTAGCGCAGTGTGGTAAACATTACACCAGCGCTGCTCCCTATGCTCCACTTAAAACTGGTACCACTCTCTTCAGAATGCACTTTAGAAGCACACCTCAACGCAATAGTACAATTAAAACCAAAGAATAGTTAAACCTTCCTAAAACGATTCACACTAAAGCCGACTTGCACAACGGTATTATTTTATTTCGTGACAGATAGCCTACGTTCTTATTTATATAAACATTTATGTAAGGCAGTTACGCCGTCAAAAAAAGTTTCGTTTTTTTTTTTTTTTTTTTTCATTTCTAAACAATTTATAAAAGTACATATACATGGTATATAGAAAAGAAAAACTAGCGCGCCTACATTAGCAAATTGTATACACATGCATACACAAATTTAAATTTACTTTTACAATACAATAAGCGGTGCGGGGAGAATAGAGAGCTATGAAAGACCCCAGTTTCAGGAATAGTGGTCGGTCTGCGTTGGAAAAACGCATCAATAAGACAGGCAGAATGGGGCGGGAGAGACACTATTGAAGGCCCCGTAAGGTCGGTATGTGTTACGGATTGCTTTGTTCTCAGTCGTGCAGGCTTCAACTTGTAACAGTTGAACACGCTTCTGAGTCGCCTTTCAAGAGGCTAGCCCGTACTTACCGGTACATGAAGAGAAGAAGGGAATTATGATGAAGAGAGCGGAGGAGTGTTGCTCCGCTGTACATTAAAATCAGGTGAAATTGTCAGTGCTTTTTGCAAAAATACCTGTAAAAGTATATGTGGATTAAAATGGCGGTATTTGAAAACTGCTAAATTCCTAAAACTCCAAATGAGATATCTATATTGTGACAATAAAATGAGAAGTTTTGTATGTATTTCGGGAATTGATCTCGGGAGCGTGTTAAGAAAAATAGATTTGTAAAAGTCAACGTTGTTGTGTATATGTGAGGCAATTATATCCTGCAATGCTTTCCTCATAGGTATGACTGTATTGCACGTGTAGTAAATGTGATCTTCGGTTTCTTGAATGCGTGTTTTGCACAGCTGGCACTGTGATGTTTGTTTGGATCTGTGAGCTTGTCTTTCTGTTGTGGGTGTCATGTTGTATATGAGTCTAAAGGTAACTTCTCTTGCCTTGGCAGTGATGTGAGGGTTGTGTAAGTTGGTGAAAGTGTCAGTATAATTTGTCTTGAAGTATTTCTGTCCCCTTTTAATCCTGAGATGTAGCGGGGGTGCTTGTAGTTTGACTAAGTGTTTGTAGATTGCATTTGTTTTCTGGTGAATTAAGTTGTCGTGTCCGTGAATGGCTTGTATGCATGACTTGTAAAATGATGGTAGTGGGCCGAAATGGTGTGACGTTGAGTTGCTTAGTGGTCTCAGTCTGGTGAGTCTAAGCCCCACGTAATAGTGTGCTAGCACGTGTTGTTCTGGATGTTTGATGATATTCCCTACGTGTTTGATTCTAAGTGCTTGGATCTTTGTCTGTATGTCCTGGAGTGCAATCCCTCCCTGTTTCTTTTCTTGTATAAGTGTCTTATGTTTTATGCTGTAGATTGTGTGATTAAAAATAAATCTTGTGATCTGTTTGTTTATGTCTGTAATAGTCTGTTTCGGGGGTCAAAAACTGTGGCTACGTATAGTAATTTGGGAATGAGATAAGTGTTTACAATCGTGCTTCGTCCAAAAATTGTTGTGGTTTTGAATTTGTATCTATGTAGCATGTCTGTCATTTGTGTTGCTAGGTTCTGCCATGTGTCTTTGTGAGTGCGGCTTGGGTGTGAAGGAAAAGTGATGCCGTAGATTTTGATGTTGTTTGTTGGTACAAGCCCAAATGGAAAGTCTGTTTTGTTTTTCCATTTGCCTAGGCCCATTATTGTTGATTTCTGTACGTTGACTTTAGCTCCGCTACCTTTACTAAAGTCTGTGAATGTGTTTAGAATGTTTGCAATAGACCTGTCGTTTGGTGGGAAAAAGGTGGTGTCTTCTGCATAAGCAATCAGCTTATGCCCGCCTTTCCCTGGTATAAAGGTGCCCTTATACCGGCCCTGGCTAAGACCCGGCATACTCTAGAAATGATCCCTAAAAGTAAGACACTTTGATCTTAGCCAAAAGGCCGAGAAGCGATGAAGATTTCAACAACATTTTTTTTTGGGGGGGGGGGGGCGCGGGGGCTTCAGTATTGTTTATTCTGCTCATCCTATGATCAAACTGTGTCACTGTAACAAATAACATAATTCAAACAATCAATCAATACCCTTTAGCTCCTCAAAGAGCATAGGCCTTCCACGAACACATGCTATGTCCTCCTGTTGCGTACCATCAGTTCAAGGTCTTTCCTTGTCATCCTCACCATTGTCATTTCCTTGAACACCTGATCGCTAGCGCAGTGTGGTAAACATTACACCAGCGCTGCTCCCTATGCTCCACTTAAAACTGGTACCACTCTCTTCAGAATGCACTTTAGAAGCACACCTCAACGCAATAGTACAATTAAAACCAAAGAATAGTTAAACCTTCCTAAAACGATTCACACTAAAGCCGACTTGCACAACGGTATTATTTTATTTCGTGACAGATAGCCTACGTTCTTATTTATATAAACATTTATGTAAGGCAGTTACGCCGTCAAAAAAAGTTTCGTTTTTTTTTTTTTTTTTTCATTTCTAAACAATTGATAAAAGTACATATACATGGTATATAGAAAAGAAAAACTAGCGCGCCTACATTAGCAAATTGTATACACATGCATACACAAATTTAAATTTACTTTTACAATACAATAAGCGGTGCGGGGAGAATAGAGAGCTATGAAAGACCCCAGTTTCAGGGAATAGTGGTCGGTCTGCGTTGAAAAACGCATAATAAGACAGGCAGAATGGGGCAGGAGAGACACTATTGAAGGCCCCGTAAGGTCGGTATGTGTTACGGATTGCTTTGTTCTCAGTCGTGCAGGCTTCAACTTGTAACAGTTGAACACGCTTCTGAGTCGCCTTTCAAGAGGCTAGCCCGTACTTACCGGTACATGAAGAGAAGAAGGGAATTATGATGAAGAGAGCGGAGGAGTGTTGCTCCGCTGTACATTAAAATCAGGTGAAATTGTCAGTGCTTTTTGCAAAAATACCTGTAAAAAGTATATGTGGATTAAAATGGCGGTATTTGAAAACTGCTAAATTCCTAAAACTCCAAATGAGATATCTATATTGTGACAATAAAATGAGAAGTTTTGTATGTATTTCGGGAATTGATCTCGGGAGCGTGTTAAGAAAAAAATAGATTTGTAAAGTCAACGTTGTTGTGTATATGTGAGGCAATTATATCCTGCAATGCTTTCCTCATAGGTATGACTGTATTGCACGTGTAGTAAATGTGATCTTCGGTTTCTTGAATGCGTGTTTTGCACAGCTGGCACTGTGATGTTTGTTTGGATCTGTGAGCTTGTCTTTCTGTTGTGGGTGTCATGTTGTATATGAGTCTAAAGGTAACTTCTCTTGCCTTGGCAGTGATGTGAGGGTTGTGTAAGTTGGTGAAAGTGTCAGTATAATTTGTCTTGAAGTATTTCTGTCCCCTTTTAATCCTGAGATGTAGCGGGGGTGCTTGTAGTTTGACTAAGTGTTTGTAGATTGCATTTGTTTTCTGGTGAATTAAGTTGTCGTGTCCGTGAATGGCTTGTATGCATGACTTGTAAAATGATGGTAGTGGGCCGAAATGGTGTGACGTTGAGTTGCTTAGTGGTCTCAGTCTGGTGAGTCTAAGCCCCACGTAATAGTGTGCTAGCACGTGTTGTTCTGGATGTTTGATGATATTCCCTACGTGTTTGATTCTAAGTGCTTGGATCTTTGTCTGTATGTCCTGGAGTGCAATCCCTCCCTGTTTCTTTTCTTGTATAAGTGTCTTATGTTTTATGCTGTAGATTGTGTGATTAAAAATAAATCTTGTGATCTGTTTGTTTATGTCTGTAATAGTCTGTTTCGGGGGTCAAAAACTGTGGCTACGTATCGTAATTTGGGAATGAGATAAGTGTTTACAATCGTGCTTCGTCCAAAAATTGTTGTGGTTTTGAATTTGTATCTATGTAGCATGTCTGTCATTTGTGTTGCTAGGTTCTGCCATGTGTCTTTGTGAGTGCGGCTTGGGTGTGAAGGAAAAGTGATGCCGTAGATTTTGATGTTGTTTGTTGGTACAAGCCCAAATGGAAAGTCTGTTTTGTTTTTCCATTTGCCTAGGCCCATTATTGTTGATTTCTGTACGTTGACTTTAGCTCCGCTACCTTTACTAAAGTCTGTGAATGTGTTTAGAATGTTTGCAATAGACCTGTCGTTTGGTGGGAAAAAGGTGGTGTAGTCTGCATAAGCAATCAGCTTATGCCCGCCTTTCCCTGGTATAAAGGTGCCCTTATACCGGCCCTGGCTAAGACCCGGCATACTCTAGAAATGATCCCTAAAAGTAAGACACTTTGATCTTAGCCAAAAGGCCGAGAAGCGATGAAGATTTCAACAACATTTTTTTTTTTTTTGGGGTGGGGGGGGGGGGGGGGGGGGGGCTTCAGTATTGTTTATTCTGCTCATCCTATGATCAAACTGTGTCACTGTAACAAATAACATAATTCAAACAATCAATCAATACCCTTTAGCTCCTCAAAGAGCATAGGCCTTCCACGAACACATGCTATGTCCTCCTGTTGCGTACCATCAGTTCAAGGTCTTTCCTTGTCATCCTCACCATTGTCATTTCCTTGAACACCTGATCGCTAGCGCAGTGTGGTAAACATTACACCAGCGCTGCTCCCTATGCTCCACTTAAAACTGGTACCACTCTCTTCAGAATGCACTTTAGAAGCACACCTCAACGCAATAGTACAATTAAAACCAAAGAATAGTTAAACCTTCCTAAAACGATTCACACTAAAGCCGACTTGCACAACGGTATTATTTTATTTCGTGACAGATAGCCTACGTTCTTATTTATATAAACATTTATGTAAGGCAGTTACGCCGTCAAAAAAGTTTCGTTTTTTTTTTTTCTTTTCATTTCTAAACAATTTATAAAAGTACATATACATGGTATATAGAAAAGAAAAACTAGCGCGCCTACATTAGCAAATTGTATACACATGCATACACAAATTTAAATTTACTTTTACAATACAATAAGCGGTGCGGGGAGAATAGAGAGCTATGAAAGACCCCAGTTTCAGGAATAGTGGTCGGTCTGCGTTGGAAAAACGCATCAATAAGACAGGCAGAATGGGGCAGGAGAGACACTATTGAAGGCCCCGTAAGGTCGGTATGTGTTACGGATTGCTTTGTTCTCAGTCGTGCAGGCTTCAACTTGTAACAGTTGAACACGCTTCTGAGTCGCCTTTCAAGAGGCTAGCCCGTACTTACCGGTACATGAAGAGAAGAAGGGAATTAAGATGAAGAGAGCGGAGGAGTGTTGCTCCGCTGTACATTAAAATCAGGTGAAATTGTCAGTGCTTTTTGCAAAAATACCTGTAAAAGTATATGTGGATTAAAATGGCGGTATTTGAAAACTGCTAAATTCCTAAAACTCCAAATGAGATATCTATATTGTGACAATAAAATGAGAAGTTTTTTGTATGTATTTCGGGAATTGATCTCGGGAGCGTGTTAAGAAAAATAGATTTGTAAAAGTCAACGTTGTTGTGTATATGTGAGGCAATTATATCCTGCAATGCTTTCCTCATAGGTATGACTGTATTGCACGTGTAGTAAATGTGATCTTCGGTTTCTTGAATGCGTGTTTTGCACAGCTGGCACTGTGATGTTTGTTTGGATCTGTGAGCTTGTCTTTCTGTTGTGGGTGTCATGTTGTATATGAGTCTAAAGGTAACTTCTCTTGCCTTGGCAGTGATGTGAGGGTTGTGTAAGTTGGTGAAAGTGTCAGTATAATTTGTCTTGAAGTATTTCTGTCCCCTTTTAATCCTGAGATGTAGCGGGGGTGCTTGTAGTTTGACTAAGTGTTTGTAGATTGCATTTGTTTTCTGGTGAATTAAGTTGTCGTGTCCGTGAATGGCTTGTATGCATGACTTGTAAAATGATGGTAGTGGGCCGAAATGGTGTGACGTTGAGTTGCTTAGTGGTCTCAGTCTGGTGAGTCTAAGCCCCACGTAATAGTGTGCTAGCACGTGTTGTTCTGGATGTTTGATGATATTCCCTACGTGTTTGATTCTAAGTGCTTGGATCTTTGTCTGTATGTCCTGGAGTGCAATCCCTCCCTGTTTCTTTTCTTGTATAAGTGTCTTATGTTTTATGCTGTAGATTGTGTGATTAAAAATAAATCTTCTGATCTGTTTGTTTATGTCTGTAATAGTCTGTTTCGGGGGGTCAAAAACCGTGGCTACGTATAGTAATTTGGGAATGACATAAGTGTTTACAATCGTGCTTCGTCCAAAAATTGTTGTGGTTTTGAATTTGTATCTATGTAGCATGTCTGTCATTTGTGTTGCTAGGTTCTGCCATGTGTCTTTGTGAGTGCGGCTTGGGTGTGAAGGAAAAGTGATGCCGTAGATTTTGATGTTGTTTGTTGGTACAAGCCCAAATGGAAAGTCTGTTTTGTTTTTTCCATTTGCCTAGGCCCATTATTGTTGATTTCTGTACGTTGACTTTAGCTCCGCTACCTTTACTAAAGTCTGTGAATGTGTTTAGAATGTTTGCAATAGACCTGTCGTTTGGTGGGAAAAAGGTGGTGTCGTCTGCATAAGCAATCAGCTTATGCCCGCCTTTCCCTGGTATAAAGGTGCCCTTATACCGGCCCTGGCTAAGACCCGGCATACTCTAGAAATGATCCCTAAAAGTAAGACACTTTGATCTTAGCCAAAAGGCCGAGAAGCGATGAAGATTTCAACATTTTTTTTGGGGGGGGGGGGGGGGGGGGGCTTCAGTATTGTTTATTCTGCTCATCCTATGATCAAACTGTGTCACTGTAACAAATAACATAATTCAGAAAAACAATCAATACCCTTTAGCCCCTCAAGGAGCCATAGGCCTTCCACGAAACACATGCTCTATGTCCTCCTGGTTGCGTACCATCAGTTCAAGGTCTTTCCTTGTCATCCTCACCATTGTCATTTCCTTGAACACCTGATCGCTAGCGCAGTGTGGTAAACATTACACCAGCGCTGCTCCCTATGCTCCACTTAAAACTGGTACCCACTCTCTTCAGAATGCCCTTTAGAAGCACAACTCAACGCAATAGTACAATTAAAACCAAAGAATAGTTAAACCTTCCTAAAACGATTCACACTAAAGCCGACTTGCACAACGGTATTATTTTATTTCGTGACAGATAGCCTACGTTCTTATTTATATAAACATTTATGTAAGGCAGTTACGCCGTCAAAAAAAGTTTCGTTTTTTTTTTTTTTTTTTTTTCATTTCTAAACCAATTATAAAAATACATATAAATGGTCATTAAAAAAGAAAAACTATCGCGCCTACATCATTAAATTGTATACACATGCATACACAAATTTAAATTTAAATTTACTTTTACAATTCAATAAGCGGTGCGGGGAGAATAGAGAGCTATGAAAGACCCCAGTTTCAGGAATAGTGGTCGGTCTGCGTTGGAAAAAACGCATCATTAAGACAGGCAGAATGGGGCGGGAGAGACACTATTGAAGGCCCCGTAAGTAAGGTCGGTATGTGTTACGGATTGCTTTGTTCTCAGTCGTGCAGGCTTCAACTTGTAACAGTTGAACACGCTTCTGAGTCGCCTTTCAAGAGGCTAGCCCGTACTTACCGGTACATGAAAGAGAAGAAGGGAATTATGATGAAGAGAGCGGAGGAGTGTTGCGCCGCTGTACATTAAAATCAGGTGAAATTGTCAGTGCTTTTTGCAAAAATACCTGTAAAAGTATATGTGGATTAAAATGGCGGTATTTGAAAGCTGCTAAATTCCTAAACTCCAAATGAGATATCTATATTGTGACAATAAAATGAGAAGTTTTGTATGTATTTCGGGAATTGATATCGGGAGCGTGTTAAGAAAAAAATAGATTTGTAAAAGTCAACGTTGTTGTTGTATATGTGAGGCAATTATATCCTGCAATGCTTTCCTCATAGGTATGACTGTATTGCACGTGTAGTATTAATGTGATCTTCGGTTTCTTGAATGCGTGTTTTGCACCAGCTGGCACTATGATGATGTTTGTTTGGAATCTGGTGAGCTTGTCTTTCTGTTGTGGGTTGTCATGTTGTATATGAGTCTAAAGGTAACTTCTCTTGCCTTGACAGTGATGTGAGGGTTGTGTAAGTTGGTGAAAGTGTCAGTATAAATTTGTCTTGAAGTATTTTTCTGTCCGCCTTTTAATCCTGAGATGTAGCGGGGGTGCTTGTAGTTTGACTAAGTGTTTGTAGATTGCATTTGTTTTCTGGTGAATTAAGTTGTCGTGTCCGTGAATGGCTTGAATGCATGACTTGTAAAATCATGGTAGTGGGCCGAAATGCTGTGACGTTGAGCTGCTTAGTGGTCTCAGTCTGGTGAGTCTAAGCCCCACGTAATAGTGTGCTAGCACGTGTTGTTCTGGATGTTTGATGATATTCCCTACGTGTTTGATTCTAAGTGCTTGGATCTTTTTGTCTGTATGTCCTGGAGTGCAATCCCTCCCTTTCTTTTCTTGTATTAAGTGTCTTATGTTTTATGCTGTAGATTGTGTGTGATTAAAAATAAATCTTCTGAATCTGTTGTGTTTATGTCTGTAATAGTCTGTTTCGGGGGGTCCAAAAAACTGTGGCTACGTATAGTAATTTGGGAATGAGATAAGTGTTTACAATCGTGCTTCGTCCAAAAAATTGTTTGTGGTTTTGAATTTGTATCTATGTAGCATGTCTGTCATTTGTGTTGCTAGGGTTCTGCCATGTGTCTTTGTGAGTGCGGCTTGGGTGTGAAGGAAAAGTGATGCCGTAGATTTTTGATGTTGTTTGTTGGTACAAGCCCAAATGGAAAGTCTGTTTTGTTTTTTTTTTTCCATTTGCCTAGGCCCATTATTGTTGATTTCTGTACGTTGACTTTAGCTCCGCTACCTTTACTAAAGTCTGTGAATGTGTTTAGAATGTTTTTGCAATAGACCTGTCGTTTGGTGGGAAAAAAGGTGGTGTCCGTCTGCATAAGCAATCAGCTTATGCCCGCCTTTCCCTGGTATAAAGGTGCCCTTAATAGAGCTGTCCTTTCTATTTTTTTTCCAGCATGGGTTCTAGTGCTAGAAACGTAGAGTAGGGGGGAGAGACTTCAACCCTCGCCTCCTACGGGATCGCGTTAGCCTGAAAGTTGTTTGGTAAAAGTGTGATTCACCCAAAACCTTGCTTTCCGGGCTTCGCATAAAAGGGATTTCAATCCATTTACCTAAAATTTTCCACCTATTTTGCAATGTATAGTAAGTGTTTTGTGGAAGGTATGAGTGTGATATTCGATCAAAAGCTTTCTCTTGATCGAGAGATATGATTGACGACTGACAATTCCTTGTCGTGTGTGTAGGTGATTAATGTCTCTGAATGAAAATGTGTGTGCTGGTGAATATTTCTGTGTTGGACGCTACACTTGGCTGGTCTTCTTCATGTATGAGGGTGGTCATGAAAGGTTTTAGTTTGTTTGTTAGCGTTTTGGTTAAAATTTTGTAGTCTATGTTTAAGAGAGATATAGGTCTGTAGTTTTTAAGGAGTGTTTTGTCTGCGTTGTCTTTAGGTATGAGAGTGATGTATGCCATGTTCAAGCTTGGCGGGAGTTCTTTGTTCCCGAAAGCTTCTGTGTATACTTTTAATAGAAGGGGGCCTAGGATGGGAAAAAAGTGTTGATAAAATTCTGCTGTGAGTCCGTCTGGCCCTGGTGATTTGTCTTTTTGCATAGTGTTTATTGCGAGTGTTATGTCTGTAAGTGTCAGCTCGGCATCTAGACCTTGCTTGTCGTCATCTGATAGTTTCTTTGTAAAGTGCTTTTTTTTTTTTTTTTTTTTTTTCCTCGCTTGAGGTCGCATATTTTTTTCCTCGCATGAGGTCGCATTAGTACCCGCCCAAACCCGGTCCCGGTCAAGACCACATGTCCCAACACAAGAAGACCCAATGACAAAACTGTGTCACTGTAGTGATCTTCTGTGTTCTCACACAAGAGACCTAATGACACATAAATGTCACTGTACCGGTCTCTGTGTCTAGACACATGATCCCAGCCAAAAGCCGGATTCTAGGCATTGGGTTGTACAGCGTAAAATACGCTGTATAAATGTGTCTTGTATGCGTGACTGGACGTTTTCTTCTGTGTACAGTCTGGAAAGGGCGTGGACTGCGTAAAGAAATATACGTTTTAACAAATACCGACTGTCCATGAAAGCAATCTAGTGTGTAACTTTATTGCTCTAATAAAGCACAAAGACATCAACGTAAAAGAACACACAATAAGGAAACGTTATTATAATAATCTGACATTGTTTAATGTGATTTAGTATATCTTTAAAATGAAATGCTGCTTTATTCCGTCTTAAAACATACATAACACTTAAATATAATTATTGCTCACATCTTTGATGTTTCCCTTGCAAAACAATTATCTCCCTTATGTATTATGTTACATGTTTTAATTTTTCAGGGTTCATTCCAGTCCCTAATGACATATCTGACCTATCTAAAGATATGTCTAAAATTAGCTCTTTGATGTAATATTAAGTAACATCTGCTGTCATTACAAATAATAAGTTAAACTAAAATTAAATCTAGAGAATTTAAAGAAATACTAGTTGTCAATGTCCCATCTTAGCAGTGCTATATATTCAGACAATGTAATATTTTAAGTAAGACTTCACACATTAGAAGAAAGTAATATGACCTTACTGGCTCTGTCAGAGACTTGATTTAAAACTGGTTAGTATAACTCAACACAATAATACAAATCTATATACAATGTTTACGATGACAATATATTTAAGTCTTCACACCAGTTCAAAACATCAAGTGAAAACCAAAGAGAGATAAGTGATAATATAACATCTAAAATAAGGGAAAGGGGTAGGAAATGGTGAATGTGATAATGTTGTTTGCTGGTAAGGTACTATTGTAGCAGAAGGTAACCCAAGAGCTGTAGAGACATGTATCCCTGAAGTTGCAGCAGACCTATCCTATATTGTTGTCATCAGAGGCCGCCGTGTACAGCGTTGTCATCACAGACCACCCATGTGCAATATTGTCATCACAGACCACCGTGTACAAAGTAGTCATCAGAGACCCCCGTGTTCAATTATGTCATCAGAGACCCCCGTGTACAATGCTGTCATCAGAGACCCCCGTGTTCAATATTGTCATCAGAGACCACCGTGTACAACGTTGTAACCAGAGACCCCCGTGTACAATGTTGTTATCAGAGACCCCAATGTACATCGTTGCCATCACAGACCCCCGTGACCAATGTTGTCATCAGAGTCTCCCGTGTACGATGTTGTTATCAGAGACCCCCGTGTACAATGTTGTCATCAGAGACCACCGTGTACAATGTTGTCATCAGAGACCCCGGTGTACAAAGTTGTCATCACAGACCCCTGTGTACATTGTTGTCATCGGAGACCCCCGTGTACAATGTTGTCTCCAGAGCCCCCCCCCCTGTGTACTATGTTGTCAACACAAATCTCCGTGTACAATATTGTCATCAGAGACCCCGTGTACAATGTTCTCATCAGAGACCCCCGTATACGATGTTGTCATCAGAGACACCCGTGTACAATGTTGTCATCAGAGACCCCCGTGTACAATGTTGTCTTCAGAGTCCCGATTGTACAATGTTGTCACCAGAGACCCCCGTGTACAATGTTGTCATCAGAGGCCCCCGTGTACAATGTTGTTATCAGAGACCTCAGTGTACATCGTTGCCATAACAGACCCCGTATACAATGTTGTCATCAGAGACCCCAGTGTACAATGTTGTCTCCAGAGCCCCCCCCTGTACAATATTGTCATAAGAGACCCCCCTGTACAATGTTGTCATCAGAGATCCCCGTGTACAATGTTGTCATCATTGACCTCCGTGTACAACGTTGTCATCAGAGACCCCGTGCACAATGTTGTCATCAGAGACCCCAGTGTACCATGTTGTCATCAGAGCCCCCCCCCCCGTGTACTATGTTGTCATCACAGACCCCCGTGTACAATGTTGTCATCACAGACCCCCGTGTACAATGTTGTCATCAGAGACACCCGTGTACAATGTTGTCATCAGAGACCGCCGTGTACAATGTTGTCATCAGAAACCCCCGTGTACAATGTTGGCATCACAGACCCCCGTGTTCAATATTGTCATCACAGACCCCCGTTTACAATGTTGTTATCAGAGACCGCCGTGTACAATTATTTCGTCAGAGACCCCGTGTACTATGTTGTCTCCTGAGCCCCCCCCCCCCCCCCCCCCCCCCCCCCCCCCCCCCCCGTGTACAATGTTGTCACCACAGACCCCCGTGTACAATGTTGGCATCAGAGACCCCCATGTGCACTGTTGTCTCCTGAGCCCCCCTTTGTGTACAATGTTGTCACCATAGACCCCCGTGTACAATGTTGTCATCAGAGACTCCCGTGTACAACGTTGTCATCATAGACAACCGTGTACAATGTTGTCATCAGAGACCCCGTGTACAATGTTGTCATCAGTGACCCCCGTGTACAATGTTGTCCTCAGTGACTCCCCGTGTACAATGTTGTCATAAGAGACCCCCTGTACAATGTTGTCATCAGAGACTCCCATGTACAATGTTGTCATCAGAGATTCCCGTGTACAATGTTGTCATCATTGACCCCCGTGTACAACGTTGTCATCAGAGACCCCCGTGCACAATGTTGTCATCAGAAACCCCAGTGCACAACGTTGTCAACAGAGCCCCCCCCCCCGTGTACTATGCTGTCATAACAGACCCCCGTGTACAATGTTGTCATCAGAGACCCCGTGTACAATGTTGTCATCAGAGACCCCCGTGTACAATGTTGGCATCACAGTCCCCCGTGTTCAATATAGTCATCACAGACCCTCGTTTACAATGTTGTTATCAGAGACCGCCGTGTACAATTATTTCGTCAGAGACCCCGTGTACTATGTTGTCTCCTGAGGCCCCCCCCTCGTGTACAATGTTGTCACCACAGACTCCCGTGTACAATGTTGGCATCAGAGACCCCCGTGTACAATGCTGTCATCAGAGACCCCCATGTACAATGTTGTCTTCTGAGCCCCCCCCCCCCATTGTGTAAAATGTTGTCACCACAGACCCCTGTGTTCAATGTTGTCATCAGAGACCCCGTGTACAACGTTGTCATTACAGACCCCCGTGTACAATGTTGTCATCAGAGACCCCCGTGTACAATGTTTTCATCAGAGACCCCCGTGTACAATGTTGTCATCTGTGATTCCCCGTGTACAATGTTGTCATCAGTGACCCACGTGCACAATGTTATCATAAGAGACTCCCGTGTACAATGTTGTCATCAGATACACCCGTGTACAATGTTGTCATCAGAGACCTCCGTGTACAGTGTTGTTATCAGAGACCCCCATGTACAATGTTGTCATCAGAGACCCCAGTGTACAATGTTGGCATTACAGACCCCCGTGTACAATATTGTCATCACAGACCCCCGGTTTACAATGTTGTTATCAGAGACCCCCGTGTACAATGTTGTCATCAGAGACCCCCGTGTACAATGTTGTCATCACTGACCCCCGTGTACAATGTTGTCACCAGAGACGCCCGTGTACAATGTTGTCATCACAGACCCCCGTGTACAATGTTGTCATCACAGACCCCCGTGTACAATGTTGTCATCACAGACCCCCGTGTACAATGTTGTCATCAGATACACCCGTGTACAATGTTGTCATCAGAGACCCCCGTGTACAGTGTTGTCATCAGAGACCCCATGTTCAATGTTGTTATCAGAGACCCCCGTGTACAATGTTGTCATCACAGACCCCCGTGCACAATGTTGTCATCACAGACCTCCGTGTACAATGTTGTCATCACAGACCCCCCGTGTACAATGTTGTCACCAGAGACCCCCGTGTACTATGTTTACAATGAATATATATTTAATTGGGACCTACGACGCGTCAACAGTTAGAAATGCCGTTAGCGACCCATAGCTAGACTGCTTGCGTCAGGGTCAGCGAACCAGAGCTGACCAAGACCTTACACCTCCAAGTGGTGGTCCTGGAAACAGGCTGCATCACTGCAGTCTGGCTGAGTGAGTAGGGATCGAAGAGGGAAGGCTAACGCGGTCCCAAAAATGCCGTGCGTGCTGAAGTCGGATGTGTCGGCCGAAAGGCGCAAATATTGCAGCTTCGCTGTAAACGGACACAACGTAACCAACGTCCTTTTCAGGACGAACGAAGAAGAAGATATATTTAATTGTTGACAAAAGTTCCAAATAAATAATAGAGAAAAGTGAAAGCCGCTGACAGAACAGCCAATAATATCTACAATAAAGCAATGGGGCGGGAAGTGGCAGACGTAATATTGACTACCGTCATCTGGCAAGTGTACAGCCTTATTGACTTGCTGCTGTGGTTATCAAATCAGGCCATTCTATTTCATTATTTTATTTTCTTTACGTATTTTATTGTTCGTTAGTTTCTTTGGGTTGATATTAATATTTTTGTTCTATATTTTTGGGGGATGCATCCAGCAAATCCAGCAACCTGGGAGGATGAAGCTGCCTATCGCACTAAGTGGCGATGTTCTCTACAACACCACCTCAGATTGAGCGAAAAGAAGCTCTCACGGCAAGCAGAAGTGAGAAGAAAACGTCGAAAGGAACACCAGGAAAAAAACTGAGTGCAGTCACCTGAAGAGCGAATTCCCATAGTCAGATTTGACTGAAGGGGTTATTGTTATTATTATTATTATTATTATTGGAATGCATAAGAGTTTGTGCTGCTCTCGAGTCAACTATAGATTTATAAGGAAAAGGTAAAAGATCCCGTTACACACCCATTGAGGCATATTGGGAATATGGTGTTAGGCCCATATTTTCTTGACCATCGGCACAGTAGGGTGATGTGGTCAGCATCACGTCGACCGACTTAACGTTCATAGAGTTGCTCTGGTACCCTATTCATGAGGCTGGGTCCACCCCGGAGCCACTTGCTATCTAAAAAATACCACCTCAACTGGGGATCGAACCATGGACCACCGGGATAAGAAGCCAGTGCACTAACCACTGCGCTACCGTGGCTCAATCGAACCAATATCCTTGAAGCACCTCCACGTTCTGATCCAGACAACAGCCAATCTTCAAGTTGCCTGGCCAACGCTACTGGGATCGACTAGAGATACCAGAGTGGCACACAATAGCAATTCCTTCTGTGGTTAAACATGTTGAGAAACTAGCATTGCACACTAAGCTTGATGTAGCGTAAGGGTTTCTAAGGTGTGATGATAGTGTTGGAGAAGATATACAATAAGTTTTCCCTCCAGATAGTGTGAGGTCTCAGTGATAGAGATGTACACTGGTATCACTCGATAATCACGTCTGTGTAAGTATTTGGAACTGAAATAGAACAGTCACAACTTACTGCGCCACCCTGCTGTGTGACCACAAGTGATAACAATTCAACAAAACTCCACTTCAACTTTAGTGAATGAAAAAAACTGTTGAATACAATTTATAAATCCTTTTTATTGTACAACTGTCTAATTTTGTAATGAATTGTGAGTGTTGGAAGATGGTGATTAATGGAAACGTATATTTACATCATGTGATTGTATATATATATATATATAAACAACAGACGTGAGTGGCTTACCCAGGACTCGAACCCAGGACCTTCCAACAGAAGTGATTGCGTCATTAATAGGCTGGACTGCCCATGGTAAATTTCCGGTGTTATGTGTTGCGGGTCGCACTAATGACCCGTCATCGAAGCATCATTTTTTGGTGATGCCTAGATGGCAGGGAGGATAGTGTGATTCACTTGCATAGCTAGGCGGGGTTGTCGCTCGGAAGGTCCTGGGTTCGAGCCCTGGGTAAGCCACTCACGTCTGTTGTTTTTCTGTTGTCTAGTTTTCTACTTCTTTATTTCTTACGAGTGCCTGAAAACATACCTTTATGTTTGTCTAATATTTATTTACTGTTTACAGGCCTCGGGTTTACCTTCCTTATGTGTTATAAATGTTTATACAATACCAAAACCTACCCTCTGTCCTGTACATGCTGTTTAAGAACTTAGTCTTCTATCATTTACTAGACACAGTATTAAGGTCTTTGTCTTGTGTGGTCTGGCCTATACTGTATAATAAGGGAACAACAGAAGTGATAAACTTGTTAAAACGGTCAATATAGTAAATAGGTACACCCTGATATCATCATCATCATCCACACAGTGCTTCACTTGGAGCCTGGGGCTACCTGCACTTTTGGTTACCTGTGAGAGAACCAGCATGAAGCAGTCACCAGCGCTTGCTGTACAACCACCAGTATGTGGCAGACACTCGTAAGAAGGAAGCAAGGAAAACACTAGACAACAGGTAACTCTTACGTCGTCTTACCTGTTCTGGAATAGTTATCGCTCTTGGAATCCGCGTAGGGACCGCTAACAGAATATGCAAAAAATACTATGTGAAAAACGTGATTTTAATTTTTGGACACTTGCAACTATGCTACTAGGACTTAATTTTATACTAGATTTTAGGCTTTACTTAATTTTATACTAGATTTTAGGCTTCGATGAATTGTTTTTTAAAACTTTAAAAGATGTAGAAATAAAAATTTAAAATCAAAATACTTGTTCCTGATTGGTTAAAATAATTTCGTCATGCTTTACCTCTTATTCTGACGTGTTCTTCTTTTTTGATCCATAGCCGCCGACCGTCAAGGCAGTCAGTGGCCATCACGCCTGGTGGCGCCTTGTAGGGTAGCAACAAATTGACTCCACTTTGTTCGGTCGGCGGCCATCCTTCGTACAGTGCCCCAACTCTGGCTCATTCTTTACATCTCGGCTTCCACAGTTCTTCGCCAGGTTGTTTTTGGTCGGCCTCGCTTTCGTTTTAAATAAGAATCTTCAACTCAAATGTGAAGTCAGTCCTATTGTATGGCTCGGAGACATGGAGAACAACAAAGACAACAACCAAAAAGCTACAGACTTTCATAAATGGGTGCTTGCGTAGAATAGAGGGATTAAAATGGTATGACAAGGTTACCAATGTGGAACTGATGACAAGAACTGGACAAGTGCCAGTGGAACAAGAGATGAGAAGAAGACGATGGCGATGGATAGGACACACACTGAGGAAACCTGTTGATAGCATTACAAGGCAGTCCTTGTTCTGGAACCCCCAGGGCAAGAGAGGCAGAGGAAGACCAAGAAGTACGTGGAGAAGAGAGTTGGAAACAGAGGTGAAAATGATGAGGAGAACATGGAAAGAACTTGAGATGATGGCACGTGACAGGAGGACTTGGCATGTGTTTGTTGAAGGCCTATGCTCCTTTGGGAGTGGAGGGTTATGATGATCGCTTTCGTTTTCCTTCGGGGGTCCATAGCATAGCTGTTCTTGTAATTGTATCAGGGTCCCTTCTGAGATGTGGCCAACCCACGTTATTCTGACGTAAATGTCAATTTTTGAGCAATATTCTGATAAGCAGAATTTCGGATAAGTAGAAGTATTTTAGATGGTCTCAGCTACTTCTACGTATTCGGAGTGCACTGTGCGTATATATATATATATATATATATATATATATATATATATATATATATATATATATATATATATATATATATATATATATATATATATATATATATATATATATATATATATATATAGCAATCACCAGCTGAACGTTATTAATTCGTTCCTAAATTTCGTGCGCTAACCGAAAAAGCGCTGAACAAAAATCGTTATCCCATGAGACTTAACAGAAAACAAATTAATTCGTTCTCAAGGTCCAGAAAACTATAAAAATTCAGTAAAAGTGATACAAAACAAAAAGTACATATTTAACAACATTTATTAACTACAGATAATTATCAAACATATTGAACATAAAATGATGTATGTACTGTTCTAACAAAAATATTGTTAAAATATAACAGGACTTTAATCGACACTACTTCGGTCGCTTGTGGCTACAGTTGTCACGGCGCAGCCGACTTCATATTCAGTCGACTGGTTAGAAGGTTCTGTCGGGGGGGGGGGGGGGGGGAATATGTTTCTGGCTCCAGATGAAGACGGCACGGCTACTTGGTCAATGGACGCAGAAGATATTGGAGGGGACTGTTTAAAAAAATCGAGTTTGCTATATTTTTCCACCTTTTTCTCTTCACGAAGCTCCTTGAGGCAATTAAGATCTTGTTCTATGCTACGGATTATCATAGAACTGCATTCCATTTTGAGGTTTTATTTCATTTTGCAAGCAATGACAATGCTTTTTGGCCATCCCACCACCCTGAATGAACTTGAAAGTTATATCCCTGCTGGCAATACATCCCAACGCGCAAAGGTTGAGGCAGCGCTAGAAATCAATGCCAAATCTATGACGCAAGCCTATCTGGTCTGAACCAAGACAACCTATTTATCTTTGGCAAACCTTTTGCACGTCTTATTAATAATAATGCCCCAATGTTCCGCACCCGTTTGCACGATGCAATTTCTGGCTGCACACTTTCCTGTTTTGAAAGCAAGAAAAATGACTGCGGCCCGCCCTGATAAGAACTAATACAAAACTCCTAAAACATTGTTATTTCTATGGGTGCAGTCTCTGTGTCTGCATTAAGGGATGCGTACTGGAAGAACAGGAACCAAGGGTTCATATTCTCGATCACTTTTATTATCTCCTGAGCAGACGTGTTCTTTCAAAGTCCACGGACAACTCCAGGTATTTTTGTAAACATAGGATATTGGGATAAACAGAACATTTGTATTAAATATTTAAAAATTTGTATTCCCGCGACACGTATTACCTGGATCTATTTCAGCTATCACCTTATTTATTACTGTTCTCGCAGGTCTAGCACCAAGTACTTCTGTTCCGGGTCGTTTAGGTTTTTTTTTTCATGTATTAAAATGTTTTTTTTTTCCCCATGGCGAAGACCCTGTACCATAACATAGATATTTTTTTTGTCTTAATGCCACACATCAACTAATCTAGTTACTCTAATGTGCATTAAATATAAACTCGCATAGCTTTCTCCCCCCTCTTCCCCATTTTTTAACACCGTAAATATACATCACAAATATGAATAATGTACAATGGGAGGGGGAGGAGAGAACTCCCAAATAATACGTATTTACTTAGTCGTTCCTCTTCCACCGTGGGATGTAGCGACTATCCTATTGGGCTGTCTTTCTTTTGGCCTGGTACCAGTCCAGTCCTCTGTCCTTCAAATATTGTCTGATGTTGTCCTCCCAGCCAACTCTGGGTCGTTCTGGAGGTCTGGATCCCATGCTTTTAGTCTTAGTTTCCCATATGTGTCATGGTATCCGATCTTCTCCCATTCTGCAAACATGCCAAACTATCGTAACTGTGGTTTCTTGTTACGAAATGTTAAGAAACCTCGTGATTGGTCTGTTGTGCCTTTGCAAGGTGGAGGGGCTGCCTCACGGCCTCCATTCGTACCGTCTGGCTTGACTGACGGTTTTACCCGTTACTTCCTTAGACGCAGGAAGCACTCTGGTCCAGTCAGAATCCCTTCCTCCTGTCTCAGCACGGGCTTGGGACCAGCCTAGGCGAAGTTACGGAGACACACACACACACACACACACACATATAAATATAAGAGTGTTCGTTTCACCATGGTCATTAGTCTTCAGCTCCCCCAGGACCATAGGCCTTCAACAAAACACATGCTAAGTATCCTCCTGTCACGTGAAATAAGTTCAAGATCTTGGCATATCTTCCTCATCATTTTCTCTTGTCTCCGGTTGTGTATTTCTCAGTCCCCCACTACTTCACTTATTCTTGGTATTCCAGAACACGGACTTCCATGTAATGCTATAGAGATGATTTCCTCCGTGTGTACCCAATCCATAGCCAGCGCCTTCTTCTCTTCTCTTAGGCTCCTTTACTCTAAATAACATAACTAACCAGGAGGGAGATTGCTAGAAACGTGATTGGATTTTGAATATACTATATAAAATTATGTATTCGACTGGCAAAATGGTTAGAGGGATTGTCTCTCGTGGCAAAAGTTACGGTATCTAATCCTGGAAGCGTCACATTCCAGTCTACCCAGCAGTAATCGCAAATCTTACTCTGCATGTGAGTGGGGAAGGCAAGGACTGCGAGGAAGGGAACTTGTCACTCACTCCACTGTGGAAATTGATGAGGCACTAGAAATTCAACCTGGTGATCTTAATAAAGAAAACACAGCATGCACACTTTTTAATGGGGTACAGTACTGTTTGAAATAAGAACTAGAGTGCGACAGGGATGCCTCCAGCCATCATTTATTATTATTATTATTATTATATATATATATATATATATATATATATATATATATATATATATATATATATATATATATATATATATATATATATATATATATATATATATATATATATATATATATATATATATATATATATATATATATATATATATATATATATATATATATGACATATTTGATTCGGACATGTATAAATTTGCTATATGTTTTAAAAGCTTTAGATTGAGATTTCTTAACCTTTTTTTGTGTGACATTGGTTCTTTTAGTTGTCCGGTGAAGGCTATTAACTTCTTTAATTGTCCCATGAAGGCTGTGGGCCCCCTTCAATTGTCCGATAAAGCCAGTGGATCCCTTTCATCGTCTGATGAAGCCTATGGGCCACTTCTTTTGAGAAAAAAAATGTACATAAAAGCATTTTTTAAAATATTTTACATTTTAAATCTTAGGCTACGGACAAGGACACCTAAAATTCATTCATTGACATCAACAAGGTACGTGGATCACAGGTTTAAAAAGCCATCTTTAGATGAAATATAGACATCCCTTTGCGCCAGGATAAATCCTAAAAACTGCCTTGTAGGGCAAGCTTTACATATATTATTCCTAAATGTCAGTGGTTCCCAAACATATGGTTCCGCCAACTCACACCCCAGTGCTCCTTCTCCGTCTTATAAAAAGCATTATTCAGAATGGCATTTTGCACGACCCACAAAGGAAGATAATAACAATAACATTCAAAACAGTAACAATTAACTACTGATTTATTCAAACTCCATTTAAAATTGTTCAGTTGATTTAATTCAGCAAAATCGATTACCATGATCCAGGCAGTGGTGGTTTTAGGCAATAGGAAATCTAGTCTTTGCCTGCGGTCTCACGCTTTTAGGGGCCTCGTGCACAAATATAGTCTTGTCCATACAACAAGAATTAATTTAAAAGGGGCCTTGCAAGTTCAGGCATCCCTACGGCCACGCACAACCTGAAACCGCCACTGGATTTGGTGACAACAGCTTTTGAGGGTCAAACAGTCATTTAACAAGATTCTTAGGAACCACATTTAGAAACTACTTCACTGTTAGTAGAATCTTAATGCAATAGATGGGCTTGATGAATTGATCATCATCAACTGCCATCTCCACATCGAAGATCGGCTGCAATGGATCTCCAACGTCTTCTGGTTCTTGCCCTTGATGGTCCACTCTTTCCTGTCCATCTCTTGATGTTATCTTTCCACTTATAGCATTGTCTTCCTTTTGCACGTTTGCCTTCAACTCTTACTTCTGTTATGGTGTTCAGTGTCCGGTGTTATGTATTCTTATAATACCAAATACTTTGGCCGTCTAATTTTCATCTCATTCATTAATCCTATTTTCATTTCTAGAACCTCGTTATCTCTTTTCTTCTCCTTCCATGATAAGTGCCCCATTCTTCTATATATCCACATCTCAAATGCATCAATTCTTTTTTCTAATTGCTTGTTCATTGTCCATGTTTCTACGCCATACAATAATACAGAATACATATATCATATGATGATTTTCAGTTTGAATGTGTGAATGTGTTTTAATTTTTTGCTCTGTTAATGAAGTGATTCGATTTTCTCAATGTCTGGTCTAATGTCACCTAGCAGGAGTCTTAAGTCACTACATTTAGTAATCTGGAGTTGATTTCTTTGATTGGAGAGACGTTTCATGGCCACACTAAAACCACGTTCCTCAAAAATGTTGTTGAAAATGCAACAAGGAGCATATGAACCTGCGTCTATAGTGCAAAACAGCGTTTAGGAATTTCTTTTTCATAACCAAAACTATCGTAGATAAGCAGACAACGCGCTCAGAGGAGCCAACTTTCGTAGTCCCCCTGTTGCCCCAAAAGATGATAGGAAACGCCATACAGAGCGATGCAACAGGAGACAATCTGATCATCAGTGTTTCGGCCCTTTAATCTCCTTCTCATTGTCAAAGGAGGACGGGCCCAATTGGTTCATGACTCCCAAGTGCCATCCTCCTGTTGCATTATGCAGAGAATTGAACCTACTCCACCTTGGTTGCAGCTTTCAACTTCACTCCTGTTTTCTACCAAATGGAGGCCATTATGAAAGTAACCCCTAAGTTGAAAATAAATTACTGTCCCGACAGCCAGCATGATGCCCTTTCCACAGCTTCATCGAGCCTCATAAGTGCCCTTGTTCTTGACTGTCCTTTCACATCCAACAGTTTCAGTAGATCATACACTGAGGCAGCCACTAGACCTCTTGCACCTACCTCAACAGCCATGACCCTTGCAGTGAACCCGTTGTGTCTCAAGTCCGTAACCAGATCATTATACTTGGCCACTTTGAACGAGTGATGATCGTCCAATCTGAAGTCAAATGGCACGGTCAGCTCAATCATTATAATCTGGTGCAATTTTGAGGAATGTAGCACTATATCTGGCTGTCTTCGAGATCTTCTGATATTTTCTGGATATGTCCCTAGCCCAGGTATATCTACTGTCACAGAACGTCTGGATATGCTCTTTTGTGTGATCTCTTGCACCTTCAGCCCTCTTGTAGTATCATTTCTTCTTCATAATTTTCTCAGATCGCTTATTATGTGGTAATTTCTTGCCCTTTCATTCATTATTTTGCTCTTTGCTGAATCTAATAGGGTGAAGTCTCTAACACTCTACTCCCTTTACACGCAGAATTGTTTACGTTCCGCAAGGTAAATGCGATAATACCAGGTAATTATACCGGTCACACGCTTATCTATTCTCTCAGTCTGACCACCCTTTGAACGTGACTGTCCAACATTTGACCCCAGGTTGATAGCGACCATCCCTGTGTTTGCACAAGACGGGAGTGCACGGTAGACTTAAAGAAAGCAACATTGTTTGTCGGCGTCCTTGTCTGGTAGACAGACGAAAACACAGGTGATAAATACGTAATTTGCTTCCGCTGGCCCTTGTCTGTATCATTATTTCAGATAACCCGTCTGGGCAGAGGGTATTATCGAGGGATGAGTCACATATTAGTTTGTATGAAGATGCCATCCGAAGTATTACGACTTATTAGACAGAGGTTACGCGTGGAATATTAAATGTAATATTTTAAAACACAGGGGAGGGGGGGTGTATTTTGAATTAAAACACCCCAAAACAGTGCTAGAGAGATTTTATTGGTTTGATTTGAGATGCCGGAATAAACAATGAATTCCGTTGGAAAATTCGGGGTAAGTACAATCTGTAATGTGAACTGGAAACTGGAAATATAATCTAGCGAACTCAGAGACACAGAACAGACAGTTTCGCAACTTCAAACAAGCAACCCCCAAAAATAGCCAGAAAGAGAAGGATCGGACCTAGAATTCCATAATTATAAGCGACATATAGAAGTATTTGGGAAACTAAAACCTTAAAAAATAAGCTAGCCTTTATAAATACAGAGACTGAAAAACTTAAGAGACCAGGATTTTAAATATCAAGACTGGAAACCTAGGAATTGGATCACCCGTCATTAGAGAAACTTTCCCAGACCAAGTGTATCGCAGAACACCCGTCGAAGAGGAATTACTAGTTTCCCAAACTAAGTGATTCATAGAACAGTGTCATAAGAGGAATTTCTCAGACGAAATGATTCGAGAGCATATGCACCGAAACTGCTCGTGTCTATCCGAAACCTGTGCGAGGAGACTGTGTAAAACCCAAAAATGTGGGGTAAGTTGTGAACATTTCTTTTATAAATGTTAATTAACATGTTTTCTTGCTAAGTGGTTATATGTGAGGTTGGCAACCTCAACATATGAAAATAGTATATGTCGTGGAATATTCTAATCCACATATATAAATTATCAAGTAAATATAAAGCCTAATAAATACATATAATAAATAAAGAGAAGAGCAATGGTAAATAACAGTGCTGTCACAAAGACTGTACTCGAAATCCCCTTGTTTTCTACTGCGTAAGCAAATTGTAACGTTTCACGTTGATATTAAAGGCCTTCTGCAACATACACGCGTTTCCCAAACACACAATAAAATGTGCTGCCTTTCTAAGAAAAACCTTGAAATATGCAAGTTGACCTAAATTTTAAATTCCATTCATGTCTTTTTCTACACTGCGTTACCAAAACGAACGAACAGATGGACAAAAGGATAAAGAGAGAGGGAGGGCTGAAAATCAGGAACGCATGCAACACGCGTCGCGCGATACACAAATGCTGCCATCACGCGTGTAAGTCTACATGCACTAATTTTTTTTCAGACGGACAGTGATAAAATACACTACCCTTTCCCAGAGTTAGGTTTATAAATCATAAAAAACGCTTATTAGGAAAGATAACAATAGATGGGTTTACGGTTGAAAACATAACAGTACCCAGACATCACATCTTCGAAACAGGAGGTAGAAAATACATATTTTGAACGCAGCCACGTAGCTCTTTTAAATTTGGATAATTGGGTTCCTTAGGGCTTGCTGACAAATAATATGTAAAACGTTACGCAAATAGTCCAGGAATTAATAAATTATACCCAAAATAAAATAGTGAGGATGCCTGACAGCATGGAATCATTTCTGCTCATAAAATTTTTTTTATAACGTGTTTGAAAAAACCTTACGTTACATAAATAGCCTACCATGTAAACTCCAAATTGATTGGAGCGCAACAAATGAAAGCCTAACCACGATTGGTCGGACTATAAATACTATCTTTCGTTGTTAGGGGAAACGGGGAAAGGTAACATTTTTTCAAACACTTGTCGAAACGGGGCTCATTGGTCAGACTCGCTGATATACACACTTGGGAGCGTTAGTTCGAAACCACTTGTTTAAATACGCTTGATAAAGCATCAGTGCGTTGAAGCCAGCTTATATTTTGCTAAATAAAAGCCTGGAAGATAAGCAGATGGGAATTTGTGCCAGTTTGTGCCAGAATTCATTGCTAATCAACGTATCTGTGTTTATTCGTATGAATTGTGGTAAGCTTGAACCATTCAATATCTTTTAATGAAAATTGAATGTGAATTGTTGATTTATGCCTGTATATATATGTGTAGTCAGTGGCAAACGTGAGGTAAAGCCTGTAATGCTCCAGCCTGAACAGAGGGTGTCGGAGAGAAGTAAAACGGCATGGAATGGCCAAACA
The DNA here is from genome assembly GCA_024509875.1 of Oreohelix idahoensis. Lineage (NCBI taxonomy): Eukaryota > Metazoa > Mollusca > Gastropoda > Stylommatophora > Oreohelicidae > Oreohelix > Oreohelix idahoensis. Next base: position 70,733 of record JAMPIV010006084.1, read on the forward strand.
GTACACTGACACCTGGATGATTGAATAGAAAGAAATAATGCTGGAATTGCAGAGGCGTAGTAACCATTAAGAAGGGTAATACTGGAATAAAGTATTTCAAATGAAGCTGACAGTTGGCCTAATGCTCTGAACTCAATGTTTGTGCTGTGTTGTGATCAGTGTAACAAGAGAGTTTAAGTTAGTTATGAAGTAGAAGGTACATCCTTCTTGATTTCAGGGACCGTGGTCTTGATGGTAGTGAGCAGCACCTGGTCAGAGCTTTGCTGAATCCAGAGTCGGACAGCATACTCCTTGGTCTTTTTAGCTATCAGTGAGGTGTCTCCTGAGCCCAGAGGAGAATTCGAGCAGAGGAGTCCTTTCCTGCCGCCATCACGCCAGATAAGCGAATTGGCCAGCTGAGCTCAACATTATGTCCCCTCATCTTGAAATGACTTTGTAAAAATAATATTAAGAGGGGAAATTAATTGTCTTAATATCAGGAACTGAGAACATCTCCAATACTAATTTCCTTAAGACAAACTATTGAAGTCATGATGACAACTACCAACAGAGCTTGAACAAAACAAAACCAGTATTACCTCATACTACTATTACACAACTGACACACATAGGATATTTTTAATAATATATGTCACTCCCAGATTCATATTAATACATTCTGTACATAACTTGTAATTAACATTGATTGTGATTCCTGGTTCCTTTGTATTTGAATCAGGACACATACACATTTATGACAGTAATGAATACATATTGTTAATTGAAAAGTTACGAGTGACTTCTTTAAGATATTCTCATAGAGTGTTATATGTATGTGAGTGTCACAGTGTTGTTAAGAGTAGTGGATTAAATTAAATTGTTTATCTGTCTGTTGTTGTGACTTACACTCACCATACTCATACCCTAGACACATAACGTAGCATCACACTATTCCAGAATAATTCTGACTGAGATATATAGATATGTGGTAGCAAGTAAGGTTATCTATAATACACTACTCTTAATAGATATAGATACCTTCACAGCTGATCTCAGTCAGTACACTAAGTTCCCTATAAGTATTTATAACATCCCACTTCACCACAGTATATTCATGAACCACTACAGCAAGCGCTGGTGATTGTTTCAGGCTAGTCGTGCGGAAAACCCAACAGCAGAGGTGACCCCCAGACTTCGACTGGAGCAGTGATGAGTGATGATTACATCACATGTGCCTCAAGTGTATCATATCATATTGTGAGATATATGTAACTTGTTAATGCTAGTTCAGGCACAAATCATTATTCGCACTGTCCAGACACATTTTCCCAGCTAATATCCAGAGGAATATTGGTGAACTGTATTCATCTTTCCTTAGTTACACTGTGTATACTCACGAATTTAATTCTTCTGAGAAATTAACATTGGTGAGTGCACAACGAGAGGATGCGCCTGTTAAGTTTCCAACTCAGTGTACTTAGCAGAGGTATTTGTTTGTCTATTTTTCCAAAAGTTCGTGGTGCAAGACTACTTGTGGTTACAAGTTACCAGACGGTTCGAAGTACTGAAGCTACTACGCCACTCGTGTGAGAGAAGTACACTCATCACCAAGAAGTGACGGAAACCACGAAAACACGACTCACCTAGAGTTAAGTTGTCTTGTAAAATAGGCGAAAGCAACGGACTTTGTGATAAATCCTCACCTACGTCTCAGTGACGAAAACTACTATTTACAGCAAATTTTCACCAATCTTTCCTTATTTATTTTAACTGATAAAGACTAGTTCCTAATTAAAATTGTTATTGTTTTAAAACTAAACAATCATAGTCGTTTCAGTTTTATATCAAACGTTACAGCAAACGTATGAGCCAGAATGTTTTATATATATATATATATATATATATATATATATATATATATATATATATATATATAGATATATATATATATATATATATATATATATATATATATATACGAGAGGCGTTAAGTAAGTAATGCACCACATCGTTTTTCTCAGGAGCTGTTTATTAAAAAAGCATGAAATTTATACACAATATACATGGATATGTCATGTAAACATCGGTATTATTCAACATAATCCCCATCAACTTGTACGGCTTTATGCCAGCGCGAAACAAGTGCATGTATTCCTAGCCCGTACCAGCTTTTGTCTTGATCATGTAGCCATTTCTTCGCTGCATGAATCACTCCTTCATCATCTTCAAACCTTGTCCCACGGAGTGCATCTTTAAGTGGACCAAATAGATGAAAATCATAGGGTGCCAAATCCGGACTATAGGGTGGATGGGGTAGTGCAGTCCAACCCAATTTGGTAATTGTTTCTCGTGTTGTCAGACTTGTGTGAGGTCGCGCATTGTCGTGAAGGAGAAGCAGGTCTGCTGGATTCTTGGGCGGCCGAACTCTGCGAAAACGTTTATTGAGTTTTTTCAATGTCTTAATGTAAGCTTGCGAATTGATTGTCTCTCCTCTTGGCATAACGTCCACAAGAATCACACCTTCAATGTCCCAAAAGACAGTGATCATGACCTCTACAGCTGAAGGAATTGTCTTGAATTTCTTTCTTCGTAGTGATTGCGGCTGATGCCACTCCATTGACCATCTTTTTGTCTCAGGTTTAAAATGAAGTGCCCAGGTTTCGTCACCTGTAACTATCTTAGTCAAAAAGTTCTCTCCGTCAGCATTGAAACGCTCCAACAATTCAGAAGAAATTGCTTTCCTTTGCAATCGGTAGTCATTTGTGAGACTTCGAGGAACCCATCTTGCGCAAACCTTAGAAAATCCGAGAGTTTTTATAACTGCATTTGCACTACCAATGCTGACTGACAGCTTTAAGGCCAATTGTTGAGTAGTGATTCGCCTATCAGTAAGAATAACGCCCTCAGCGCATTTCAACATTTCTGCGTTGGTGGCTGTGGCAGGACGTCCACAACGCGGCCGATCAAGCAGCTCCGTATCTCCACTTCCTGATTCTTTGATTCTCTGAACCCAGCGACTGACTGTACTCCTGTCGACTGAAAAACTTCCGTACACATCACATAGACGCTTGTGAATGTTCACAACAGTTTCCTTCTCTGGAACGAGAAATTCTATCACAATTCGCTGCTAACACGCTCCATTTCAACGGTTTAGGGCAGCCGTATTATTTGGCCGGCTGTGGTGCAATTTGGTACACACAATTGGCACATGCCATATTTGATATGTGCAAAATTTCATGCTTCTATCTTCATTACTAGCTGAGAAAAACGACGTGGTGCATTACTTTCTGAACTCCCCTCGTATATATATATATATACCTAGTATATATATATATATATATAAGCAATATACTTATGGCCTTTATATATATTTATATTAGCCCGTTATATATATATATATATATATATATATATATATATATATATATATATATATATATATATATATATATATATATATATATATATATATACCTCGACATATATTTACCTCTAAACAGAGCTATACCATTATAAGAGGAATTCGCTGAATTTACTCAGCTAGGGGGCTTGAACGGGCTAAAAACCATTGCTTAAAACCTTCACAAAAGGCCACGGACAGATATAAGTTAACCATTGCTTAGCGCTATGCCGCATGGTTCTTGACTTCTGAATTACCTTGTGAAGGCTCCTTTCGAATAGAAGGGTCATTGCACTTTTATCTACATCTCTGCCAAGAGTAATCTTGTGCATAGGATATACCTTTGACGACCCAGTTTAGATACTCTTGAGTTTTGGTCATTGTTGGACCACTACGGCAAAGCAGGGGAGGCAATCCGTGACATCTACTGCCATCTCCCAGCCATGTGCACAGTCAAGAATAGATGGCAAACTGCTATTTGGTTTACTTGGTTTGGGATGTGCTGACTTTCCTGCTGTCAGAAAGTATGTATTTGCGGTACTCGGTCTGACTTTGCTGTTCGCCTTCACCCTTATCAGGTCTATTGTAGCAGCCAGCTCATTTAATACTCTGTTGTGGCGCCATGTGTATCGCCCTTGCCCTAATGACACCTTGCAAGCTGAGATAACATGTTCAATTGTCTGCCTGTCATGACACAGGGGGCGCTGAGCATCATTAGACCTTCCCCATCTCACAAGGTCTGTGGACGATGGCAGGAGGTAATACATTGATCTCATAATGAAGCTGCGTCTAAGAGGCGCCATAAGCCATATATCATCCCATGTTAAAGACTTTTGCAGGATTCCTTTCCATGTAGTCCATTGGCATCGTTGAGCCTGCTGCGCCGCTTTTTTTCATCCTCTTGTCATTCACATCTTCACGAATTTCCTGAATGACCATGTCTCTGCGTTCCCTGTTTGATGCCTTGGACCACAATAAAGCTATTAAGCAATATCACCTCAGACCTAACAGTCTTTTATGTTTGGACATGCGCCCTAATATAACCGACTAGGTTGAACAGGACGCGCCTCGCCAAAACGAGGCAAAAGTTTTACATTTAAAAAAATAAAAAAATATATAATAAACCGACGGATGTCACCATGGCCAAAGCCCAGTCTATTCGTCTGTGTTCTTTTCGATTACTTCCTTAGCTTCAGCGATTTGGGCAGCATCAACAGCTTCATCCACTTTTCACTGCCTTCCAGTTTTCAGTCTGAGCTGAATGGACTTAACGACGTCATCTGTTGACTTGCACATTACCATTGCAAGCCTTGCCTTTCCTGCTTTACATTCTTCCACAACTGACTTGAAGGGAAGCACAAGCTTTGCCTTCTTGCAGTCCAATGCTGCGTCTGACAAAACTGGTGGTACTCCTAGCCATTTCCTCATGAACTTGTTGATCTTTTGCTCTATAGCTTTCATTGTACTGGTGCTTATTTCATATATAAACAGTGGCCATAGCAATTTATGGATCAACACGAACTGGGGGAAAACAGTTTGAACTTTCCTAATAGTCTGCTTTGGTCTATGATGTGTAATCCTCTGGCTGCCATTTCTATTGTCTGTTGAACTGCTTTTGAGTCTTTTAATGACTCTTTTAATCATACAACCTACCAAGACTTAAAAGATTCCTCAATGACAGTAGGGATTCTTTGATTTGAAACCATGAATGTGACCTCAGATATCGTCTCTTTCCTGAATGGTAGGCTTCTAAACTTCTTAGGTTTGAAGCTCATTCTGCACCAGCTGACTAGTTCATCCAGGCGTTCCAACATTCTCCTGGCTTGGTGTTCATCTGATGTCATAATTGTTGTGTCATCCATGAAAGCTTTAAGCAGTGGCATGTGACACCTTCCATTGAGCTTTGGACCTATTGCAAATCCTTCAGCCGTTTTGAGGATTACCTGCATAACCAACATGAATAATATCGGATAAATGGTACATCCCATCGCAATTTCAACTTGTAGATCAATCGCTTAGTTGTGTTCTCTTACTTACTTACTTACTTAGTCGTTCCCATTCTACCGTGAGGTGTAGAGGTTTCGAGGAGAGAGCGCCAGACTATCCTATCGGCTGTCTTCCTCCTGGCCTAGTTCCATTCTAGTCCTCGGTCCTTCAAAGATTGTCTAATGTTGTCCTCCCAGCGGACTCTGGGTCGTCCTGGGGGTCTGGATCCCTGGCTCTTTGTTTCCCATGCTTGTCGTAGTAGCCGATCTTCTCCCATTCTGCAGACATGGCCAAACCATCTTAGTTCTACTTGGGTCTGCAGGGGGTGGGATTTTTTCTGCTTTGGCTTTTTCGTGTTCTCTGACCAGTTTTATTTCCTGGTGCACCACGGCTTTCTCTGCCTCTATCCTATCTTTTTCCTCTTTATCTTTTTCTTTCTGTTCTCTCACCGAAGTTTGCATGAAGTCAGAAAGTTCTTTACCTGAAAACCCGAGTTCGCTGCCTAGATTAAGGTAAAAAGCATGTACACTTGTAGGTTTTGGGACTCTGCCATTCTGGGCGAAAAGCCTGTTTACAAAGCTACACAAGATTACAACAGCAATTAAACTAGAAAATCACATATGTACAACACTGATTAGCCGCACCAAGTGAACTTCTTATTTCTTTAACTTTTAGTTTACACGAAATTTTGTTTCTTTCAATTATTCAGTTATTCTTTACAAAGTTATTTTTACTGTTATTTATACATACAATGAATCTTCAGTTTTACTATGATACACTCTTGACAATATTCTTTCAGTAAATCTGAAATTTATGTCAATCACGTCTAGGGAATTACTAGACAGGCTCTATAATCTAATCCCGAAGCGAATCACCCACTTGTGACGGTATTGCCTCCCCTGCTTTGCAGTAGTGGTCCAACAGTGGTCAAAACTCTAGAGTATCTATTATAGGCTTCAATGGAGTCTATCTTTACCCAAGATTGCTCTTGGCAGAAATGTAGATAGAAGAGTAGTAAAGCTTCTATCACATGGGAGTCTTCATAAGATATTCAGATAAGTGAAAAGAATGCTGGCTGTCACTAAGCATGTTAATTCTATAATATTCCGACACTTTTTTTAGGTAATTGTTTATTCTAGCTCGTTAAGCCCCCACCGCTGAGTTAATCAGTGAAATTATTATTATAATGTACCTTGTATATATAGCTCTGTTTAGAGTGTGTGTTTAGTAACTTCGACTGAGACATACATGTAGTACATTTAAAAGGATTGAATCGGAGTTAAATTTGTAACATTACAAATAACAAAATTTAATAATGACTTTAAGTTTAACAGTTTAAAAGACATAATTTGATTAGTTACGAAACTTTTTTTTTTAAATAAAAATTTACCTCGTTTTGGCGAGACACGTCCCGTTCAACCTAGTCGGTTATATTAGGGCGCATGTCCAAATATAAAAGACCTGTTGGTCTCGAGATACATAGCATTAGTTATGAAAATAATTTCATCACTTGAATTGGATGTAACTGAATAAAGGAGGTCACTTTTGGCAGCGGATATTTTCACTGAGCTGCCAATGGTAGTTTCTTCTCCCGCTGAGTTAGTTTCTTTCACTCTGCTCTCGCTCGTCTCTGGTCAAAGTTCAGGCGCCGCACGTTCCCAGAACGTCAAGGAGTAACGGCCAAGTTGGTTCTGCGTCTGTCTATAAGACCCTCTTATTATGGTGTCTCTCACAACGTCAGTCCACTTCTACCTTCACTTGGTTCCAGAGATTGTGCTTTCTGCTGGTACCACCAATAACTGGTAATAGAAATAGAAACGAAACGCTCTTCTGAGTATGGCGTTTCTCCGACACCGTTATGTGCCCCCCTCTTCTATTCTACCATCCCATGTCAGAATTTACCCTCGATGAGAATTAAATTTAATCCCTCGGGATAAAACTGCCTTTACATTTAAACTGAATAGCTTTAGCTTTACATTACATTTAAATGAAAAGGTTAAACGTACAGATATAATATGTTTTATATTTACTTCACCACAGTTTGAAAAATGTTCACAATATAAATTCATTTACGTTTCATTTATATTTACGGGACCCCAAGATGAAGCAATAGTGAATGCAGTCAGCGACCCATAGCTGTACTGCTTGCATCAGGACCAGCGAACCAGAACTGGTCAAGACCGCATTCCACCTCCACGTGGTGGTCCTGGAAACAGTCTGCAGCAGTGCAGTCTGGCTGAGCGAGTGCGGATCGCAATGGGAAGGCAAACCCGGTCCCTAAAAAATGCCGTGCTGAAGTCGGATGTGTCGACCGAAAGGTGCAGATATCACAGCTTAGGCGTAAACAGACACAACGCAACAACCGTCCTTTTCAGGGCGAACGAGGAAGAAGAAGAAGAAGAATTTATATTTACACCTATGGAAAAGTTTGAAACTTCTATTAATTTAAAATGAATATTTTCACATAGACGTTTACACTGGATTAAAGCTTGAAAACTTACATTAATATTAAAGTGAATATGTTTTAGGGACATTTACACTGCTTTGAAAATTTAAGTATTATACTTAGAATGTACATCATTTTTTTTTTCATCTTTCCCTCCCTGCTCCATAGGAAACCTGGAACTACTTGTTTTTAGTTCTCTTTACGAAACTATCAATAAAGCAATCACCAGCCCGTGCAGTGGTGGTTCATGAATCATCATTCTAGATACTGAGGTTGTCAGCCGCAAATGACTTTGACATCCAATAGCAGTTTCACACATTAAAATTCACATGGTAATATATATATATATATATATATATATATATATATTCTTCTTTGATCCTTAGCCGCCGACCGTCAAAGCAGTCAGTGGCCATTACGCCTGGTGGCGTCTTGTAGGGCAACAACAAATTGACTCCACTCTGCTCGGTCGGCGGCCATCCTTCGTACAGTGCCCCAACTCTGGTTCATTCTTTGCATCTCAGCCTCCACAGTCCTCCGCCAAGTTGTTTTTGGTCGGCCTCTCTTTCGTTTTCCTTCAGGGGTCCATAGCATAGCTGTTCTTGTGATGGCATCGGGGTCTCTTCTGAGGACATGGCCAACCCAGCTACAGTGTCTGCCAGCTATGATGATGTGCATGTCCTCTTGCTTGCTCCGAGTAAGCAGATCTTGGTTGGTGATGGTATTCGGCCAAAAGATTCGGAGAATTTTCCTTAGACATGTTGTGTGAAAAGAGGACAATTTCGACATTTCCTTCTCTGTTACTCTCCAGCATTCCGCACCAAAGAGAAGCACAGAAAGCATTCAGCTCTGATATAATCCTAATTTTGTGCTTGTGCTGTACTGAGAGGACTTCCAGATGTTGTTTAGACTAAAAAAGGCTGTTCTTGCTTTGCTCATTCTGTTGTTGATGTCTTTGCTTGCTCCGCCGTCTGGTGTTACTATGCATCCTAGGTATGTGAAGGCATCTGTCTGTTCCAGTTGCTGATTCCTTACTGATATGGGCTCAGGGTTGCTCACATTGAGCGTCATGACCTCTGTCTTCTATATATATATATAAACAGACGTTTTTGCTCAGAGGAATAAAGGAGACGAATCTTTCTCTTACACGCGTCTGGGGTGTCTTTAATTTTGAATAACCGAGTGAAAGCGGAACGAGTGATTCTTTCAATTTGTTTGTATTTATGCACCCACTTTTTGGAATTTCTTTATGCAAGTTTGTTGCTAATGATATTTCCCTCGTAGAATAGATTAATGTATCAACTCTGTTCTTAACCTTAGAGAGAAATCTTAGACTATAGCGTATGAATCCGTGACTCTTTGGGGTTATCACTTTTCTTTTAACAGGATCGTGGGCTAAACATCGGGGGAAAAGATTATACCTATGGGTCTATTCTTTTAGTAATTCATTAACCTATGTGTAATTATATATGTGCTTGATAAGCAAACCTATTTGTTGTGGACAGATTTTCTTTATGTTAATAAAATTTACATAAACGTATACCAGTGTGTCAGTCAGCCTGTCCCAAAATCCAACCCGGTCAGGAGCTTCGCTCCTTCCCATCCACAGAGGGTTTATCACAGGAGCCGTTCAGGCTATTCAGTCAAATTTCCGGCCGTAAACATTTCTTCAAACGCCGACGCCCGGGTTTGAACCATGAACACCTGGTCGCCAGTACAACGCCGAAGCCATTACACCAGCGCGGCTCCCATATATATATATATATATATATATATATATATATATATATACTGAGGTATTTGTCTGACTAATACTTTCTGTTGTAGAGATATGCTGAAGGAGAGAAAAACTTCTCAAATTCAGGGACAAAAACGACCTAGTTTTCACCATTTCACTCGTGAAAATATATTTCTATTATTATTTCCCACAGAGCTATCACCTATTCTATTTCTATTCAGAAGGGACCAATCTATGTCTTAATTCTCCTATCAAAAATCTACGACAATAATTCGTTTCTTAATAGAATCTTAGCCCGATTAAGTAAAGTTATCTTCGGGGTAGTTGATTTAATTTTTATAAACGAAAGTGCCATCAATTGCTATCTTAGAATAATACTGTAAATTGTGAGGCCCGATATATAGGTAACATCGATTTGATTATAATATTTGCAGTGTAAAGACGCTTGTGAAATTAATTGTATACGGTTAAGTCCTTAGGCTATATCAATACTGTAATTGTGAGGTCCGATATACATGTAACCTCGATTTGATTATAATATTTGCAGTGTAAATACGTGAGCGTATTGGTGTAATTTTAATTAATTGGGTATTAATTAGTTGTGCTATTTTTTTGTAAATGTAGTTGGATGACAGGGGATGAAATTAGCATTTCTGAAAGGGCGTAGGAATTTGTGTATTTTACTACTGATAACCTTTTGTAGTCAGAAGATAAGGGTCTAGATGGAATTAAATTATTCCTAGATGATATATATATATATATATATATATATATATATATATATATATATATATATATATATATATATATATATATATATATATATATATATATATATATATAGTCGCGTAATTAATTTTACTGAGTGGTGGAGCAACTGGGGGTTTATGTTGTGTTAGTTTGATAACGGTCCCGGGTCAGTCGATATAAACTAGGGCCAGGAATTTTACGGGCGAAGGTTTCGCTTCAATGAATGAAATGTTTGACACCTGAGGCTAACACTAGCGTAATAGATTAGGTCAGCCGTGTCTAGGAGTTCACATACCAGACCGATATTCTGTGGGAGCAGGGGGAGAGAGAGGTGCGAGTGTATGGTAGGCTGACCTGTAGGGTAGATATAAGTGTGTATCGCTTGTGCGAAGGTTTGCGTAGAGGATAGACAGGAGATGTATTTATGGTGGTTATGTGTTAGAGATGAGATTATTTTCAAGTGGTGTACATTAGTTATTATTTTTTTGTTTACAGCAATTTTCATGGCACACAGAGAGGGGTGCAAATTTGCCTTACAGCTTGCCAAGATATTCGGCCATTCTCAGGAGAAGAAGGGTCGCGGCATCGCCAGAAGTGAAGTTAAGTGGTGACGCGGTAGTTACCGGGGCCAAGTACGTCTGCACCAGAAAAATATAACAGTTCTCTTGCAGTGAAGCCCCATGCTTCAGCGGCAACGAGTGCATCGTTATTAAAATCCCGAGCTCTCAGCTTGATATACTATTCCATAGAGGCGCATGGCCTGGAGGTTGGTTTTGTGTAAATTCGGTCATAATAAAGCTGACGGTCATAAACCCGAACAGGGGTAACAGGGTATTTGAATTAAGTTTCGTCAGCCGTGAAGCATCTTCATTCCGAGTCAAGTCATTATTACCAAAGTCATCGACAGCCGCAGTCGTGGGAGGAGATAGGGTCATCATTCCTTCCAAATGCATTAGAGAGGAGAGACAGAATTTATGAAGTTAGATAGTCAGAGCAGAGGACAGCCTCTGAGGTTGCACTGAAGAAGTCAGTTAGTGGATCAGTGCTTGTGATTTACAGTTAGGACTTTAGAAAGTTCATTCAGATTGAGCCTATATTCTCTGACCATATAGAGAATATATATAAAAGGTCTAACATTATCCACCTGATAAAGCCCTGAAAACGACTTGCCCTAAAAATGACTCACCCGCTACATAAACGCTGCCTGCACTACCTCAGTGTTCAGTGAGATACCGGTTGTATGTGAACTCTTGAGCAATCCAACCGTATTGCTAGCCCGGTCAGTGTCGATAGATACTAAGTCCTGAAAAGGACTAACATTATCCATCTGCAAACATGAAGCCTTGAGAAGGACTTGCCCTGAAAAGGACTCGCCAGTTACACCAACGCGTGCTGGTCGTGTGTCCGATTTTAATTTCACTGCTTCCTTATATAGTGAAAAAATGGCCGCCTCGAAGAGCATGCGCCGAAATCACTTTCCGTTATCTACTTTTCCGGTCAGTCAGCTCGATCTGTGCAACTTTTGTAGCAAACTTTGCAATATCTCCAAAATACTTACTTACTTAGTCGTTCCCCTTCTACCGCGAGGTGTAGAGGTTTGGGAGAGAGAGCGCCAGACTATCCTGTCGGCTGTCTTCCTCCTGGCCTGGTGTAGCAAAGTTAAATTTTGCTGGAGAGGTTATGATGGTAAAAGATAATGAATGTTGTTATGTATGTATCAACCATGTGAGGTCAAGCTATGTAAGACCTTGAGTCTAATAGATGATGTTGATGAATTATCAAGGGACCTAACGCTACCTCTCTAGATCTCACACGGTGCTGTATGTTATTTCTAATGTGTGGTGTTTGATGTGGCTAGTGTCTAGGGTATGCAATGAAATGATGGTACATCAAAACAACACAATATAACTCACTATAAGGAACTTAATAAGTCTGTGGTTTAAGTTTGAATTTAGAATATTTTTTGTACAATTTTATTGTGCCTGTCCTTCTCTTTCTTTGGACAGGTCTTTAAAACTGAAGAAAATATATGTTACACTAAGAGTGAACTAAAAACAAGGACTCTGGGTCCAACAATAATAATATTAATCTTAAAATGTTCCTTCAAGTGTTTTCACAGACTATTATTCACTAAGTTATTGATGTGAGTCAGTTATTGGAGGAGCTGTAGTTTTCATCATCCCCCTGAGATTTATAGGTATTTGTAGGGAATCAATTTTACTCCCGATAAATTGTCAGAGTGCCCAGACTGTGGCACATCACCTTTAATTTCCCATGTGAAGATTCAACTCGATGGTATGTCTCTGCAAAGAACTGCTGCTCTCAGATATTTACTTGATAATAATATACAGAATACGCTGTACTGGAGACGTTACTGTCTTCTTATAGTACTTCAGGTTTCCTTTCACCGGCTGGTAACAGGAAATAAAACCCTGCAACATAAAAGACACCCTGGCCTTTTCATATCTGGTGTATATTTCACTTACTCTCTACATGATACGATTTTGGGGTCAGCCTCGTGTGCAAACAAAGTGCACCAGCCCCTAAATTATATGAACTCACATCCTACTATGACCACACCTCAGGTCTATATGGCAGATACGCCACTGTCATTTTTCCATAGTTCTCTTCAATGCAATTTAATAAGAGTATGTACATCTCCTTCTATATGATTTTTCTTCTATTTCTCTATATATAAACGCTCTAGGCATGTTAATAAGTGTTCCTCGAACACTGAGGCTTGCTATTCTATCTTGGTCTTACAATAATTGTCAATTACAACAATGCAATATTCAAACATAAATCAAATGAGAATACCCAAACTGTCTCTTTAGGCATGTCCTACACTTTCCCAATTGGCAGTATCAAAATTTTGCCTTTTCAAATAATACATAATAATAATTCAATTCCCCTTACCACAATTCAATGAAATAAAACACAAGTACGATGACTGGCACACATTCAGTTCTGCCGCTGGCTAGACTGTGACTATTTTTTATTTTATTAGTTTTAGTTTTAACAACAAAGTCACACTTCTATTCTCAACGTCCTGAGTCTGGAAATGATTCTATACAAATGGCGACAAGCCTTGGAAGTTTGGGATATTATAAAAGAGGCTGGCCAATGAAAGCCAGCGTTCTCCCGTTTTGAATTGAAATTTTTAAAAATCAAACTCCAAACAAACTGCGTGTTTCACAGTCTGTTAGTAATTCTGTTTTGGATATCACTCTACAAATATACTTAGTTTGGACCACCCAATAATATCTCTCCTATACTCCTATTACTAACCAATCAAATTTCACTTTCCCCTCGCATGCCTCTTTTTCAAAACCGCGTCCCCAAAATGTTATGAATAGTGAATGCAAACATGAGGGTCTGTTCGTCAGTCCGTTCGTGAACATCTAGTATTATGTCAATATCTTAATTATTACATGGAGGATTTTGTATATTAAAACATATTATTGCTCAGGAGAAGATATGCTATTAAACTAACTAAATTTTATGGCCATGGTCCCTGTAATTATGATTTCCATATATTTTCCATATTAGTTGTCAATTTATACTTTTCTATAAATACTCCATCTTTTCCTCTCTCTCTCTCGTTGTTCAAACTGAAACCACTAGTCCGTTACGTCATAAAATGTACTACTTGGCAGGCAATGCGCTGTTTGTGTGTGTATACATTTCCACTGTGTGACAATAGAACGAACAAATATTGGCCTTACATAGATTTTTGCTTCAAACATGTTATGCGAAAAAGGGTTACGTCTTGATGTGTTTCAAACATGTTCTATTTAATTTTACCCTACGTTATCACTACCCGACGCGTTCGCTGCCAATTTGTGTTTCAAACCAACGCGTGACAGTGTATCATTTTTCTGTCGCTCCTCTCTCACTCCTTCTAGACGAATAAGCCTTTCGTCTCAAAATGTTATAAATAGTTTTTCAAGGACATTAGAAACGATAGTACTATTTACTCTACAATACTGTCTGCTAAAATCAACACGATGGTGGCGTGGGCGAAGAAGAAGCATCACAACTCCACTATTTTTATTTCTACATTATTTTATCGTTATAAACAAATGGTATTATTACTATTTGATCGGTGCTCTTTGATCGATCTTCTCCCATGTGGCCAAACCATCTTAATTGGGACTGTTCTACTTGCGTCTGCAGGGGGTAGGATTTAAGGCCTTGACGTATCGTCATACTCCACCCACTCCGCCTATGCCGGTCCCAAGCCCGGATGAAAAAGGAGGAGGTCGGCCTGCATGGAGGCCGTAAGGAGGCAGCCCCTCCACCATGCAAAGGCACAACAGGCCAATCACCTGTTTGTCTTAAAACCTGATTATGCGAAACGTAAGAGAGAAAACCGGACTGATTCTCCAAAATAACATCCTGTAATTATTCCAAACTGTATTCCCTGGCTTTCTTATTAGTTCTACTTTACTTTGTGACACTACGATCCCATTCCAAGCGGTCTGTAATTAGATATTACAAATAATCAAGTGTACAACTTTCGCATTTACAAAGCGAAAGAAGGATCTATCAATTTGCATCGGAGTTTCCCACAAGGCGAAGATTCTCCGTCAGTCAGCGAGGGTAAGTGTCAGCATAACATAGCATGTGATAGATCCACAGAGAATTTAGCCGATATATCATGACAGAGATGATCCATTGTATCACAACACTTTTAAATCGTTGACATTTGAAAATAGGGAGTAACTTTTCAAACACTCTGTACGATGAACATATTTTGACAGCAATACAGACGCTGTTGGAGGGACAGGCAAGGATATCAAAATAAGAATACAAAGAGCAAGAGGAACGATAGTTTGACCATGTCTGCAGAATGGGAGAGGATCGGCTACCACGGCAAGTATGGGAAACTAAGAGCCAGGGATCCAGACCTCTGGGACGACCCAGAGTCCGCTGGGAGGACAACATTAGACACTCTGTGAAGAACCAAGCACTAGATTCTATGGAACTAGGCCAGGAAAACAGCCGATAGGATAGCATGACGCTCTGCCTGGCAAACATCTACACCCCAGAGTAGAGGAGGAGCGGCTAAGTAAGTAAGTAAGAGCAAGAGGCGCTTTCATTGCATTTGGAAACATTTGGAAACATTTGGAAACATTTGGAAACATTTGGAAACATTTGGAAACATTTGGAAACATTTGGAAACATTTGGAAATCAAGTCCAACACAAAAATAAAATCTTCATCTCAAATGTCAAGTCAGTTCTATTGTATGGCTCTGAAACAATGAGAAAACAAAATCAAAAACCAAAAAGCTACCGGCTTTCATAAATGGGTGCTTGCGTAGAATAGAATGATTAAAATGGTATGACAAGGTTACCAACGTGGAATTGATGACAAGAACCAGACAAGTGCCAGTGGAACAAGAAATGAGAAGAAGGCGATGGCGATGGATGGGACACACATTGAGGAAACCTGTTGATAGCATTACAAGGCAGTCCTTGTTCTGGAATCCACAGGGAAAGAGAGGCAGGGGTAGACCAGAAAAGAGAACTGGAGGCAGAGATGAAAATGATGAGGGAGACGTGAAAAGAACAGGAGCTGATGGCACGTGACAGGAGGCCTATGCTCCTTGTGGGGGTATATGGTATTGATGAACGCATTATCACGTGATTTATAACAATTGATTTACAGTTGATGCAGCGCTGAGAAGGAAGTCGCCGAATAAGAAAGTCAGGCCATGACGGAAACGAATGGTACTGACCCGAATTTTGCAGAAGTGAGAGCATGGCCCCGTGTTCTTCATGCCAGTACAGCACCTGTGATTTGTGTGGCTGGGTTTTTAGGCAACATTCTTGGATCTGTTGTGCTGATAGATCTAGAAATGAAGACACCTATAAGCGTATTCCTCACAGGACTAGCAATATCGGATGCGGTAACTCTGGTACTCTATATGCCTTTCGCAATGTTGCTTTTAAACATTAATGATAAAACTGGCGCTAAATCATCTTACGCGCATGCGTTTATGTCTGCTATCGCGCATCTGATGATGAACACAAGCGCCATCTCTAATTGGCTTACAGTAACTGTAGCGCTGTACATGTTAGCCGTACTGCAGCGAATCTGCGACCCATTTAAAGGAATAACAGCAGCTAGGGCTAGGCAATTTATCTACTTCGTGTATATATCGGTTACTATTTTATGTACGCCAAATTACTACACCGTTTCATATGCTGCGAAGACCCCATTGAGGAATGCGACAGTGTGGAACTTGGGGATTAGTTATGGAATTAACACAGCAGGTGCCGGTACTATATATGACATCAATATTATAATACACGCTGTTGTGATGCGATTAATGCCATGTTTTATTTTGACTTTAGTTGTCTTCGCTGTAATTAAAGATATGCATCGGGCGGTTAGGTTCAGCCGCCAGCTTGCGGTTGAGAACTTCGTGGAGGCTTCTAAATGGAAATCTAATCGTTTGCATACCCTTCTAATTGCGAGAATATTGCTGGCCGTCCTCGTATTGTTTACGATTACAGAATCCTCAAACGGAGCTCTTATGGTTCTAGCGCATGAGTATGAATACTTTTTTGTAATATATACAGATCTAGGACATCTCTTGGCGACATTAGCTTTAATGAACTACGGAACTACTTTTCTGCTGTATTGCTTCATGAGTCGACAGTTCCGAAAGGCGTGTAAGCAGAGTAACTGCCATCAAGCTAGGCAGGACAGCATTTTCGAATAAAGAAGTTTAGACAAACTAGCTGTTAAGAACGGAAAACAAAAACACTGCGAAAATAAAATGGAATATGTTGAGCTATTTAGCTGTGAAAACGTGTTATGTTTTATCTGTAGCACTAACGAGTAGTGGTTATTAATGTTTCAGCGTGAATGTAGATCTATAAATTTATCAATAAGACTTTTCAGATATTATCTGTGCAAATGGGAGCCGCGCTGGTATAATGGTTACCACACTGCGCTGGCGATCGGGTGATCCAGGTTCAAGCCCGTGCGAGGACATTTGAACGAGTGTCGTCGACCGGAACTTGGACTGGATTAATTCTAGCACTGGCAAAGACATTTGAAGGAGTGTCATCGACCAGGGACTGGCGGCTCCTGAGCCGACCTAGCTCTAATGGGCACCCTCCAAAGACGGCGAGTATCTGCCTGAATGGCAGTGTACAGGGAAAAAAGGGATACTCACGTAAAAATCAGTCTCAGGTTGGATATACTAACCGGAGATTTTCGCCTCGAGTAATAGCGGGCGTACGCTAAAAAAAAAAAAAAAAAAGATATTATCGGTGCAAATGTTTTTCTTTGTTTTTAATGGCTTGGAAATATCAACATTACCATTCAAAAAAATGTACATGTAGTTTCATAGAGGATACTGCCGTGGAGGGAAAAGTTAGAGACTTCACTATACTATAAAATATTAACACACCTGGCGAGGAACAGGCAGCGATATCAAAATAAGAATATAAAAAGCAAGAGGAGCTTTCACTGCGTTCGGAATTGTGCAGACATAAATCGAAATCTAACACAAGACAAGAATAATAATCTTCAACTCAAGGCAGCTTTATAGTTTGGCTCTACAAGGTGGGAAACTAACACACACACACAAATGTGCAACCAAATAGTGACAGACTTTGGGAGCCGCGCTGGCGTAATGGTTAAGACGTTGCGCTAGCGACCAGGTTTTCAAGGTTCAAGCCCGGGAGCCGGCATTTGTAGGAGTGTCATCGACCGGGAATTTGACTGAACGGCTCCTGCAGATAAACCCTCTGTGGATGGGAAGGAGCAAAGCTCCTGACCGGGTTGGAAGGAAAGTCCACTGACCCCCAGCCTCGCAATGACATGTCATTGGGCCAAAAGGGCTGGAAAGCTCGAGTGCCGCTGGTCAGAGAAAAAAAAACAAAGTGACAGACTTTCATAAATGGGTGCTTGCCGAGATCAGAAGCATTGAGATGGTATGGCAAGGTCACCAATGTTGGACTGACAGAAAAAGCCAGGCTCAGTGGACACGGGGATGAGGAAACGGCGCTGTTGTTGGATAGGACACACTATTAAGGAAACCCGATGATAGTTTTACTATGCAGGACTTGGTGAGGAATCTCCAGAGTAAGGGATATATAGGAAGACCTTCACGTGGAGAAGTTGCTTGGAGATGGACATGAAAGAACTAACAAGAGGAACGATAAGAACGTGAACTGGTGGCACACGACATGAATGTTTGTTGATAATCTCTTTTGAAGATTTTGGCTTCACGGAAAGCTAAAGGTTAGTGAATGCATTAATGGTGTTGGAGCTATTCATCTAAAGTCAAAAATGAATTAACAATGCAAAATAACAGAGCCGGTGTCTCTTGAAAGGTAGGTAAAGGTAAAGGACCCCGTTACACGCCTATTGAGGCATATTGGGAATACGGTGTTAGGCCTGTATTTTCTTGACCACCGGCACACTAGGGGTGATGTGGTCAGCATCACGCCGGCCGCCTTAACCTTCCTAGAGTTGTTCTGGTACCCAATTCATGAGTCTGGGTAGACCCCGGAGCCGTTTGCGGTCTAAAAAATCCCACCTCAACTGGGGATCGAACCATGGACCACCGAGCTAGGCAGCCAGTGCACTAACCACTGTGCTACCACGGCTCCCATCTCTTCAAAGCTTACACAAAAACTCAAGACTTTACAATGAGCCAAAAATGGAAGCTACATGCAAAGTTTCACCAATCTACCATGAGTGACAACTATTTTATTATACATTGTTATGAAACATCCAAACAATTATTATCTGCTTCTTTATATTGCTAATCAACAAAGTTACAAGTTTCGCGGTTCAAAATATGGTAATGCGATGCTCCAGTCTATCCAGCTGCAAATGTAAATAGGTACTTGGCTGTGCTCTTGAATCAGATAAGGCAAAGGCAGCGTGGAAAGGAACTGATCACTTCAACTTGTAAAACTGGACCTGGTAAAGTCTTTTACATTTTACTCTACTACAGCAGTATTTGTTTTGGGACTGCCTTTTTTTAAATTCATGATAGACATCAGAAGGATGCAATCCACTGTCTTTTGGGCATGCTAGCAGAACATCACAGCTGGAGAGTATTATGACAACAGGAAAGATTAAAGAAAAAAGTCATAGAGGATGACAAAAAGAGTAGATACTGGACAGTTTGACACGGAATGAAGTCAAAAATAGAACTGATAAAGAACACATGGGACAGTGTGACACGGAATGAAGTCAAAAATAGAACTGATAAAGAACACATTGGAAATTGTGACATGGAATGAAGTCAAAAATAGAACTGATAAAGAACACATGGGGCATTGAGACA
Source organism: Oreohelix idahoensis (assembly GCA_024509875.1). Classification (NCBI taxonomy): domain Eukaryota; kingdom Metazoa; phylum Mollusca; class Gastropoda; order Stylommatophora; family Oreohelicidae; genus Oreohelix; species Oreohelix idahoensis. The sequence goes on from JAMPIV010006084.1 coordinate 90,353, forward strand.
TGGAATGAAGTCAAAAATAGAACTGATAAAGAACACATGGGACATTGTGGCACGGAATGAAGTCAAAAATAGAACTGATAAAGAACACATGGGACAGTGTGACACGGAATGAAGTCAAAAATAGAACTGATAAAGAACACATGGGACAGTGCGCCAGTGGAATAAGAGATGAGAAGCAAGCACTCAAGATGGACAGGACACACACTCAAGGTGGACAGGACACACACTCAAGGTGGACAGGACACACACTCAAGGTGGACAGGACACACACTCAAGATGGACAGGACACACACTCAAGATGGACAGGACACACACTCAAGACATCTGCTCACTGCATTTGTTGTCCTTCTTCTGGAAACCTCAAGGTAGAAGAAGCTCAGGTAAACTAAAAACCACCAGGTAAACTAAAAACCACCTGGGTAAACAAAAATGACGTAAGAATTATTTTCAAGTACCATGCACGTCGGCATACGTGATCACACAAACAGACACTAACAGACGTACAAGCACCAACAGACATACGGGCACCAACAGAGATTGTTAATGTTGAACAGAATCGACATCATTGCACTCCGGGCAAACCCATAGGTGCTCAGTCTTCCTCAGTATATGTCGCAGAGTGTGAATGCTAACTGTTCATGTAGCTCGGTGGTTGTAAACACGACGGATGCATCCTCTCACACGCCCATCTCTACTAGCCTTACGTTTGACGCCAAATTCCAACAGTCTTAACGTTGATGATTCATTTATTGCAGTGTCATTCTCTAACAGGCGATCATTGCTAACAGATATACAGACACCAACTGAAATACACAGACACCAACAGAAATACACATACATCTACATAAATTCACAGACACCAAAAGAAATACACAGACACCAACAGAGATACAAAGACCCCCAACAGAAATACACAGACACCAACATAAATACACAGACACCAACAGAGATACACAGACACCAACAGAAATACACAGACCCCCAACAGAAATACACAGACACCAACAAATACAACGACCCCCAACAGAAATACAAAGACCCCCAACAGAAATACACAGACACCAACAGAGAAAGCACCCATGTGTTACCGGGGCCCGAAAGGGGAGCAAAGAATAGTTACACTGTACCCTACCAGGCATGTCGTAAAAAGCGGCTAAGGAGAGTTGGGCATGGGGCTGGTTACCCCATCCCGTAAAAAACTTTTTACCACAAAAATTTCATTAAACATGGACAAGTCAAATAAAGAATATAAATCAACTCAGCCGCCCAAGACAGAAGAAGGTCCTCTGGAAAGGAGGCGCATGAAGCAACCTAGAGAAAGCCGAAAGGAGTCTGGTTTGCCGACTAACCTTTTTTTGTCTAGGAAAATCTCCAGGATTGGCACCTGGAATGTTCGCACTCTGTGTGAACAAGGGAAAACTGCACAGGTAGCAGCAGAAATGACAAATTACAGGATTGATATTTTGGGTCTCTGCAAGACACGGTGGAAAGGCATTGAGAAGAGGAGATTGATCACAGGAGAAATGGTGTCCTCAGGACATGACGAGGAAAGAGCGCACCACAGTGAAGGGGTGGCTCTAATGCTGTCCAAGGAAGCACAGAAGGCACTTATAGAATGGGAAGCTAAGGGACCCCGAATTATAACAGCAAGGTTTAAATCAGCCAAAAAAAAAGTAAATATAAACATCATTCAGTGTTATGCACCAACAAACGATAAAGAAGAATCTGTGAAAGAAGACTTTTACACCAGATTACAAAATGTATTGGACAATAAGAAAAGAAAAAACATCACAATTTTGATGAGGGACCTAAATGCAAAAATAGGAACAGACAACACCGGCTTTGAAGAAATCATGGGAAAGCATGGATTAGGTATGATGAACGAGAATGGTGAACTATTAGCAAACTTCTGTGCTTCAAATCAAATAGCTATAGGAGGAAGCATATTTCCACATAAAAGAATACATAAAGCAACATGGATATCATCAGACCACAGAACTGAGAATCAAATTGATCACATTTGCATAAGCAAGAAGTTTAGGTCATCATTGCATGATGTGACAGTATGCAGAGGAGCAGATGTTGTATCAGACCGAAATTTACTACAGCATATAGCTATAGACAACAGTATAATGTGGGATATCTAAGAAATCAGGAAATAAGAGAAACATTTTCAGTTACAGTATCCAACAAATACCAAGTACTCCAACAGCTGGAAGATGAAACAGATACGGAAGACCACTGGCAACAAGTAAAAAATATATGGAACGAGACACGTGAAGAAGCACTGAGAAAAAGAGAACATCAGCACAAAGCATGCATAACAACAGAAACCATTTGTAAGATAGAAGACAGGAAAAACAAGAAAGCAGATTTAAACAGAAGCAAAACCAGAAGCTCCAAAGCCAAGGCTCATGAAGGGTACATAGAAGCAAACAAAGAAGAAACATCAAGGCAAGGGAAGAAGAGGAAGCTGCAGCCAAAGAAAATATGAGGGACCTGTACAACAACACAAAGAAGCTAGCAGGGAAATATAAGCAAGCAAACGGCCTCATAAAAGATAAGAATGGAAAATTGCTTAGTAATATACAAGAACAAATGAAGAGATGGACAGAACATTTTGAGGAACTTCTCAATAGACCATCTCCAATTAATCCCCCAGACATCCAGCCAGCAGAAGAGGAGCTACAAATCAGCTGTGAACGACCAAGTAGAGATGAAATAAAGAAAGCAATAAATATTTTGGCCGAATACCATCACCAACCAAGATCTGCTCACTCGGAGCAAGCAAGAGGACATGCACACCATCATAGCTGGCAGATGCTGGAGCTGGGTTGGCCATGTCCTCAAAAGAGACCCCGATGCCATCACAAGAACAGCTATGCTATGGACCCCTGAAGGAAAACAAAAGAGGCCAACCAAAAACAACTTGGCAGAGGACTGTGGAGGCTGAGATGCAGGGAATGAACCAGAGTTGGGGGCACTGTACGAAGGATAAACCGAGCAAGGTTGATTCAATTTGTTGTTGCCCTACAAGACGCCACCAGGCCACTGACTGCTTTGACGGTCGGCGGCTAAGGATTAAAGAAGAAGATAAAGCTTCTGAAAGATGGAAAAGCAGCTGGTCCAGATTGCATTCCAGCAGAGGCCATCAAAACAGATATTGATACCTCTACAGAGATATTATACAAACTACTTGACAAAGTCTGGGAGAGAGAGGAAATACCAGCAGAATGGAAGGAAGGTTATCTGGTCAAGTTGCCTAAGAAGGGAAACTTACAAGAGTGCACAAATTATAGAGGAATAATGTTACTATCAGTGCCAGCAAAAGTATTAAACAGAATCATCCTGGAGAGATTAAAAGAGTCCATAGACAAGCAACTGAAAGATGAACAAGCAGGTTTTCGACAAAATAGATCCTGTACAGACCAGATAGCCACATTGAGAATAATAGTTGAACAAAGTCTGGAATGGAATTCACCGCTATACATCGGGTTCGCGGACTATGAAAAGGCATTTGACAGTGTAGACAGAGAATCGCTTTGGAAATTGATGAGGCATTATGGAGTTCCCCTGAAGATCATTAACTTAATAAAAGAAGACCAATGAAGACATGACATACAGAGTTCTTCATGAAGGACAACTTACAGAACCGTTTAGGATTAGAACGGGAGTGAGACAGTGATGCCTCTTGTCTCCATTTCTTTTCTTACTAGCAATAGATTGGGTAATGAAAACATCGACATCACACAACAGAAATGGAATCCAGTGGAATCTGACTAAACAGCTTGATGATCTGGATTTTGCTGATGACTTGGCTCTTCTGTCCCATAACCATAATCAGAGAAAATGAAAATTGTCAATGAGAGGTCACAACAAGTGGGCCTGAAAATACACAGGGAAAAGACAAAGATTATGAGAATAAATGCAAGAAATGATAACAAGGTTGAACTTGAAGAAACACTACTAAAAGATGTAGAATCATACACATATCTTGGAAGTAATATTGACAAAGTTGGAGGGACAGACAGTGATATCAAAATAAGAATACAAAAAGCAAGAGGAGCTTTCATTGCATTGGGAAACATATGGAGAACAAGAGAAATCAAGTCCAACATGAAAATAAGAATCTTTAACTCAAATGTGAAGTCAGTCCTATTGTATGGTTCTGAGACATGGAGAACAACAAAAACAACAACCAAACAGTTACAGACTTTTATAAACGGATGCTTGCGTAGAACAGAAGGACTGAAATGGTATGACAAAGTCACAAATGTGGAATTGATGACAAGAACCAGACAAGTGCCAGTGAAACAAGAGTTGAGAAGAAGACACTGGCGATGGATAGAACACACATTGAGGAAACCTGTTGATAGCATTACAAGACAGTCCTTGTTCTGGAATCCACAGAGAAAGAGAGGCAGAGGTAGACCAAAAAACACATGGAGAAGAGAACTGGAAACAGAGGTGAAAATGATGAGGAAAACATGGAAAGAACTTGAGCGGATGGCACGTGACAGGAAGAATTGGCATGTGTTTGTTGAAGGCCTATGCTCCTTGGGGAGCTAAAGGGTATTGATTGATCGATTGAACAGAGAAAGGCATCAACAGAGAAACCAAAAATGAGAAATCACCAGAGACACAAACCCCAACAGAGAGACAGACACCAACAGATAGACAAACACCGAGAGACAAACACCAACAGATAGACAAACACCAACAAAGAGACAAACACCAACAGATTGACAAACACCAACAGATAGACAAATACCAACAGAGAGACACACCAACAGAGAGACAAACACCAACAGAGAGACAGACACCAACAGAGAGACAAACATCAACAGAGAGACAAACACCAACAGTGGCACAAAAGTGAAATACATATACCAACAGACATGCAGACACCAACAGAAAGACAGACACCAACAGAGAGACAGACACCAACAGAAAGACACAAACACCAACAGAGACACAAACACCAACAGATAGGCACAATTACCAACAGAGAGACAAACACCAACAGAGACACAAACACCAACAGATAGGCACAATTACCAACAGAGAGACAAACACCAACAGAGACACAAACACCAACAGAGAGACACAATTACCAACAGAGAGACAAACACCAACAGAGAGACAATTACCAACAGAGAGACAAACACCAACAGAGAAACAGGCATCAACAGAGAGACAGACACCAAGAGAAACAGGCACCAACCGAGAGATACTGACACCAACTCAGATACAAAGACACCAACAGACAGACATAAGCACCAACAAAGATATAAAGACACCAACATAAATAGATAGACACAGACAGTGCTAGACACTAACAGATACACAGACAATAACAGATACACAGGCACAAACAGAGATACACAGACACCAAAAGAGATATATGGACAACAGAAATACAGACATTAACATAAATACACATACCCAAACAGAGATACACAGACCCCAATAGAGATACACAGACACCAAGAGATACACAGGCAGCAACAGAGATACACAAACACCAAAAGAGATATACATAAACCAACAGAAATACAGACACCAACACAGATACACACACACCATCAGAGATGCACAGACACCAAAATAGATATTTAGATACCAAGAGACATAAACAGACACCGAGTGAGATACACAGACACTAACACAGAGAAGCACAGACAGCAACAGATATACACAGAAATCAACAGCTTGCACCAGAAGAGCATATGATGGCAAAGTTAACAATGGCAGAAATGGAAGAGGCAATGAGGGTGCTAATGAAAAAGAAGTTACCTGGGAAAGATGGGATAACAAATGAAATGCTAACAGGCCTAGGAACAAAGGCAAAAAAGAAGCTTCTGTCCATCCTAAACTGCAGCTGGAAAAGAGGAATAGTACCACAGGCATGGAAAGACGCCATACTGATTCCAATACCTAAGAAAGACAAAGTTCAGACCAAACCAAATGGCTACAGACCTATCAGTCTACTTAGCTGTGTTGGAAAATTGATGGAGCGCATAATAAACGCCGGAATGATGTGGCATCTGGAAGAAATACATCATTTAACCTCATAGCAAGCAGGAATCCGGAAACACAGATCCACTGAAGATCAGATCACATATATAGCTCAGAAAATTGAGGATGCCTTCCAAAATAAAAAGCATACGATGGTTGTTTGGGTGGACTTAAAAAAAAGTATTTGACAAAGTGTGGAAAGAGGGACTGAAAGTCAAGCTGCAAAGAAGTGAAGTGTGTGGTTGAATGTACAAATGGACCAGCCACGACCTTGAGAAAGAACTGCCAGAGAAGAACTACAAGGGCAGACTAGTAGGGAGATGATATTGGAGCTGGGTGTTCCCCAGGGGGGGGGGGGGGGGGCCTGTTGCCCACATTGTTCCTTGCGTACATAAATGACATTGTGACAGTGAGGCCTATTACCCTAGCATTATCCGTCCCAATGAAATAAGTGCATACATTTTAGTAGCACCAATCAAAACCATCAACGGTGACAAGAACTCACAACACCGTCGAGCTAACGAAAGTTAAAAATCTTAAGGAGAGTTCCAGATATGTGATGCCGCACTGTAATTCTGTCTTTCAACCGGCCCGATTCTGTCGTCTATTTTGTATTTCCGGCCCGATTCTGTGTTCTATTTTGAGTTTTCACCATTTCTCTTCTCTTTGTAATTATATGGGGTTTGCCTTGGTTCTTCCCATGTGAATATATCGTGTTTGGTAATTTTTAGGAGGTAATTTTAATGGGTTCGTTTTAGGTCGGTAGGTTTATTTTCCACTCGGCCAGTTTTACTTTCTTCTGATTTTTCGCGATTCCCGTAAATTTCATTGTTTACGAAAATCGATATTTTCGGGCACGCCTGTATGACGCGCCAGACACACGTGGCCATCACGTAATGTGACGCAAATTTTCGGACAACGCGGGATTTGCGTAAGGGCTAGTATTGATTTTTCCTAGAGCTGCCATTGGTCCGAGCAGATACGTAGGAGTATATTTGCGTGGGTGTTTTCTCTTGTATATAATGAGACAGAAAACGGGGATTCGGTCTCTATGTAGAAATAAGTGTCAGCCGCAAGACTTCGTATTATCGTCTCCATTGTGGGAACAAAAAACGATAATAGGTATGTAACTATTTTTTTTAATCGTTTTACTTAGTGGGTTTTTGAGAAATCTCGGCCCGTAAGTTAAGTTCGTGGGAGACATTAACTTAAAGTTTAAACGGTAGCGCCATTAATTATTATCTTTGTAGAACGATGTAAACGTAAAAAGTGTGCATAAGTCTTTTTTAGGATTTTTTGGCAGTAGATCGGAGAGTGTGAAGTTATGAGAGACACGTGTGCTCCTAATGGTAGAATATTGGGAAACCCCCATTTATTCCTGTATATTTTCTAATGTAATTTTATTGGGAAATCCTTGGTGTGTACGTTAATTTTTCTGAGCCTTAAATGTGAGGAATGCAGTGAGCTTATGTTATCAGTGAATTATACGGCTTGGGGAAATAAATCAGTCCTACAGCGAGGTTTAATTTAAATTGGAGTAAGCCAGGGAAACTCCTGTGTTAATGGGTAAAAGGATTTCCCTATTTTGTCATGTGTGAACACGTGATCGGCCATGCGTAACGGCCATGTAACCTGTCAGACGGTGTCTGGGCTTTTGTTTATTTTACCTGGCAGATTTTAGATAGAGAGACACGTGGGTCGGAATATTTTAGGTATCGGTTTTCAGAACGAGAGAAGGGGAGGAGGAGTGTGATTTTAGTGCCACGTGAGATAGTATTATTTTATGTATTGTTATGCAGAACGAGAGAAGGGGAGAGAAGAAGTGAGAATGAAGTGACACGTGGATAGAATTATTTTATGTATCGTATATGTTAGAGATAAGTGATTTTAGAGTGGGTGTACATGAGTCGCTGTTTCTTTTAATTTCAGCGAGTCCCGGCGAATCAGTGGGGGAGCGTAAATTGGAAATACCAATTTACCCACGGCACACGGACATACCTCAGTAGTCAGTGGACTCGAGTTATCGTCAGAAGCAAAAGAAACTTAACCTACGGTTTTTTTTTTTTGCAGTGAGGAGCGGGAACGGGTTTAATTATCATACAGCCCGAGCTCGTCGCTATTATAGTCTCCAACAACGACACGAGGTAGGAGACTGGTGTAATTTCATACAGCCAGAAATCAAGGCTGTGTCTTCCTCTAAATCCGGAGTGGGAGAAAAGGGGAAAGTTTGTTCAGCAGCAGAGAAGCGTCTACAGTTAATCAAGTCCCTCATGCTTGATATCCGAACATCGTCATCACCAAAATCAGGAACAGGTGACAGGGTTACCATACCTAGGTCCTGATAGAAACGAGAGAAGAGAGTACCGGAGACGCCGCATGATCAGTCCTCGAGTGTTAGAGAGACACTGAGACCAAGAGAGAGAGAGAGTTAGAGAAGGAGGGAGACAATAGACAGGACCAGTAGGGTCTGTTCAGTATCCATTTGACGGATAGACACTGAGTCTGCGTTCGAAAAACCAAGTCTATTATTTTAGCATTTCTTGTGGTGTAGTTATCGGCGCATATCGCCTAACAAGTAGAAAGCTGTGTAGCCGTTCGTTGAGGAAGAGTCACCAGGACTGAGACAGTAGAAAGCTTATTAATGGTAGAGAGTGGAGGCTAAAGTGACAGCCCCACCAAATTAGAGTTGGTTTTAATCACTAACCATTTTTATTGCTCCTCAGCAGGGTGACAGAAAGAGTGAATGTGATTGGGGTTTTTTTTTTTGTCTCTAGCGTCTCTTAATTTAATTGTTATTTTGTTTTTCAGGCCGTGCAACAGCGCACGCCATTGATACGTTTTGATGTATGCTGAATTTTTATGCCTTATTTTGTAAATAAATATATATATTTACTGTACACTGGATCAGCTTCTACTCTTTACTATACTTACTCTATGTTGTCTGTATAGTGGTGTTTGTGGTCGTATTTATACACCTTATCTCCTTGTGTGTCAAGGGAGTCAGAGGAGGGCGAGACTATAGCCATTCTAAAAAGTCACGAAGCGGCAAGGGGAGATTCAAATCCTGGTTCTATCCCTTGAGCCAATAGTCTCATCTGTCCACAGGCATGTCATTTTCCATCTAAATTCTATTTTCTCAGACTTTCTCATACTAGGGTCTTGCTTTCATTCAGGCACACTCTATAAAATTAAGACCACTTCGTGACAAGTGGGCGGCAATCGTCCGGGAATCATTCTGTTGAGATCAATTCTGTGATCTACATTCACAGATTGTCTCTAGGAAGTTCTGAAAAATAGATTTTCTTTAACTATCCCCTAGACTGAGCTATTAGAACTGATCCAGTACAAGTTTTTCCACAGGTTACAGTCAGTTAGATTGGTGGAAATTTAGTAATTGATGGCATACTGAAATTTTTTTCTTTTACAGGAAGGTAATTTCGGGTTTTTGGTAGCTTGTTAAAAAAAAATTTTTTCAGGTTATTGTTCAGACTTGACGCTAGTCTGAGTTCGGGTTTTTGGGACATCGGTTATAGGAGGAATACTTCCTATTACATAACAGGTAGTTCCTTCCTTTTGTTCTCCTTTCTGTCATTTTCTGTCAGTTGTGAACTTACAGCAGTTTACAGGTAAGATGGCGGATATGGCGAAATTACGAGCTGCATGGCGTGAGGCTGCCCAGGACATGGGAATGGATAAAGAGGAGACGAAAGCCTACATGATCAGAGAAAATGATAGGCATAATCAACGGGAACTTGAGGAAAGGCAAAGGATAGCCGCCGCCGAAGCAGCAAAAGAGGAGAGGGCAGCCGCCGCAGAAGCAGCGAAAGAAGAGAGGGCAGCCGCAGCAGAGATGGAACTTCGGAAATTGGAAGCAGCGAAAGAGGAAAGGATAGCTGCCGCTGAAGCAGCGAAAGAGGAAAAGGCAGCGGAGAGACAGCACGAACTTGCCCTGCGTTCTCTGGAACTGCAGTACCGATACTCAGAGGGCAGTTCAGCTAATGGAGATTCACCCGGAGCAGGAGCGACAGACACCTCAGGAAACGGAGGGCCCCGGATGGCAGCCATGAGCTTCCCATTTGACTCGTTCCCTAATGGGAATGAAAAGATTGACGTGTTTTTGGAAAAATTTCAAAGAATGGCAAAGGCATACGGGTTGGATGAGAGTCTTTGGTGCCTAAAATTATCGCAATCGCTCAAAGGTCATGCGTACGAAGTTTACAACAAGCTGCTCATAGATGATCAAAACAACTTTGAGGCACTGCGAAACACTTTGTTGCAAAGGTTTCAGTGGACACCCCGGAAATGCCAAACCATGTTCAGGGAGAGCAGGCCGGAGAAGGGAGAGAGTTTCGCACAGTTTGCAGAGCGGGTGATAAATTACCTAACCCGGTGGAGGGAACTGTCAGGACTGGCAAAAACTTTTGAAGGGTTGGAGGAGTTAGTCCTGTGTGAACAGGTAAAGGCAAACATGTCCCCCGACTTGAGGCGGTATCTGGCAGAGCAGGGTGCCCAGCAACTCGATCAGATTATCATGTTCGCGGAAAGGTACCAGACAGCACAGGCCGAAGTACTGGGACAGAAACGGAAAAACCCAGACCTGCCAGCCCCAGACAAAGGAGCTTCATCATCGCAGTCGGCTACTTCACCAGCTCATCAGCAACCAGGGCCTTCTCGCAAGGAGCCTCATTCAGGTTATCACTTGCGCCCCCAGCCGCATAACAGAGCACAGCCAACACCATCTCAGGAATCCGCTAGGAACAGGGGAGATAATGAGAGGTATTGTCAGAATTGTAGAACACCTCCCACTGGACATCACGGTGCATGAACAAACCCCCAGCTCACCATGCAGCTTGTTTAAGGCCGGTGAGAGTGACCAAAGGGAATAAGTGGGAACCGGTCAAGGCAGAGATGTTGTTCTCTAACAGTGGACCAGCTGTAGTGAACGGAACGACAACTACTTGTTTGTTTGACAGCGGGCTCACATACCCCAGTATCATCGCTCGTCATTTGGTGAAACCAGGGCAATGGACAGGAGAAATAGTTGAGATTGGTGGCATTTTGAGAAGAGGTATCTCACAGCGTCTGCCCGTAGCCAATATTGAGGTGAAATGCAGGTTTGTGTCTGGCACCATCAAGGCAGCTGTAATGGCACAGCCAGCACATGATTTCATCCTGGGAAGCCCATACTTAGTTTTGGGAAACCCAACCACACCGATCCTTGCTAATGCAAGGGGGCCTACTGCAGGCCAGAAAAGTGGAAGGGGAAAGCCCCACATTCACGGAGCCCCACGGGAGCTCAAACATCCCTGTCTTGCGATGAAGAGGAGGGAAGCCTCTAAAGACAGGGGAATGTTATCTACAGAGGCGTATTCGCCTGTCAGCCCCGTTCAGCTTAAAGGTCAAACAGTGGTGACGCCTCTGATTTCGGTATCTTCTTTGTCGTCGGGAATTAGGCCCCCGATGGTATTACATCTCTCAAGGGAGGGAAATACTGACAAGAAGGAACAGGCGCACGGTTCTGCAGTCAACTGTAAACAGTTACGCCCTGTTACGGTGATGTCTGGCCAAGCCAGTCAGACTGTTTCAAAACACTGGGAGGTCGCACCATCTGGTAATCAGTATTTACCACGCGCCGCCAGGAAAATTCGTGGGCGAAGGAAACACATGAGAGGGAGGAGGAAGGGCGACAAGTCATGTTGCAGTCGCCAGGAGGAAATCCCCTGGCGTGACCCTCACGATCCAGGGCTTGCCAAGATTCTCAAGGATATGGAGATGGGCCTGTATGATAATGCTAATTATGATAGTGATTAGATCGGGATGTAGATCTAGATACGGACCAGTATGAATTCCAGAGATTTCAGTGATTGAGCACGGATTCCCGTACTTCAAAGGGGGGACTTATGTGATGCCGCACTGTAATTCTGTCTTTCAACCGGCCCGATTCTGTCGTCTATTTTGTATTTCCGGCCCGATTCCGTGTTCTATTTTAAGTTTTCACCATTTCTCTTCTCTTTGTAATTATATGGGGTTTGCCTTGGTTCTTCCCATGTGAATATATCGTGTTTGGTAATTTTTAGGAGGTAATTTTAATGGGTTCGTTTTAGGTCGGTAGGTTTATTTTCCACTCGGCCAGTTTTACTTTCTTCTGATTTTTCGCGATTCCCGTAAATTTCATTGTTTACGAAAATCGATATTTTCGGGCACGCCTGTATGACGCGCCAGACACACGTGGCCATCACGTAATGTGACGCAAATTTTCGGACAACGCGGGATTTGCGTAAGGGCTAGTATTGATTTTTCCTAGAGCTGCCATTGGTCCGAGCAGATACGTAGGAGTATATTTGCGTGGGTGTTTTCTCTTGTATATAATGAGACAGAAAACGGGGATTCGGTCTCTATGTAGAAATAAGTGTCAGCCGCAAGACTTCGTATTATCGTCTCCATTGTGGGAACAAAAAACGATAATAGGTATGTAACTATTTTTTTTTAATCGTTTTACTTAGTGGGTTTTTGAGAAATCTCGGCCCGTAAGTTAAGTTCGTGGGAGACATTAACTTAAAGTTTAAACGGTAGCGCCATTAATTATTATCTTTGTAGAACGATGTAAACGTAAAAAGTGTGCATAAGTCTTTTTATGATTTTTTGGCAGTAGATCGGAGAGTGTGAAGTTATGAGAGACACGTGTGCTCCTAATGGTAGAATATTGGGAAACCCCCATTTATTCCTGTATATTTTCTAATGTAATTTTATTGGGAAATCCTTGGTGTGTACGTTAATTTTTCTGAGCCTTAAATGGGAGGAATGCAGTGAGCTTATGTTATCAGTGAATTATACGGCTTGGGGAAATAAATCAGTCCTACAGCGAGGTTTAATTTAAATTGGAGTAAGCCAGGGAAACTCCTGTGTTAATGGGTAAAAGGATTTCCCTATTTTGTCATGTGTGAACACGTGATCGGCCATGCGTAACGGCCATGTAACCTGTCAGACGGTGTCTGGGCTTTTGTTATTTTACCTGGCAGATTTTAGATAGAGAGACACGTGGGTCGGAATATTTTAGGTATCGGTTTTCAGAACGAGAGAAGGGGAGGAGGAGTGTGATTTTAGTGCCACGTGAGATAGTATTATTTTATGTATTGTTATGCAGAACGAGAGAAGGGGAGAGAAGGAGTGAGAATGAAGTGACACGTGGATAGAATTATTTTATGTATCGTATATGTTAGAGATAAGTGATTTTAGAGTGGGTGTACATGAGTCGCTGTTTCTTTTAATTTCAGCGAGTCCCGGCGAATCAGTGGGGGAGCGTAAATTGGAAATACCAATTTACCCACGGCACACGGACATACCTCAGTAGTCAGTGGACTCGAGTTATCGTCAGAAGCAAAAGAAACTTAACCTACGGTTTTTTTTTCAGTGAGGAGCGGGAACGGGTTTAATTATCATACAGCCCGAGCTCGTCGCTATTATAGTCTCCAACAACGACACGAGGTAGGAGACTGGTGTAATTTCATACAGCCAGAAATCAAGGCTGTGTCTTCCTCTAAATCCGGAGTGGGAGAAAAGGGGAAAGTTTGTTCAGCAGCAGAGAAGCGTCTACAGTTAATCAAGTCCCTCATGCTTGATATCCGAACATCGTCATCACCAAAATCAGGAACAGGTGACAGGGTTACCATACCTAGGTCCTGATAGAAACGAGAGAAGAGAGTACCGGAGACGCCGCATGATCAGTCCTCGAGTGTTAGAGAGACACTGAGACCAAGAGAGAGAGAGTTAGAGAAGGAGGGAGACAATAGACAGGACCAGTAGGGTCTGTTCAGTATCCATTTGACGGATAGACACTGAGTCTGCGTTCGAAAAACCAAGTCTATTATTTTAGCATTTCTTGTGGTGTAGATCTCGGTGGTCGCCGCACATATCGCCTAACAAGTAGAAAGCTGTGTAGCCGTTCGTTGAGGAAGAGTCACCAGGACTGAGACAGTAGAAAGCTTATTAATGGTAGAGAGTGGAGGCTAAAGTGACAGCCCCACCAAATTAGAGTTGGTTTTAATCACTAACCATTTTTATTGCTCCTCAGCAGGGTGACAGAAAGAGTGAATGTGATTGGGGTTTTTTTTTTTGTCTCTAGTGTCTCTTAATTTAATTGTTATTTTGTTTTCAGGCCGTGCAACAGCGCACGCCATTGATACGTTTTGATGTATGCTGAATTTTTATGCCTTATTTTGTAAATAAATATATATATTTACTGTACACTGGATCAGCTTCTACTCTTTACTATACTTACTCTATGTTGTCTGTATAGTGGTGTTTGTGGTCGTATTTATACACCTTATCTCCTTGTGTGTCAAGGGAGTCAGAGGAGGGCGAGACTATAGCCATTCTAAAAAGTCACGAAGCGGCAAGGGGAGATTCAAATCCTGGTTCTATCCCTTGAGCCAATAGTCTCATCTGTCCACAGGCATGTCATTTTCCATCTAAATTCTATCTTCTCAGACTTTCTCATACTAGGGTCTTGCTTTCATTCAGGCACACTCTATAAAATTAAGACCACTTCGTGACAAGTGGGCGGCAATCGTCCGGGAATCATTCTGTTGAGATCAATTCTGTGATCTACATTCACAGATTGTCTCTAGGAAGTTCTGAAAAATAGATTTTCTTTAACTATCCCCTAGACTGAGCTATTAGAACTGATCCAGTACAAGTTTTTCCACAGGTTACAGTCAGTTAGATTGGTGGAAATTTAGTAATTGATGGCATACTGAAATTTTTTTCTTTTACAGGAAGGTAATTTCGGGTTTTTGGTAGCTTGTTAAAAAAAAAATTTTCAGGTTATTGTTCAGACTTGACGCTAGTCTGAGTTCGGGTTTTTGGGACATCGGTTATAGGAGGAATACTTCCTATTACATAACAGGTAGTTCCTTCCTTTTGTTCTCCTTTCTGTCATTTTCTGTCAGTTGTGAACTTACAGCAGTTTACAGGTAAGATGGCGGATATGGCGAAATTACGAGCTGCATGGCGTGAGGCTGCCCAGGACATGGGAATGGATAAAGAGGAGACGAAAGCCTACATGATCAGAGAAAATGATAGGCATAATCAACGGGAACTTGAGGAAAGGCAAAGGATAGCCGCCGCCGAAGCAGCAAAAGAGGAGAGGGCAGCCGCCGCAGAAGCAGCGAAAGAAGAGAGGGCAGCCGCAGCAGAGATGGAACTTCGGAAATTGGAAGCAGCGAAAGAGGAAAGGATAGCTGCCGCTGAAGCAGCGAAAGAGGAAAAGGCAGCGGAGAGACAGCACGAACTTGCCCTGCGTTCTCTGGAACTGCAGTACCGATACTCAGAGGGCAGTTCAGCTAATGGAGATTCACCCGGAGCAGGAGCGACAGACACCTCAGGAAACGGAGGGCCCCGGATGGCAGCCATGAGCTTCCCATTTGACTCGTTCCCTAATGGGAATGAAAAGATTGACGTGTTTTTGGAAAAATTTCAAAGAATGGCAAAGGCATACGGGTTGGATGAGAGTCTTTGGTGCCTAAAATTATCGCAATCGCTCAAAGGTCATGCGTACGAAGTTTACAACAAGCTGCTCATAGATGATCAAAACAACTTTGAGGCACTGCGAAACGCTTTGTTGCAAAGGTTTCAGTGGACACCCCAGAAATGCCAAACCATGTTCAGGGAGAGCAGGCCGGAGAAGGGAGAGAGTTTCGCACAGTTTGCAGAGCGGGTGATAAATTACCTAACCCGGTGGAGGGAACTGTCAGGACTGGCAAAAACTTTTGAAGGGTTGGAGGAGTTAGTCCTGTGTGAACAGGTAAAGGCAAACATGTCCCCCGACTTGAGGCGGTATCTGGCAGAGCAGGGTGCCCAGCAACTCGATCAGATTATCATGTTCGCGGAAAGGTACCAGACAGCACAGGCCGAAGTACTGGGACAGAAACGGAAAAACCCAGACCTGCCAGCCCCAGACAAAGGAGCTTCATCATCGCAGTCGGCTACTTCACCAGCTCATCAGCAACCAGGGCCTTCTCGCAAGGAGCCTCATTCAGGTTATCACTTGCGCCCCCAGCCGCATAACAGAGCACAGCCAACACCATCTCAGGAATCCGCTAGGAACAGGGGAGATAATGAGAGGTATTGTCAGAATTGTAGAACCACCTCCCACTGGACATCACGGTGCATGAACAAACCCCCAGCTCACCATGCAGCTTGTTTAAGGCCGGTGAGAGTGACCAAAGGGAATAAGTGGGAACCGGTCAAGGCAGAGATGTTGTTCTCTAACAGTGGACCAGCTGTAGTGAACGGAACGACAACTACTTGTTTGTTTGACAGCGGGCTCACATACCCCAGTATCATCGCTCGTCATTTGGTGAAACCAGGGCAATGGACAGGAGAAATAGTTGAGATTGGTGGCATTTTGAGAAGAGGTATCTCACAGCGTCTGCCCGTAGCCAATATTGAGGTGAAATGCAGGTTTGTGTCTGGCACCATCAAGGCAGCTGTAATGGCACAGCCAGCACATGATTTCATCCTGGGAAGCCCATACTTAGTTTTGGGAAACCCAACCACACCGATCCTTGCTAATGCAAGGGGGCCTACTGCAGGCCAGAAAAGTGGAAGGGGAAAGCCCCACATTCACGGAGCCCCACGGGAGCTCAAACATCCCTGTCTTGCGATGAAGAGGAGGGAAGCCTCTAAAGACAGGGGAATGTTATCTACAGAGGCGTATTCGCCTGTCAGCCCCGTTCAGCTTAAAGGTCAAACAGTGGTGACGCCTCTGATTTCGGAAGTATCTTCTTTGTCGTCGGGAATTAGGCCCCCGATGGTATTACATCTCTCAAGGGAGGGAAATACTGACAAGAAGGAACAGGCGCACGGTTCTGCAGTCAACTGTAAACAGTTACGCCCTGTTACGGTGATGTCTGGCCAAGCCAGTCAGACTGTTTCAAAACACTGGGAGGTCGCACCATCTGGTAATCAGTATTTACCACGCGCCGCCAGGAAAATTCGTGGGCGAAGGAAACACATGAGAGGGAGGAGGAAGGGCGACAAGTCATGTTGCAGTCGCCAGGAGGAAATCCCCTGGCGTGACCCTCACGATCCAGGGCTTGCCAAGATTCTCAAGGATATGGAGATGGGCCTGTATGATAATGCTAATTATGATAGTGATTAGATCGGGATGTAGATCTAGATACGGACCAGTATGAATTCCAGAGATTTCAGTGATTGAGCACGGATTCCCGTACTTCAAAGGGGGGACTTATGTGATGCCGCACTGTAATTCTGTCTTTCAACCGGCCCGATTCTGTCGTCTATTTTGTATTTCCGGCCCGATTCCGTGTTCTATTTTAAGTTTTCACCATTTCTCTTCTCTTTGTAATTATATGGGGTTTGCCTTGGTTCTTCCCATGTGAATATATCGTGTTTGGTAATTTTTAGGAGGTAATTTTAATGGGTTCGTTTTAGGTCGGTAGGTTTATTTTCCACTCGGCCAGTTTTACTTTCTTCTGATTTTTCGCGATTCCCGTAAATTTCATTGTTTACGAAAATCGATATTTTCGGGCACGCCTGTATGACGCGCCAGACACACGTGGCCATCACGTAATGTGACGCAAATTTTCGGACAACGCGGGATTTGCGTAAGGGCTAGTATTGATTTTTCCTAGAGCTGCCATTGGTCCGAGCAGATACGTAGGAGTATATTTGCGTGGGTGTTTTCTCTTGTATATAATGAGACAGAAAACGGGGATTCGGTCTCTATGTAGAAATAAGTGTCAGCCGCAAGACTTCGTATTATCGTCTCCATTGTGGGAACAAAAAACGATAATAGGTATGTAACTATTTTTTTTTAATCGTTTTACTTAGTGGGTTTTTGAGAAATCTCGGCCCGTAAGTTAAGTTCGTGGGAGACATTAACTTAAAGTTTAAACGGTAGCGCCATTAATTATTATCTTTGTAGAACGATGTAAACGTAAAAAGTGTGCATAAGTCTTTTTATGATTTTTTGGCAGTAGATCGGAGAGTGTGAAGTTATGAGAGACACGTGTGCTCCTAATGGTAGAATATTGGGAAACACCTATTTATTCCTGTATATTTTCTAATGTAATTTTATTGGGAAATCCTTGGTGTGTACGTTAATTTTTCTGAGCCTTAAATGGGAGGAATGCAGTGAGCTTATGTTATCAGTGAATTATACGGCTTGGGGAAATAAATCAGTCCTGCAGCAGGTTTAATTTAAATTGGAGTAAGCCAGGGAAACTCCTGTGTTAATGGGTAAAAGGATTTCCCTATTTTGTCATGTGTGAACACGTGATCGGCCATGCGTAACGGCCATGTAACCTGTCAGACGGTGTCTGGGCTTTTCTTATTTTACCTGGCAGATTTTAGATAGAGAGACACGTGGGTCGGAATATTTTAGGTATCGGTTTTCAGAACGAGAGAAGGGGAGAAGGAGTGTGATTTTAGTGCCACGTGAGATAGTATTATTTTATGTATTGTTATGCAGAACGAGAGAAGGGGAGAGAAGGAGTGAGAATGAAGTGACACGTGGATAGAATTATTTTATGTATCGTATATGTTAGAGATAAGTGATTTTAGAGTGGGTGTACATGAGTCGCTGTTTCTTTTAATTTCAGCGAGTCCCGGCGAATCAGTGGGGGAGCGTAAATTGGAAATACCAATTTACCCACGGCACACGGACATACCTCAGTAGTCAGTGGACTCGAGTTATCGTCAGAAGCAAAAGAAACTTAACCTACGGTTTTTTTTTTTGCAGTGAGGAGCGGGAACGGGTTTAATTATCATACAGCCCGAGCTCGTCGCTATTATAGTCTCCAACAACGACACGAGGTCGGAGACTGGTGTAATTTCATACAGCCAGAAATCAAGGCTGTGTCTTCCTCTAAATCCGGAGTGGGAGAAAAGGGGAAAGTTTGTTCAGCAGCAGAGAAGCGTCTACAGTTAATCAAGTCCCTCATGCTTGATATCCGAACATCGTCATCACCAAAATCAGGAATAGGTGACAGGGTTACCATACCTAGGTCCTGATAGAAACGAGAGAAGAGAGTACCGGAGACGCCGCATGATCAGTCCTCGAGTGTTAGAGAGACACTGAGACCAAGAGAGAGAGAGTTAGAGAAGGAGGGAGACAATAGACAGGACCAGTAGGGTCTGTTCAGTATCCATTTGACGGATAGACACTGAGTCTGCGTTCGAAAAACCAAGTCTATTATTTTAGCATTTCTTGTGGTGTAGTTATCGGCGCATATCGCCTAACGAGTAGAAAGCTGTGTAGCCGTTCGCTGAGGAAGAGTCACCAGGACTGAGACAGTAGAAAGCTTATTAATGGTAGAGAGTGGAGGCTAAAGTGACAGCCCCACCAAATTAGAGTTGGTTTTAATCACTAACCATTTTTATTGCTCCTCAGCAGGGTGACAGAAAGAGTGAATGTGATTGGGGTTTTTTTTTGTTTTTAGTGTCTCTTAATTTAATTGTTATTTTGTTTTCAGGCCGTGCAACAGCGCACGCCATTGATACGTTTTGATGTATGCTGAATTTTTATGCCTTATTTTGTAAATAAATATATATATTTACTGTACACTGGATCAGCTTCTACTCTTTACTATACTTACTCTATGTTGTCTGTATAGTGGTGTTTGTGGTCGTATTTATACACCTTATCTCCTTGTGTGTCAAGGGAGTCAGAGGAGGGCGAGACTATAGCCATTCTAAAAAGTCACGAAGCGGCAAGGGGAGATTCAAATCCTGGTTCTATCCCTTGAGCCAATAGTCTCATCTGTCCACAGGCATGTCATTTTCCATCTAAATTCTATCTTCTCAGACTTTCTCATACTAGGGTCTTGCTTTCATTCAGGCACACTCTATAAAATTAAGACCACTTCGTGACAAGATAGCAAGCCTCGGCGAAGGTTGTGTTTTGTACTTGTGAGTTGTTGAGAAGCCATGTTTGAGCAGTCTCATTTACGTAGAACCACAAAGACATTTCTAAGTTGTAATTCTTGAAGTTTTTCAGAATGAAGTTAGGTTGTGTTTAATGTTTAATGCTATCATTTTCACAACAGGATATAAGCAGTCGCTATATTTCTGAATTAGGAGCAAGGACTGTGTAGGGTAGTAACTCAAGTAAGTATGAGGCGTGTTCAAATGAAACCCGACCGTGCTGCGCCAAGTGGACATTCGTAGGAGGAGCATGATGACGTCACATCTGACGTAATAAGCACATATGAATGTACAAGTTTGTAAGTGTTCATTCTCCTAGTATTCATTGGTTGTGCTGCAGACCGTTAAAATAATGGCCGGTGTGATAAGGAATCCATCCAAGGTCGATCAGCGAGTGGTGATTCAGTTCCTAACAGCCGAAGGATGTCGACCAGTCGACATTCATCGCCGAATGAAAGCAGTGTATGGTGACAAAAGTGTGTCTAAGACTACAGTGAAATACTGGGCACGAATGTTTCGAGAAGGACGTCAGTTAACGAACAATCTTCCGCGGCCAGGTCCATATTGTTGCGACAGAAGAAGCCATCGCCGAGATTGATGCAGCAATACGGGTGGACCGTCGTCGGAGCTTACGTTCGCTAGCAGAGGAATTCGCTGTGTCTCTTGGGACAGTTCAAATGGTGGTTAGGAAGAAACTGAAGTATCGAAAGGTGTGTTCACAATGGGTCCCACGGATGCTGACCGATCACCATAAGGAAGAACGCATGAGGTGGAGTTTGAACCACCTGCTGTGTTACGAAGAGGAGGGTGATGCATTTCTGTTGCGCATAGTGGCAGGCGATGAGTCGTGGTGCCACCACTTTGAGCATGCAATGGAAACATCCCGGATCACCAAAACCCAAAAAACTCAAGTCACAGATTTCCGCCGGTAAGGTTATGCTGACCGCATTTTTTGACCATGAAGTGCTTCTATTGGTAGACTTTAAAGAGCCTGGCGTGAACATCAATGCCATCCGCTACAAAGACACACTAGACAACCTGCATACAGCCATCAAGAATAAACGACCAGGCATGCTTTTGCGTGGTGTGATTCTGTTGCACGACAATGCTCGTCCACATGTTGCGAACATTGTGCAGGAAGCGTTAGCAAGGAAAAGGTGGGAAGTTCTGCCACACCCAGCCTACAGCCCCGATCTGTCACCATGTGACTTTCATTTGTTCAGACCCTTAAAAAAATCTCTAAAGGGACAACGATTCGACTCCGATGCAGACGTCAGGGCCTCGGTGACCAAATGGTTCAATAAGCAACCAAAGTCATTTTTCTCGGACGGCATCCGCCGTCTACCCAAGCAGTGGGATGCGTGTCTGAATGCCTATGGTGACTATTTCTAAAGAACCCCAGTGGGTACTTGCTTCATAACAATTGCTGTATTTAATTCTACTACTCCTGCTGATGTACCTTACATATATTTGTTATAAAGCCACTGGGACAGGTTTCATTTGAACACACCTCGTACATCTCGATTTCTTTCAGTCCCCAGCTAGATTTGATTTTATTAGGGGAAGAAAACCAAGAAACAGCTATAAACCACTTGAAGGCTCAGAAACTGAAGAAGATATCACATTTAAGTATTGAAAGTAAACGGCGCAACTACTTTTACTGAAAAGTTGTGGAAGCGAAGGTCAAAGTAACCTAGGTCATGAACCACATGGGATTTTATTGTATCTCACACGATTTACGGAGAGAGATAAGGAAAATACGGATACATACAGAAAATTACCTTCAAAATGAAAAAAACTGATTTGATTCTAGCTACATTTGTTTATCATGTATTCTGTAAATAAACTATGTTATATGACTCGGCTGAGTTAGGCAGATTTGTCGAGTTGAATTCAAAGTTACATCACTGATAGTGAGTACTCCAATATAGCACCTTATAACAACTAACGAGAGAAGAACGAACCTGGCATAACTCTACAAGAATAAACACCTCTAACGGACTGCTAGTAACCGACTTGCTAGATAGAAAGAAGCAGTCACATATATATGTACTATTAAGTATAGCCGTGACTATCTCACGGTCACAACATATCAGAGAATATTCCATGAAGAACCCACAATGCCTCCTTTGCAGACGACCTAGCCCTGTGGATCTCAGAAGAATATATATATATATATATATATATATATATATATATATATATATATATATATATATATATATATATATATATATATATATATATATATATATCACTACAGCAAGCATTCAGATGCAGTAAGCCCTAACGTCACTGGATGAGTGGGACAAAGCATGGCTAGTGAAGATAAATTAAGGGAAAATAACGTACACAGTGTTTTCCCTCTCAAATAAACCACAAAGCTCCAAATTAGTGCTTAATGGGAAAAATATACATCTGGGAGAAAACCAAAATACCTAGTCATTACTTTTGATCGTCACTTGACTTGGAAAACCCAAGATTGAAAGAAACAGGACAAGAGCAAGGCAGTGAACGGCAATCATGAAAAAAAACTTGCTGGCACTGGCTGGGGTGCAGATGAGAGAGTACTAAAGGAGCTATACACTGGGCAAGTGAGACCAGACCTAGAATATGGCATTGCAGCATGGTCAACAGCAGCTAAATCAAACTTTTATAAAATAAACATAATCCAAAGCTACGCAATGAGAATCATAACTGGGGGCATACAGTCAACACCCACTGAAAAAGTTGGAAAAGATTACACACATCCAGCCAATGGAGGATAGAAGAGATAGCAGAGCCCAGCAACAAATTGAGAAATTCAGGAGGCTGACAGATCACCAAATGAACCCGAGAATAAATGGACTTTGAAGTGGAAGACTAAAGCGAAGCAACTTTGTTGAAACAGTCAAAACAAAGATGAGAGCAGATCTCTTCAATGCCATATCAACAGTAACACCCATCTACACTGCACACAAGCTACCAGTTTGGAAACAACAGCGCTTCTCTGAAATGATAGAAAACGTTCCAGGTATTGAGAGAAAAAACAGCCAAAATGAAACAGAAAGAAGAGTCCTAACCATAAAATACATAAAGAAACATTACCCAAGAAACACCTGGATCAACCAGGGCAGTTATATTGTCAGACTCTCAAGCCATGCTTCAGAAAGTTCAGAACGGATGGCTGCGGCAGGAATGGAAAACATCAATAGAATCCTCAAGTCTTTAAGAACTGGTGTGGATCTACTGTCCTGGTCAGGCAGGGGTGCGTGGCAATGAGAGAGCTGACTGACTGGCCTCAAGAGCACCCATAGAGGAGACACTGGACATCGCCAGCTAGATAATGACACTGCAATGGATGAATCAACAAGGCTGAGACTGTTGGAGTTTGGCATCAACCGTGGGACTAGCAGAGATCAACGTGAGAGAGGATGCATCCGTCTTATGTACAACCAGTGTGCTACAGGTACAATTAGCATTCATACTCTTAAACATTTGCTGAGGGAGACTGAGCACCTATGGGTTTGCCCAGTGTGCAGTGAGGTCAATTTTGAATAACATTAAAACCTGGATCCATGCATACACAGATGGATCAGCAATACATTCAACAGAAGATGGAGGTGGAACAGTCTTTCTGAACTTAAGCAATGGACACAAAAAAAGCTGTCAGCTGCAACAGGAAAATTCTTGAGTGATTTCAGATCAGAGGCAGAGGCCTTAACAACTGCAGTAGAAGTCTTAATGACAGAAGAAAGCTCAGAGAGACAAGTAGCTATCTTCTCAAATACGCTGTCAGTAATTGCAGTACTGAAGAATAAATATAATGCCGACCTGGATGACTTATGAGTAACACTTCACAAACTGTGTCAGCAAGTAAATATTAAAAATGATGCGTAATACCAGCGCTCAGCAGAAGTTAACACGTGGTAGCTTTCAGACTTCGCACTGGTCACAACAGATTTTGATACCATCTATTCTTACTTACTTAGTCGTTCCCCTTCTACCGTGAGGTGTAGAGGTTTGGAAGAAAGAGCGCCAGACTATCCTATCGGCTTTTTTTTCTTCCAGTTTGTCTCCTTTAGAATCAGTCCGGTTTTCTCCCTTATATTACTCGTAATCATAGTTTAAAGCAAACAGGTGATTGGCCTGTTGTGCCTTTGCATGGTGGAGGGGCTGCCTCCTTACAGCCTCCATTGCAGGCCGCCCTCCTCCTTTTTCAGCCGGGCTTGGGACCGGCCTAGGCAGAGTTTATACCATCTACTCAACAAGTTAAACATAGGAACTACTGTGGCACTGATACAATGACTGCTGAACATCTACATCAAAGATGCCTAACATATGAGGAACAGAGATAGTACATATGGCCATCGCCAGTACCATTCCTAGAAAAGCTCTACAGAGATGTCAACAGCCTCAAACTGGCCACTGCTTTCTTTCAACATATTCAAGCCCACGTCTGACGGGGAACGAAGAGGAAGAAGACCCCAACAGAGATACACAAGCAGCAACAGAGATACACGGGCAGCAACAGAGATACACAGGCAGCAACAGAGATACACAGGCAGCAACAGAGATACACAGGCAGCAACAGAGATACACAGGCAGCAACAGAGATACACAGGCAGCAACAGAGATACACAGGCAGCAACAGAGATACACGGGCAGCAACAGAGATACACAGGCAGCAACAGAGATACACGGGCAGCAACAGAGATACACAGGCAGCAACAGAGATACACAGGCAGCAACAGAGATACACAGGCAGCAACAGAGATACACAGGCAGCAACAGAGATACACAGGCAGCAACAGAGATACACGGGCAGCAACAGAGATACACAGGCAGCAACAGAGATACACAGGCAGCAACAGAGATACATGGCCAGCAACAGAGATACACAGGCAGCAACAGAGATACACAGGCAGCAACAGAGATACACAGGCAGCAACAGAGATACACAGGCAGCAACAGAGATACACAGGCAGCAACAGAGATAAACGGGCGGCAACAGAGATACACAGGCAGCAACAGAGATACATGGCCAGCAACAGAGATACACAGGCAGCAACAGAGATACACGGGCAGCGACAGAGATACATGGCCAGCAACAGAGATACACAGGCAGCAACAGAGATACACAGGCAGCAACAGAGATACACAGGCAGCAACAGAGATACACAGGCAGCAACAGAGATACACAGGCAGCAACAGAGATACACAGGCAGCAACAGATATACATGGCCAGCAACAGATATACATGGCCAGCAACAGAGATACACAGGCAGCAACAGAGATACACAGGCAGCAACAGAGATACACAGGCAGCAACAGAGATACACAGGCAGCAACAGATATACACGGCCAGCAACAGAGATACACGGCCAGCAACAGAGATACACAGGCAGCAACAGAGATACACAGGCAGCAACAGAGATACACGGCCAGCAACAGAGATACACAGGCAGCAACAGATATACATGGCCAGCAACAGAGATACACAGGCAGCAACAGAGATACACAGGCAGCAACAGAGATACACAGGCAGCAACAGAGATACACAGGCAGCAACAGAGATACACAGGCAGCAACAGAGATACATGGCCAGCAACAGAGATACACAGGCAGCAACAGAGATACACGGGCAGCAACAGAAATACACAGGCAGCAACAGAGATACACAGGCAGCAACAGAGATACACAGGCAGCAACAGAGATACACAGGCAGCAACAGAGATACACAGGCAGCAACAGAGATACACAGGCAGCAACAGAGATACACGGGCAGCAATAGAGATACACAGGCAGCAAAAAAGACTGACACCAACAGACATATACAGCCACCAACAGAAATATAAAATGCCAACAGAGATACACAGAAATCAAAAGAGATACACAGACACTAACAGAGATACATAAACACCAACAGAAATACAGATATCAACAAAGATATACAGACAACAACATATACACAGACACCAACAGAGATACACAGACAACAGAGATACACAGACAACAACAGAGATACACAGACACCAAAAGAGACTAATACCAACAGAGAAAAACAAATACCAAGAGAAATACACAAACACCAACAGAAATACACAGACACCAACAGAGACTAACACCAGTTGAGATAAACAAACACCAAAAGAAATACACAAACACCAACAGAGATACACAGACAACAGAGATATACAGATACCAAAAGAAATATATAGACATCAACAAATAAACAGACACCAACAGAGACTTAACACTAACAGAGATACACAGACACTAACATAAATACACATACACCAATAAAGATACAGACACCAACAGAGATACCCAGTCAGCAACAGAGATACACAGACACCAACAGGGATAAATGAACACCAACAGAGATACACAGCCAGCAACAGAGATACACAGACACCAATAGAGATAAACAGACACCAACAGAGATACACAGGCAGCAACAGAAATATATGAACAGAGATACACAGGCAGCAACAGAAATATATGAACAGAGATACACAGGCAGCAACAGAAATATCATCATGTGACGTATTCTCTCCAGAACTTTGTCTCCATTACAGCTGCTCTGAACGCATCATGATTTTGGGTAAGTCGACCTGCATCTTCCAAAGAAATGTTCAGACTCTCTGTGATGTCCTGGATCCACCGTCGTCTAGGTCGTCCCCTTCCCCTTTTTCCAGGGACCATGCTTTCCATTACTAATTTTTCCATACTATTATGTCTTTTAATTTGACCGAAAAATTTCAGCTTCCTTATTGCGATGGTATTTAAAAGCCAATGTTCCTGTATGTTTAGTGAGTGCAGTAATTCTCTGTTGGTCTTTTTTTCTGTCCAGGGTATTCTCAACATCCTTCTGTAGCATTTCATTTCGAATGATGTAACCTTTTTTGCAACTGTTTTATTGAGTGTCCATGTCTCGCAGCCGTATGTTGCTACTGGGAATATACATGCTCTGATTAGTTGTAACTTTGTTTCTTTGCTTGTGCTTTGCCATAGGTTTTTCATCTGTATTAGCTTATGTGAGGCAATTGCAAGTCGTCTTTTAATTTTTACTGCACAGTCGCCAGAGCTGTTGATGATTGATCCTAAGTATTCGAATTCATTAACACTTTCCAGTTCTTCGTTATCAATTTCAATTTCTGGTTTAATCTTTACTTTGTCTGTTGTCAATACTTTGGTGTTTAGGTTTAGATTCTGGGCCTCACTGTGAGTTTTAGTTGACAGAATTAATTGGTCAAGTCCTTCTGGGTTGGTCGATAGGAGGACTGTGTCATCAGCATATCTGATTTCCGGGATCTGGTACCCGCTGATGTTGAATGGGTCAAACTCTGTGTGTTCTTGGTCATCTCTTATGTTTCTCATAATATTCTCGGCATAAATGTTAAACAGGTAGGGGGAAAGGAGATACCATCTATACCACAAATACAAAATTGGTGCAACAGATCTCTGCACCTGCGGTACCAGCCCGACGACAGTCGAACACCTGCTGCAGTACTGCCCAACCTACAGTAATGAACGGAGCAGCATATGGCAACAACCCACTTGTCAACGAAAAACTGTTTGGAGATGTTGGGAACCTTGTGTTGACTACTGCCTTTATTAGAGACTGAGTAAGCCATGTCTTACTCCTTTCTGTACTTCAAACCATTCTGTTTCTCCCTCTATTCTTATGGCTGCCTGTTGTTCTTGATACAGCAGTGCGATGAGTTGTATAAGGTGGTTTGGAAATCCCATATTTTTCATAACAGTCCATAACTGCTGATCTTGTACACAGTCGAAAGCTTTGGTGTAATCAATGAAACAAGTATATAGGTCAACGTTGAATTCTGTAAATTTATATATATATAAATATATGAACACCAAACAAGAGATACATGGCCAACAACAGAGATACACAGGCAACAACAAAAATATATGAACACCAAACAGAGATACACGGACAACAACAGAGAAAACCAGATGACTACAAAGAAGGAGAAACACCAATGTTTTATTTTCTAACAATTGTTCTTTATAAACCTGTGCAGTTTTACATTTGGTCAACTCAAAACATAACTTTACATGACAACTTATATAGACCAACCATTCACAGCTACAGTTTCGTAACAATCCATGACAAAATGTAACTATAACAGAAAATTCATGCTATTTTTGTGAGGGTAAAATTATAATGTCCTTCTTTCTCTTGCTTCTTTCCAAAGCCACTGACTGTATTTTTTCATTATACACTTACCGTCTTCTTCTAATTCATCTTTCAAATTAATTCTCTTTTCTAATTCATCTTTCAAGTTAATACCCTTTTCTAAGTCACCTTTAAACTTAATACCCTTTTCTAAAGTCACCTTTAAACTTAATACCCTTTTCTAAGTCACCTTTAAACTTAATCTTCTTCTTCTTCTTCTTCCGTCCTTAGCCAACGACCGGCAAAGCAGTCAGTGGCCATTACGCCTAATGGCGTCTTAAGGGCAACAGCGAATAGATTTTCTTTGCCGTTGTTCCCATCACACCTAATGGCGTCTTTAGGGCAACGACAAATCAATCCGTTTGCTGTTGTTTCTGTAATCAAAGTGACTGGCAAACGGGTGATCAGCCCGTTGGGTTAAACTTAATACCCTTTTCTAAAGTCACCTTTCAAATGAATCCCCTTTTCCAAGTCACCTCTGAAATAAATTGCCTTTTCTAAGTCATCTCTTACATAAATGCCCTTTTATTGTCAGCTCTCAAATAAATCTCCTTTTCCAAGTAACTTCTGAAATAAATCTCATTTTTTTCCTTAAGTGCTTTCTCAAATTAATCTCCTTTTCTAAGTTACTTCTCAAATAATTTTTTTTTTTTTTTCATCTTTCAAATTTCTTTTTTAAGTCACCTCTAAAATATATTTCCTTTTTTCAAAGTCACCTCTCAAATAAATCTCCTTTTTTCCAACTTTCAAATAGATCCCCTTTTCTAGGTCATCTCTCAAATAAATCTCCTTTTCTAAGTCATCTCTCAATATCTCCTTTTCTGTCACCTCTGAAATAAATCTTTTCTTTTCTAACTTTCAAATAAATCTTTTTTCTGTCATCTCAGAAATCTCCTTCTCTAAGTCACCTCTCAAATAAATCTTCATTTCTTAGTCACCTGTCAAATAAACCTCCTTTTTCAAGTCATCTCTGAAATAACAGTTGAGACCAAAGGATGAATAAACAGATTCCCTATGAGAATTGTGGGTGTCTGAATTAATCAGTTGTAGCTTTTCTGTACCAAAACCTGGCCCTGAAGTCATCGCTGCAGGAGACAAAGGCTGGACCAGTTGGAGAATGAGCCAAGTACCGGACCACTCCATTGTGACCTTAGAAGAAGGAAAAACAAATAAGTCATTGTTCACATAAAACAAACAACGAATCAAGCATATAGAGATATGAGCACTGATAAAGATCAACGGGCAGAGACAGACAGCAAGATACAAAAAAAGACAGTGAATAGAGAAATCTTAAAAGCCAAATATAAATAAATAAAAAAAGACACTAGACTATACAATAATAAATATGAATAACAAATTGCAGAATCAAGTGGCAAAGCGGTCAGAGAGCTCACTTCTCTTGGGGGGAACCGAAGACGCAGCAACGTTGATAAATGCAGTCAGCGACCCATAGCTTGACTGCTTGTGTCAGGGTCAGCGAACCAGAGCTGACCAAGACCCTACTCCACCTCCAAGTGGTGGTCCTAGAAATAGGCTGCATCACTGCAGTCTGGCTGAGAGAGTAGGGATTGAAGAGGGAAGGCTAACCCGGTCCCAAAAATGCCATGCTGAAACTGGATGTGTCGGGCCAAAAGGTGCAAATATCGCTCGCAGCTTTGCTGTAAACGGCGACACAACGTAACAAACGTCCTTTTCAGGACGAACGCAGAAGAAGAACTTTTCTAGGGAAAGTGTCCAAGTTGCAAAACGAGACAGCATTTCGCTTCTGTCTGCTGAGCTGTAAAAAGGTATAGACTCTGCTCTTGAGTTAGGACAAGCAAAGGTAGCAACAAAGAGATTTGATCCCCTAATCCCATAAAGATTAGACCTAGTATATTGAAGTCTCCACCTCTTATCGAATGCAAAGCACAGGCGGAAAAACAGATAGTAATCTTTACAGATGCCCTCTCAGTAATAACAGCGCTGAAGAGCCACCATGCTAAAGGATTGAAAGATCTGATAATCTCCCTTGAAAGACTGGCCAAATTCTTCATCAAGTGCACAATCCAGTGGATACCAGCCCATTGCAACATATCAGGAAATGAGGAGGCAGACAAACTTGCTAAGGAAGGAGGTGCCTTACAACAAAATGATATAGAGACAACTTACGCAATGGCAAAGACTACTAATAGTAGTACTATAAAGGCTACATTCAAGTCCAAATGGGAAAGAGAGCAACCAGGCCATTTAAAAAATGACGCATATCATCAACTTTCCAGGAAAGAACAGGTCATCATTTTTCAGCTACGGACTGGACACAACAGATTGAGATACCATCTATAACACAAATACAAAATTGGTGCAACAGATCTCTGCACCTGCGGTACCAGCCAGATGACAGTCGAACACCTGCTGCAGTACTGCCCAACCTACAGTAATGAACGGAGTAGCATATGACAACAACCCACTTCTGTCAACGAAAAATTGTTTGGAGATGTCGGGAACCTTGTGTTGACTACTGCCTTCATTAGAGTCATAAATGTGGAGGTCTGAAGGCGAACGAGATGTCGGGAACCTTGTGTTGACTACTGCCTTTATTAGAGTCATAAATGTGGAAGTCTGAAGGCGAACCAGATGTCGGGAACCTTGAGTTGACTACTGCCTTCATTAGAGTCATAAATGTGGAAGTCTGAAGGCGAACCAGATGTCGGGAACCTTGAGTTGACTACTGCCTTCATTAGAGTCATAAATGTGGAAGTCTGAAGGCGAACGAGGAAGAAGAAGAAGAAGAAGTCTCCAATTGTAGATTGGCTGCAATGGATCTCCAACGTCTTCTGTCTCTTGTCTTGATGGTGCACTATGATAGACTATGTTGATGTTATCTTCCCACTTACAGCGCTGTCTTCCTCTTGCACTTTTGCCTTCAACTCTTCCTTCTATTATGATCTTCAGAAAGGTGTTAGTTTTTACATGGTCAAAATATTTTAGCTGTTTAGCCTTGGTCTCCTTCATTAACTATCTTTTCATTCCTAGGTGTTCTAAGGCCTCTGTGTTTGTTTTCTTCTCTTCCCATGAGGCATCCCCCACTGAAATTAAAAAACACTGATGCAAAGAAAGATAAGAGCCCAAACAACAGAATCAGACAGGAAGATACAGGGACAGAACAAGATGGACAGATAAAGAGACCAAAAGACTGGGACAGACATAAACATGTACACAGATAAAATATACAGATACAGAGAAAGATATCAGTCTGATCAACATACTGAGACAGATATGGGGACATAATGACAGACAAAAGAGTGGGACAGACTGAGAAAGATACAGGGACAGAATATCAACAGACTGAGACAGATACAAGGACAGACTGATCAACAGACTGAGACAGTTACAGAGACAGAATGATCAATAGACTGAGAGAGATACTGGAATAGAATGATCAACAGACTAGGACAGATAAAGGGACAGACTGAGACAGATACTGCGATGGACTGATCAACAGACTGAGACAGATACTGGGACAGACTGATCAACAGACTGAGACAGATACTGGGCAGACTGATCAACAGACTGAGACAGATACAGGGACAGACAAGGGGATAGACTGATCAACAGACTGAGATAGATACAGGGACAGACTGATCAACAGACTGGGACAGATAACATGATAGACTGATAACAGACTGAGACAGATACAGGGACAGAATGATCAACAGACTGAGACAGATACAGAGACAGACTGATCAACAGACTGAGACAGATACTGAGACAGACTGATCAACATACTAAGACCGATACTGGGACAGATTGACATACTGATCAATGGACTGAGACAGATAATGGGACAGACTGATCAACATACTGGGACAGACAGATCAACAGACAGATATGGGGACAGACTGATCAACAGATTGAGACAAATACTGGCACAGACTGATCAAAAGACTTAGACAGACTGATCAACAGACAGACAAATACTGGGACAGACTGATCAACAGACTGGGACAGACTGATCAACAGACTGAGACATACTGATCAACAGACTGATACTGGGACAGAATGATCAACAGACTGAGGCATATACTGGGACAGACTGATCAACAGACTGAGACAAATACTGGGACAAAATGATCAACAGACTAAGACAGATATAGGGGACAGACTGATCAACAGATACAGGGACAGAATGATGAACAGACTGAGACAGATTCTGGGACAGAATGATCAACAGACAGAGAAGATAGTGGGACAGACTGATCAACAGACTAAGACAGATACGGGGGAAAGACTGATCAACAGATCAAGACAGATACAGGAACAGAATGATCAACAGACTGAGACAGATATTGGGACAGAATGATCAACAGACTGGGACAGATACTGGGATAGAATGATCAACAGACTGAGACAGATACAGGGACAGAATGATTAACAGACTGAGACAGATATGAAGACAGACTGATCAACAGACTGAGACATATGTGGACAGATGATCAACAGACAGACAGATACTGGAACAGACTGATCAACAGACTGAAAGAGGGACAGAATGATAAAGAGTGAGACAGACTGATCAACAGACTGAGAAAGACAGATACAGGGACAGAATGACCGACAATGAGTAAGACAGACACAAAACAGAGAGACAGAAAAAATAAGAGAAAATCAACAAGACAGAAATTGCAACACAAGACAATTGTAGAAACAAAATTAAAAACAAAAACAGAAAAGTAAGTGAGACAACTAGATAATGTGAAGTTCATCAGGTTGTCATGGTTCCACATTCAAGTAAGTGAGACAACAAGATAATGTGAAGTTCATCAGGTTGTCATGGTTCCACATTCAAGTAAGTGAGACAACAAGATAATGTGAAGTTCATCAGGTTGTCATGGTTCCACATTCAAGTAAGTGAGACAACAAGATAATGTGAAGTTCATCAGGTTGTCATGGTTCCACATTCAAGTAAGTGAGACAACAAGATAATGTGAAGTTCATCAGGTTGTCATGGTTCCACATTCAAGTAAGTGAGACAACAAGATAATGTGAAGCTCATCAGGTTTTCACAGTTCCACATTCAAGTAAGTGAGACAACAAGATAATGTGAAGTTCATCAGGTTGTCATGGTTCCACATTCAAGTAAGTGAGACAACAAGATAATGTGAAGTTCATCAGGTTGTCATGGTTCCACATTCAAGTAAGTGAGACAACAACAAGAAGTTAAGGTTGTGAAGTTCATGAGACAACAGGTTGTCATCAGGTTTTCATAGTTCCACATTCAAGTAAGTGAGACAACAAGATAATGTGAAGTTCATCAGGTTGTCATGGTTCCACATTCAAGTAAGTGAGACAACAAGATAATGTGAAGTTCATCAGGTTGTCATGGTTCCACGTTCAAGTAAGTGAGACAACTAGATAATGTGAAGTTCATCAGGTTGTCATGGTTCCACATTCAAGTAAGGCGTAATAATCATTATTTTTGCTCCGTTTGGAGCATGGAGCAATCACTGTAGCTGGTCCCCTGCAGGTAGATTGGTCTTGCAACAGTGGTTTCTGTAGCAAGTTTTCTGGCCCAGTGTTTGAAATTTATTACAGTGTCTTGAACAAGTGGACATATAACTATTTTGATCTAAGAATGCCAGTGTATTTTATGGATGATTACTATGATATTAGTGTGACGGGATGGGAATTTAGTGATGAGATGATAGTAGGTTAGGTCAAGGAACACTTGACAAGAAGAAATATCCCAGTCTCAGAAATGAGCACTGGTGTATGGATAGCACAGGCTATAGTCAGACGATTAAGTACTCTTGTCCAGATGGTAAAGTGCAGATCAAGAGCCTTCCTAGTCTTCCCGCTACGTCTACTCTATGCTCTATTATAATTTATCCCCACTTCACAATAATGAACAAATGGAAATAAATTCACAACTACAGAAGTTAAAATTAATCAAGTTATTTAGAATTATTTTATCTCTTCTTTCTCTTGGAAAATGTGAAGTGTACAACTATGAGATGTGTCAATTGGTCTGTATAAGTCAAGTGTCCAAATATGAGATTTATCAAGTGTACAACTATGAGATGTGTCCAAAGTACAACTATGAGATGTGTCAACGTCGGTATAAGTCGAGTACAACTATGAAATGAGTCAACTGGTCTGTATAAGTCAAGCATACAACTATGAGATGTGTCAAGTGTACAACTATGAGATGTGTCAACATTGGTATAAGTCAAGAGTACAACTATGAGATGAGTCAAGTGTACAACTATGAGATATGTCAACTGGTCTGTATAAGTCAAGCATACAACTATGAGATGCGTCAAGTGTACAACTATGAGATGTGTCAATGTCGGTATAAGTCAAGAGTACAACTATGAGATGTGTCAACGTTGGTATAAGTCAAGAGTACAACTATGATAGTATAGTGTATGTACAACTATGAGATGTGTCAACTGGTCTGTATAAGTCAAGCATACAACTATGAGATGTGTCAAGTGTACAACTATGAGATGTGTCAATGTCGGTATAAGTCAAGAGTACAACTATGAAATGAGTCAAGTGTACAACTATGAGATGTGTCAACTGGCCTGTATAAGTCAAGCATACACGTGAGATGTGTCAACAGTGAGAGTAAAGCTCAGAGATAACTGCCACCCCGTGTTGTCCCCGGGGGCTCTGAGGCCAGCAAAGGGACCAGCCACACTGATGATGGTTCTATGCTCCATAAGGAATGAACAAGAGGAGATGAAGAAGATACCGGCCCCACTTGATGATACTCTGTTTAGTTCCCAAAGAAAAATTTTAACCTAAACATTAGTTTAGAAAATGAAGATTATAATGTTAACTTACCTAGTGACAAAAGTCTTTGCCTCTCAGCATTTCTGGAGTCCCAGCAACACAGGCTGGTGGTTTTTTCATCCGGGAATAAAACTGAAAATGTCACAGAAATCTATGTTACTTGTCAGATCTAACGGTTTATAAGGAACTCTTTGCAACATTTTCTGCTAATTCTGTCAAAGTGAAAACAAATTTGACTGGCAAAACAAGAGTGCTGAGTTGAAAGATTACTGCGTCTCCCCAAGACAACTACTGATCTACTGATATCATGTAAGGTACTGGGTACACACACTTTCATTAAAATGATGTTAGGTACTGAGTACACACACTTTTATTAATATGATGTAAGGTTCTGTGTACATACACTTTTATTAATATGATGTACGAGGTGGAGTCAAAAAGTAACCATAATATTTTTTTATTAATTTTTTTATTAACAGAATATGCACAAATAGGAATGAAAGCACTTAATCACTTTTGAACATAGTCCACACCACGTTCAATGCAGGTGTGCCAGCGCTTCACTAATGCCTGGATTCAGCGAGAAAAAAACTCTTCTGACTGACTGTGTAGCCATGTATGCACCACCTCTTTCACATCATCGTCCGTACTGAACTTCTTGCCACCGAGTGCCTCCTTGAGGGGTCTAAACACATGGTAATAACTCAGTGCGAGGTCCAGTGAATATGCAGGATGTGGAAGACACTCCAAATGCAGATTCATGATTTTCGTTACTGTCGCACGAGTTGTGTGCGGCCGCGCTTTATCATGCTGTAACAACACACCAGAACTGAGCAAGCCGCGAAGTTTTGACCTGATTGCAGCTTTCGAGTGGTTCTGAAGCAGATCACAGTATGATTCGCTGTTGATAGTGAGTCCCCTGGGCATGTAATGTTCCAGGATTGGGCCTTTACAGTCCCAGAAAAGCGTGAGCATCAATTTGCCGGCCATGGCGTTGTAAGGAACTTCTGTGCTTTCGGCAATGATGAATGACGCCACTCCATTCTGGGTCGCTTAGTCTCTGGCTGGAAGTAGTTGACCCAGCATTCGTCACCAGTAACTATACGGTGTAGAAAGCCATAACAATGTTTCACAAACATCCACACGACGTTCTTTCAGTTCGGGGGTGAGTTGTTTTGGTACCCACCTAGCGGATACTTTGTGATACTGCAGCACGTCGTGAATGATGTGGTGCGCCGAGCCATGACTGATCTTCAATTGTCCAGCCACCTCGTCAATTGTTAACTGCTGGTTTTCCCATATCACTCGTTCCACAGCAGCGATGGCATCAGGCGTAGTTGCAGTGTGAGGCCGGCCGGAGTGAGCTACATCAGTCACAGTTGACTCCCCACTTTTAAACTTCCTGTGCCACTCATAAACCTGCTGAAGCAACACACAAGCATCCCCATACTGCCTCTTCATCCTCCGATGAATGTCTGCTGGTTTCTCACCCTCACTACCCAAAAAACAGTAACTGCACGCTGCTCTTCACTCGTGCATGCTTCCAAGGGGGCAGCCATCTTGGCTATGGTTTGCTGACATCATACTTCCCATCAGGACGACGGGCCTGCGCTTCTTCGTTCGTCCTGAAAAGGACGGTGGTTGCGTTGTGTCTGTTTACGCCTAAGCTGTGATATCTGCACCTTTCGGTCGACACATCCGACTTCTGCACTGCATTTTTTAGGACCGGTTTTGCCTTCCCATTTCGATCCACACTCGCTCAGCCAGACTGCACAGCTGCAGACTGTTTCCAGGACCACCACGTGGAGGTGGAGTGCAGTCTTGACCAGCTCTGGTTCGCTGGTCCTGACGCAGGCAGTCAAGCTATGAGTCGCTGACTGCGGTCTCTATTGCTGCGTCTTGAGCATATCTGTAGTACAACCATCTACTACATGATTTGGACTTTTTATTGCCATATTAAGGTTATTTTTTGACTCCCCTTCGTAAAGTACTGAGTACACACACTTCATTAATATGATGTAAGGTACTGAGTACACAAACTTTCATTAATATGATGTAAGGTACTGAGTACACAAACTTTCATTAATATGATGTAAGGTACTGAGTACACAAACTTTCATTAATATGATGTAAGGTACTGAGTACACAAACTTTCATTAATATGATATAATGTACTGAGTACACAAACTTTCATTAATATGATGTAAGGTACTGAGTACACAAACTTTCATTAATATGATATAATGTACTGAGTACACAAACTTTCATTAATATGATATAATGTACTGAGTACACAAACTTTCATTAATATGATATAATGTACTGAGTACACAAACTTTCATTAATATGATATAATGTACTGAGTACACAAACTTTCATTAATATGATATAATGTACTGAGTACACAAACTTTCATTAATATGATATAATGTACTGAGTACACAAACTTTCATTAATATGATATAATGTACTGAGTACACAAACTTTCATTAATATGATATAATGTACTGAGTACACAAACTTTCATTAATATGATATAATGTACTGAGTACACAAACTTTAATTAATATGATGTAAGGTACTGAGTACACAAACTTTTATTAATATGATGTAAGGCACTGAGAACACAAACTTTCATTAATATGATGTAAGGTACTGAGTACACAAACTTTCATTAATATGATATAATGTACTGAGTACACAAACTTTCATTAATATGATGTAAGGTACTGAGTACACAAACTTTCATTAATATGATATAATGTACTGAGTACACAAACTTTCATTAATATGATATAATGTACTGAGTACACAAACTTTCATTAATATGATATAATGTACTGAGTACACAAACTTTCATTAATATGATATAATGTACTGAGTACACAAACTTTCATTAATATGATATAATGTACTGAGTACACAAACTTTCATTAATATGATATAATGTACTGAGTACACAAACTTTCATTAATATGATATAATGTACTGAGTACACAAACTTTAATTAATATGATGTAAGGTACTGAGTACACAAACTTTTATTAATATGATGTAAGGCACTGAGAACACATACTTTAATTAATATGATGTAAGGTACTGAGTACACACACTTTAATTAATATGATGTAAGGTACTGAGAACACACACTTTAATTAATATGATGTAAGGTACTGAGTACACAAACTTTCATTAATATGATATAATGTACTGAGTACACAAACTTTCATTAATATGATGTAAGGTACTGAGTACACAAACTTTTATTAATATGATGTAAGGCACTGAGAACACATACTTTAATTAATATGATGTAAGGCACTGAGAACACATACTTTAATTAATATGATGTAAGGTACTGAGTACACATTTTTAATTATATGAAGCACGGTACTGAGTATGTACACTTTTATTAATATGACACAAAGCACTATTACGAACATCTTAATTAATACAATGTATGGTACTGATTACATGCGTTTTTATTAATACCAACATTTTTGAAAATTATATATTAATACACAGGGTGTCCATAAAAGAATGTACCTATTTCTTTTTTTTTCACCTACTTAACCAGTGTGTGGAGAGACATGTAACAATTACCGATTGCAACTCAACTGCTCGACAATTGGATGATGCCCCAACCTGAAGAGGACTCACGGCATTTCGTTTTCCAACAAGATGGAGCTCCACCCCACTACCATGGAGCAGTGAGAGGGTACCTCAATGAACATCTCCCACAACGGTGGATAGGTCGCAGTGGTCCTGACGATGCAGTGTTGCTGAGATGGCCCCCCAAGGTCCCCAGACATGACACTATGTGATTTTTTTTTGTGGGGCTTCATCAAGGACATAGTCTTTGTCCCACCGTTGCCTCGAGATCTGGTGGAGCTGAGAGAGCGGATCATTGGAGCCTTTGCTGCTGTTACAGGAGACATGCTGATTCGAGTGTGGGAAGAAATGGACTATCGACTAGATATCTGTTGCGTCACGAAGGGTGCACATATTGAGTCTTTGTAAGATATGCTTAAAAACTTGCAGAGCTTATCTTACTTTTGTGATAGAAAGCATCCTCGTACAACATCATAGGGCTGAGAATAAATTTTTTGAAAAGGGTACAATCTTTTATGGACACCCTGTATAGTTTCAAAAATGTACAATTAAACAAGAACAAAGAAAAACAATAGACCAAAAGAAATGGCTGACACAAAAATTACACATAAGGACCATTCTAACACGTTAATAATAAGGAACATGAGAGCAAAAAAAAAAACACAAGAAAACACCCAATAACAAAATGATAATAGTGTCAATAGTCCAGAAATAAACAAAGAACAAATCAATGCATATTTGGTTTGGTTTTGGTTTTAAGGACTTTTGTACACGGACATCTACATCAGTGCTCCGATCTCCTCCCTAAGATCACACAAGGAGGATCTCAGCACAGTGCATGAACTCTATAGCACCGGTGAGAATCCCAATGTGTGTATATAGAAATCACATATTCTATAAATATTTTTGTGGTGGATAGGTTTCTAATTTTTAACTTTTGCCAGGGCAGCGGCCTTATGGCCTACTCTTTTCGATTTCCAACTGCTCTGGTATTTTAAATGTGCACAACGTGCACACGGGGCTTATTTTTCACACTTATCTGAGAAGGCTAGGCATCCAATCTCACTACCCAGGAGACCAGGGGGGAGTATGGCATCATTAGGACCACCAGTTCTGAAAAAAAGTTCCATAAATTACATTCTCTCTACTGGGAATCAAACCCGGTACCTTTAGAATTCAAGGTGGACGCCACACCTCTTAGCCACCCCAACCCCAATGCGCATTTGAAACTTGGAACTAAAAAAAAACAGAATTTAGATGCATTATCAGGAATAACTTTAGAACATAACGTCTCTTGACATTTAGCTAGTGGTCCTTTACAGGAATAGCCTTTTTTCAGGGCTGATATCAAAATTTGCCCAAAAATTATCATCACCTTAATCTCCAATTTTTGTGTGCTTCCAATGGAGTATGGAACCACTACTGCACCTGGACCCTTGCAGAAGTGGTTTCTATTACGGCTGTACCGAATACTGGTTTTTACTATTCGGCCGAATACGAATAGAGGCCTTTAATGATTTGACAGAATATTAAAACGAATAAGAATAGTGAGTGAACGTTTGGCATAAAAAGTTGTGTTCAATAGGTCTACTGACATTTTTATTAATTATAAAGTAATCAACAACAAACACATGACGTTTTAAAGTGTTCCAGCGTTACAAAAATGGAGCACATATCTTGAAACTATTTAATGCTACTAACTAACCACTAATCAGTTTTTAAATTAAGTTCAAAGGTCATTGCTGCATGAAACATGCATTAGCTTTAAAAAAAAACCAGTCTGTCAACATTCTCTGGCAAAAGACGACATCTGTTGTCTGAACATGTGTTGCCGACTATTCGTATGTGATTGCAGCGTACTATTCACAGAGAGCAACCACAACAACACAGAGCAACCACAACTGAACATAGAGCAACCACAACAACACATAGAGCAACCACAACAAAGCATAGAGCAACCACAACCGAACAGAGCAACCACAACCGAACATAGAGCAACCACAACAACACATAGAGCAACCACAACAACACATAGAGCAACCACAACCGAACATAGAGCAACCACAACCGAACAT
This sequence comes from Oreohelix idahoensis, assembly GCA_024509875.1. Taxonomy (NCBI): domain Eukaryota; kingdom Metazoa; phylum Mollusca; class Gastropoda; order Stylommatophora; family Oreohelicidae; genus Oreohelix; species Oreohelix idahoensis. Next base: position 130,961 of record JAMPIV010006084.1, read on the forward strand.
AGAGCAACCACAACAAAGCATACATGTGCTCTTGTAGAAGTGGTTTCTGTGGCTGAGTTGTTTCAAATGATGAGGTTGCCAACCTGATATTAGGTCACCTTGTATGACATGCCTGAGGGTGCAGCAGTACTTTTCTTTCTTCTTAAAGACACCCTGGGGCAATTCCCCCCACCTCCCCCCCCCCCCCCCCCCCCCCCCCCCCCAGTATTTCTCTCACATTCCCTCTTTGTCTCTTTTATCTTGCACAAATATACAAATTTATAATTTGTCACTCATGAGTGACTTCCAGGATCCAGAATGAGAGTTTAGAGAAAGAGCAGAATGTAAGACAGACCTGCATGCCCAATTCTCAACACTTTTAAAACAAACGTTGTTCAATCATTCTCATTTCCTCACCATCTTTCTGTCTCTCACTATCTTAATCATGTCCTCCCTAACTTAATTATGTCCTCCCAATCTTAATCATATGCTTCCTATCTTAATCATGTCCTCACTACTTCTTCCTAATACCTTTGCTCTTTATTCACTTCCTCACTACTTCTCTGTCTCTCATTTCCTACAAGGCCACCAAGCGACCCACCGGAGAACAGGACTGGCAATATTGCCAGGCCCTGAACTTGACTTGTACAAGAATTTGATTTAGTCTATCCCCCCCACTCCTGCCTTCTCCAAACAATCTTTGGCCTCAGAACTGCAGCTATCCTCCAAACAACTCTGCTCTCTCATGTTCTCTCATGTTCTCTCATGCTCTCTCATGTTCTCTCATGTTCTCTCATGTTCTCTCATGCTCTCTCATGTTCTCTCATGCTCTCTCATGTTCTCTCATGTTCTCATAAAAAATGTTAGTCACATAACAGAAACTGCCGTAGGGGAGTGAAGTGTTAGAGATCATTATAACAGATCTTATTTTTTTAATGAGGTGGGGTGACCAGTTTCCTTCCTCGCTGCTACTGCCTTCCTGAACTCAACAGCAGAGTCAGGTACCCATTCACAGCTGGGTAGACTGGAGTGTGACACTACCAGATTTTGACTGTTCTCACTACTCACCATAATCCTCAGTATGATTGAAGCAAGCCACCGTTCCGTGATCCATGCCGCCTGTGACACCTGCTCCAGTGAACACAATCATGCATCTGTTTGTTGTCAGCTCCCACAGCTTGACTAGCGAGTCCTTCCCACACGATAATACATACTGCCAAAAAACAAACACATGTATACACATGATGCTAACAACTCCCATGATAGTATACACACACATACAATTACTGATACTAACAGCTGGAAGGGGAAGTTACTTGTCCTGTGTTTTCCTTCTAATGACAAAATCAAATGTGTCACCTAATGTTGCTTTATTTGTTTATGTGGAGATCTCTTGTTCTTTTGCCGTTAATAGCACTTCCTGTCTTGCTGTCTAAATGTGTTCTCAGTGTTGCCAATCTACTTCACTCAGCTAATGTTTGTTACTACATCACTGAGATTCAGCACAAACAAAGCGGAAACAAATGTTTTAGCACCAGCAAAGCTAAAACAAATGATCTAGCCCAAACAAAAAGTTCTAGCTCAAAACAAAACAAATATTTACTAGAACAATGCTAAAACAACAGTTCTAACACAAATGAAACTAACACAAAAAAATCTAGCATAAAGAAAGCTAAACAACAAAAAAGCTCTAACATAAACAATGCTAACATAAAAGTTCTAATACAAACAAAATAACAACATTTCTAACACAAACATAGCTAACACAAAAGATATAGCACAAACAAAAGTTCTAACACAGAGTTAACACAAAAGTTCTAACACAAACAAAGTTAACACAACATTTCTTACACAAACAAAAGTTCTAACACAAACAGAGTTAACACAAAATTTCTAGCACAAACAAAACTAAAACAAAAGTTCTAACACAAACAAAAGTTCTAACACAAACAAAGCTAAAGTTCTAACACAAACAAAAGCTCTAACACAAACAAAGGTTCTAACAGAAACAAAGGTTCTAACATAAACAAAGCTAAAACAAAGGTTCTAACATAAACAAAGCTAAAACAAAGGTTCTAACATAAACAAAGCTAAAACAAAGGTTCTAACATAAACAAAGCCAAAACAAAAGTTATAACACAAACAAAGGTTCTAACACAAACAAAGCTTAAACAAAAGTTATAACACAAAGATAAAACAAAAGTTATAATGCAAAGCTAAAACAAAAGCTCTAACACAAACAAAGGTTCTAACACAAACAAAGCTAAAACAAAGGTTCTAACATAAACAAAGTTAAAACAAAGGTTCTAACATAAACAAAGCTAAAACAAAGGTTCTAACACAAACAAAGCTACAACAAAAGTTATAACACAAACAAAGGTTCTAACACAAACAAAAGTTCTAACACAAACAAAAGTTCTAACACAAACAAAGCTAAAACAAAAGCTCTAACACAAACAAAGGTTCTAACACAAACAAAAGTTCTAACACAAACAAAAGCTCTAACACAAACAAAAGCTCTAACACAAACAAAAGTTTTAACACAAACAAAAGTTCTAACACGCAGGTTCTAACACAAACAAAGGTTCTAACACAAACAAAGGTTCTAACACAAACCAAAGTTCTAACATAAACAAAGCTAAAACAAAAGTTATTACGCAAATAAAGCTAAAACAAATGTTCTACACAGTAACCTACTTTTGAGTTGCGTGAGAAGGTTACGGAGCACACTTCCTTTCCATCATGTGCCTTGTGAAATGTGTTGAAGCACTTATTGCTGACACCATCCCAGATTTTGATGGATCCATCCATGGAGCATGACACAAACATGTTGGCATTGGGACTCCACTTCAGCTGACAGGAAAAGATTATAAATAGATTATATCACAGAACTCTGATTAGTGCTCATTATGCACAGAGTCACACATCATCATCATTACCCATCAATTCCCCAAGGAGCATAGGCCTTCAACAAATGTAAATCAAGTCCTCTATCCAACATCATCAGCTTAAACTAGAAAGGCTAAGGAGACGCAATTGGGGGGGAAACGGAGAAAAGTCACGTTTCCCAAGTTGACATAAAGTAAGGAACTCGACAGAAGGGACCTTGGATATGTTACGCCACAGTCATTTATTGGTCGCTTTTGCGATACCAAGCCTTTGATTTGAATTCAGCGGCAGAACGCAGATGTTTGGAATATTACAAAAATTAAAAAGTAACTTTTTCGTAATATTAATGTTAGGAATATAAAAATTAGCTGGCCGGATGGCCCATTCTGAGCAGTGAACTAATATGTTCTTAATTTTACAGACGGATAGATAATATTGAAGATAATGACAAAAGACAGTGTTGTTCACATCAGCGACAGACTGTATGGAATAAAAAGTGTCGCTATTTGCACAAAAAAACACGACCTTGAGACGCAGGTGTTCAAATCTACTTAGTAGGGAAGCGAAGGGACATTGGTGGGAGCTGTGTCTAAATATAACTTTTAACGACAAAATTTTGGAGGGGAGAGAAAGGTTGGTTCAAAAATCAAGTACGTTTTTGAAAAAAAACAAGTAGAGACGGACAGACTAACAGATAAACATCCATACTTGACTGAAGCATGACTGAAATGACTTTAGGGTAGGAAATTTGAATTTGAAATAAACCTAGGCAGTGATTGGCCACAGACAATCATTTTATCGGCGCTCAGACGAAAAGTGGGGCCATTCCTCAATAGTTGTTCGATGATAGACACAGTATTTTAAAGTGTGGTGATTTCCAAATGAAAGAAAGTGAAATAAGTTCAGGGACGCCATACTATAGCCAGCAGCTCAGCTGAGTTTTGCTAGCATTTCTGTGTTCTTTATTCATAATCTGGTAAGATTGAAATTATTTCTTTGTATATTTTGAATATTGTTTAATGTTCGAGTGATTTGATACTGCCATATCATAATCTAGCCTTACAAACAAGTAGGGATTTGCTCTAGACCCCCCGCCCAAGTCAGGGTCTAGGGACCAACAATATACATAAACTCCAGCAAGGGTTAGGAAAGACAGATCAAGTGTTGAGAATAATGAAACATATTACCTATCCACTTTTAGGGAAGGAAACTAATAAATATTTTTCAGAATCTATAGTCTGGGAGGACCTATCTGATGTAAAACCACCATGGTAAATGTGCTGTTTGGTCAGAGAGATCTGACCTGTCTGTATGATGTGGTTGTTGTGTCCGTGTTGTGTCCAGACGTGGGTAGAGAATAGAATTTTGACACATAGCCAATACTTTGATTGCAGAGCTGTGAGTTTCAGTTGTCAACAAGGCGGTGTCCATTCAGTTGGTGATTTTACTCGAGTGTATCTGTGCAGTACGTTGTGACAGAGACCACTATTATTGCCCGCCAGCACGGAGAGGTGGGACCACCAGATTTCAGCACCAGAGCTACATATGCAAGTTGAGTGAGCCTCTGGTCTGCTGGAAGTTCACCAACGCCTTTTAGTTACTAATACCCCATAAAATTCCTGCAATTTACTGGACACTGTGTAGTCAATATAGACAGGTGTGATAAGGCCACCCCACCAACACAAGCATTAACTATCCTCCCAAGTAGATGACTACTAGAACATTTTAATAAAACTAACTAGTCTAGTACTTATATATGTACACTCTTGCATTTATTATGTAACATTCCATGCATTTCTTTCATAATTTTTAAATCCTTTTTTTTTTAAAAAAAGTTCTGGTCAACATAAAACTTGATCCAGAACAAATAAATGTAATATAATTCTATCAAAAATTTTACACTCTTGAGTTAGTTCAGTGTATTATAATATTTGTTAAATATTATTAGTCTGCTTAAATATCTGTGGGTGTATCTATAACTATCACACCACATTACATATCATTACCCTAGACATTTTACATAGCTACATTCATTAAGAAAAAAAAAAATTGAGTGTGAGGTCGTAGTGGTAGCAAGAAAGGCCTTCTGACAATTCACAACTACATTTTATCTCAGGAGCCTTCACAGCTGGCCTCATACATTACATTTAGTAATATCACCATCATACAATACCATCAAACCCACTACATACATTGGGGTCTTGTCCAGGGATAATTAGCCCAACAGTAATATTAGGATCTCCTGGTTGGAGAAATAAAATTAGGGAAAAAAAATTGTGAAATTCCCTTTAAAATTAAAAGTGTCCCTGCAGATAAAAGTTGGTGAATCTTCACAGCCAGTGATAATTAATTAGTTAACTGGTTAGTTAGAATTAGTTAGACTATAGTCATAAGAAGTACTTAGTGTATTTACTGGTTAGAGATTTAGCTTGTATATTATTATATTGTCTGAAAAGTATGGCGGAGCTAGCAAAATTCCGATCAGCTGCTGTGCTGACCGCAAAGGAGATGGGAATGGATGGTCAAATTTTTAATTCAATATGTAACGGCTGAATGTGATAAATATATTGAAAGGGAAGATAGAAAGGTAGCTGAAGAGAAGAGGTTACAAATTGAGGCTGATAGAGAAATTAAGAGGCTGCAGATTGAGGCAGAAGAAAAACGACAGCAAAGGGAGGCAGAAAAAAGGTTGACTGCCGAAAGGGAGGCAGAAGATAGAAGGTTGCAAAGGGAGCACGAATTACGACTAAGGGAGCTGGAATTACAAGGCCCGGCTCCTGAAAATGGTGCCAGCCCTTTTGCCTCAGATGCTACCAGTCTGGGAGCCTCAAACTCAGCTATGGGGTTTCATTTAGACCATTTTGTTGAAAAAGACGATGACATAGAGGGGTACCTAGGACGTTTTGAGTTATTAGCTACTACATATGGGTTAGAGAGAGAGAGAGGTGGAGTTTAAAGCTATCACAGGGATTGAGAGGTACTTCTTATGAAGTATTTGCCAAAATGAACAGGGAAGACCAAGACAATTATGACATGTTAAAGCAGGCTTTGTTATTAAGGTACGAGAAGAATGGTGAATTTTATCGTAAGAAATTTAGAAATGCCAAACTGTTGTCTGGGGAGACATACCACCAATTCTCTGCTAGACTAGAAACCTATTTGGAGAAATGGACGGCTCTGGGGAAGACCCAAGATCTTAAAGAAATGATCATGATTGAGCAATTGAGAGAGTCCATGGCTCCAGACATGAGAAAATTTCTCATGGAACAAGGTGCAGAGAAGTTGGGGGAAATTTTAAATGTTGCTGAGAGGTATCAGGCAGCTCAGGCAGAGGTAAGTGGTGCTAAAAAGAAGCACATAGACAATTTTAAAGCTCCACAGCAATTTAATAAATTTGATAATAGAGAGCAGGGAAATAAAGGTAGGACAAACTTTGAGCGGCCAAGAAATGACTATCGCGACAGAAACTCACAGTTCAATGACCAAAAGTTCAATGAAAGAAAACCGTTGAACCAAGGAAAAAGATGGTGTAAATGGTGCAAGAAGGATAACCATAACACCGAATTTTGTAGAAGGAAACCTTCAAACATTGCTGCAATGAAGTCGGGGACGCGAAGATTAAAGGTTAATCCTAATGGACAACAGGAACCTTATCACCCCCCAGTTTGTGAGGATGTTATTTGGAATGGGGTCACCATAAGGTGCCTTTATGATACAGGTTTGGATTATGATTCAGTTGTGAAGTCTAGCCTAGTGGACCCAAGTCAGTATACCACAGAAACAGTGGAAATACAAGGGGCGACTAAGGACATACCACTCATGACACTTCCCATCGCAAGGATAACGGTGAAAACTCGCTATGTGGAGGAGAAATCAGAGCAGCAGTGATAGATGAACCAATCTACCCTCTGATATTGGGGTGTAGATACGTCTTCTTGGGGAATCCCGAGAGACCTGTGATCATGGCGACAGTGCAGACCAGGTCACAGAAGAAGGAGGAAGAAGGTGAACCTATAAATGCTCATCCAGAGGAGATGAGGAAGGCGCAGGCTGAGGATAGGACACTCAAGCCCTGTTTTAAAAAATTGCCCAAATGCCACACACCTCCGAGCAAGGGGGAATATTTCATGAAGAACAAACTCTTATACAGGAAGGCCGGAACTGGAACAAATGGTCACAACCAGCTGGTTCTTCCCACTTCATATAGAGATAAAGTGATGGAACTCGGGCATGCGATTCCCTTCAGTGGTCACATGGGGATCAGCGCCACAGGACAGCGTATAGCTTGTCATTACTTCTGGCCAGGGATAACGGAGGATATAAAAAGATATGTCAAATCCTGCCCAGAATGTCAAAGGGTAGCTCCAAAGCACTGGACTGCTCCTGCAACTCTAGGGGAAATGCCCATAGTGGGAACACCTTTGAGAGGGTTGCAGTGGATATTGTAGGACCTCTCACTCGGACCAAGAGGAGGAACAGTTACATCCTTACTCTGGTGGACACTTGTTCTATGTGGGGAGAGGCGGTAGCCCTGCCATCAATTGATTCAAAACATGTAGCAGAGGCACTACTTACAATATTTACCCGATTAGGATTCCCGCATCAAATCTTGACGGATAATGGTTCTCAGTTCAAGGGGAAACTAACGGAAGAAGTTTTTAAGCTATTTCAAGCCAGACACTTTCATTGTAGTCCGTACCATCCACAAGGGAACGGCCAGGTAGAGAGGTTCAACGGGACTCTCATTTCTATCCTGAGAAAGCTGGCACACGAAAAACCGGATCTGTGGGATCAATTCCTGCCCGCCGCATTGTTTGCGTACCGGGGGTACCACATAGTTCAACCGGGATGGCTCCCGCAACTCTGCTATTTGGGAGGCCAATAAAAGGTCCATTAGAAGCTCTATTAAGGACCTGGACAGATGAGAAGGCGGAAGAGACTGTACCTCATCGTATCAATACGTGAACGAACTGACCACTCGTTTGAAAGCTGGATGGAAACTGGCAAATGATAATTTGAAGCAAGCCAGGAAGAAACATGCAGCATATTTTAATAGGAAGGCAAAGGACAGGGAACTGGCAGTCGGAGAGAAGGTGCTGCTTCTACTACCGGAAGCCAGAATAAATTACAAATTGGTTGGCAAGGTCCATATACGGTTCTAGAGAAGGTGTCTAGAACAAACTATAAAATTGACAAAAAGGGGAAGGAGAAAGTTTATCATGTAAACCTGTTAAAGAAGTATCTGGACAGACCACTCCAGGAAAGCACCCCCTTATTGACCTTGGCTATTGCAACCCAGATGCAAAAAGAACCACTCACCTCACATGAATACCCATTACATCCTTGTGAAACCGCAGCACAGGTAAAAGTCAGTAAGCACCTGACTAAAAACCAGAGGGAGAGAGTTCAACAGGTTCTGGAGGAACATACAGATGTATTAACAGATAAACCAGGCCATACAAATTTGCTACAGTATGACATGAAACTGGTAGACTCAAACCCAATCTGTATGAGAGCCTATTCTATTCCGTTCGCGAAGGAGAAGGCATTGAAGGAAGAAATAGAGTATTTGTTGAAGGGGGATTATTTCGCACAGTGAATCATCTTTTAGTTCTAGTGTCGTTTTGTTGAGAAAACCGTCTGGGGAACACAGACTGTGCATAGATTACAGGAAACTGAATGCTGTCACAGAAGGACAAGTGGATCCATTACCAGACACAAAACAGTTATTTGCCAGACTGAACAAGGCAAAATACTTTTCAAAGGTGGATCTTAGTAAAGGCTATTACCAGATCCCAGTGAAGCCTGAAGTGAGACCTTATTTGGCTTTTAGCACTTCGGATGGACATTATGAATTCAATATGCTACCATTCGGACTGAAAAATGCTCCGAGTGTGTTTTCAAGGATGATGCGCAAATTGTTGGATCCCCTGAATAANCCATGTATCACGAATTTCATGGATGATATTTCTCTCGTCGCCACAGAGACATTTGAAGAACACATTGAAGCTCTGGAGATGTTGTTTGATAGACTTCGGGAGGCGAACTTAACTGCTAGGCCAACAAAATGTTGTATTGGATGCAAAGAGTTGGAATTCTTGGGACACACTGTATATCAGGGTAATATGACCCCTGATCCTAAGAACTTGGAAAAACTGCAGAGAGCACCTAGGCCGCAAACAAAAAAGGACGTGCGATCATTTGTGTCGTTATGCGGATTTTATCAGAAATACATCAAGAATTTTAACGCTATTTGTGCTCCTCTGACTGATCTGACTCGCAAGGGACTTCCAGATAAAATTATTTGGACTGCACAATGTGAACTAGCGTTCCAAGAGTTAAAGGAAAAACTCACTAGCAAGCCTATTCTCAAACTGCCTGATTTGACACAGGACTTTGTCTTAAGAACCGATGCAAGTAATGTAGGACTAGGAGGGGCTTTGTTGCAAAGATCATCTTCACCTGATGGGGAACAGAAACAAGTCGCTTATGCAAGCCGTAAATTGAATGTCGGTGCAGATTTCCTCAGTCGGCACCCCTGTGATCAAAATTAGAGTAGTGGCAGACGTGAGGAGTAATTTTACCTATGTGTATCGCTGGTTTTGGAACTTGCCATAGGCATGTTTTCAAGTGGGGAGATGTGTAGTGAAATTGACAGAGATACAACGGTAAAATACCTCCAAAGATAACATGTAAGGATAAAAACATAATGCGTAGGCTGCTGATAGTACATGATCGCCCAGACCGCGGGTCATCACCCTCCATAAAAATTGACTTGCTAGACAGGAGGGGAACGGCGGATAAAAAGGAAAAAATATGACTGGAAAGATTGCGTGAGACTAGAAAGGCTAAGGAGACGCAATTGGGGGGGAAACGGAGAAAAGTCACGTTTCCCAAGTTGACATAAAGTAAGGAACTCGACAGAAGGGACCTTGGATATGTTACGCCACAGTCATTTATTGGTCGCTTTTGCGATACCAAGCCTTTGATTTGAATTCAGCGGCAGAACGCAGATGTTTGGAATATTACAAAAATTAAAAAGTAACTTTTTCGTAATATTAATGTTAGGAATATAAAAATTAGCTGGCCGGATGGCCCATTCTGAGCAGTGAACTAATATGTTCTTAATTTTACAGACGGATAGATAATATTGAAGATAATGACAAAAGACAGTGTTGTTCACATCAGCGACAGGGGCAAAGTCTACAGACAGGGGGTATGATGTGCTGGTGTTGTGGGTAGTGGGTTTCCCCCCTTGCTTCACCCTAGGCCTAGTGAATTCTGTTCATGAAAGGAGCGACCATTGCGGTGTTAGTCTCTTGGCCTAGCAAAACCTCTCATACCCCAAGATCGTTGTGCGTGGTGAAGAGCCACACCCTCCTCGAGGTAGTCCTGGTAACTGAGGGTGCGAATCCTCAGGCTAAACACAACGGATCTAGAGGAGCAAACCTCGATAATAAAACCGGTGCACTACACCGTACACGCCCTCTGTGGGTGGGAAGGAGCCAGATGGATACTGAACAAGTCCTGGGAGTGGGAACGAGTGTGGACTGCTCCCTGAAGATCGGAACCCATCGTACAGGCACAGAGACTCAGGACGTGACGATCCTATTGCCTTCAACTCTTGGTCACATGCCTAGAGCCTCGGAGAACTCGGCGTAACCAGCAGGCAATTTGGTGGCGGGGAAAGAGCACTGTGAGCCCTACCTTGGCTACGTATCACAAGGAGACGCAGAAACACCCCCTTTATCTCCCCCAGAGCTGGCACAGTACACTTCTGGCTTCTACCCGGGGCGTTAGGAAATCCACAGGCACCCCAGCATCACAATGCCAAGAAGATGACAAAGTTGGAATTTACTAACTCAAACCTGGCAGAGCAAGTCCTCCAACAGATGCGGCCGATGCGGGCCCACTGGCGCGTGGACACGTCCCGATCCCCATCGAGACTTGCCCGGGGAGCCCACCCCGGCTCAAAAAGCAGAGAAGGCCACTCTCCAAACCTCCGATGTCTTGCGGGCAGTGTTAGGATGTGCAAGAACATGGACAGGAAGACTCCACAACTTCCCCACTGAAGACACGCCCACGGCGACCGTTGCCTCAATTGGCTGTGTGTGTGGTGTACCCGGAAACGGGGCCTCCCAGTACTGAGACACAGTTAAGTCCCCGATGTCACTTATCGGTGCAGAGTTGAGAGAGATGGCTGAGCATCACAATCCCCCCTGTGTTGCAGCATGATGAGAACCCAGAATTGCACACTGAGCTTGGGGGGATCACTTGGGCACCAGACTTAATACTGGCTCTTGACTGGATGGCCGCATGCAGGAGATTTCTACAATGGGGGGTTGGCAGGTGGTGGGTATCTGGAAGTGGCTCTGTGCAGGACGTGAGGATTCCTTGGGTGAGCCCAGAACCAGAGCACAGCATTGTGCAAGCTCTGCATAGTTGGAGAGCCCCCTGGATGACGGGGAATGCACAGTGTGCTACCCCACCTATCCCCAACTGCTAACTTAGAACCAGAAGTGGGGTCCTCTGTATGCGTGCCAGGCCAGGATAAAATGCCTGGGAAAGAGACTGGAGCTCAGAACTCCCTAACTCAAAGTTGCAGGATGGCAGGAAAGACAGGGCTATTTTGAAGATAATGCAACCATATTTTCACCATACGAGCTCGGACGCCGCCTCGGTAAACAAGGTCCGCGCAGAGCATGACACCCCCAGGCTGCTTGCGAATAGTCTACTACTGGGAACATAAACAGATTAGGGATGAGCCCACTCTCCCGTTGAACAGGTGCTAAAGTCATAGATACTGGGCCAGAAGGCGCACCGGAAACCACAGTATCACGCAACTCGCTTTTTTTTTTCTATGGAGAGTACACCGTCAAATAAATCTCGTACTGGTGCTCGCCCTGTGGAGCTCCACCAGGCAGGTGCAGTGCCGGGCTCTGAGCCTCGACAGAGCCCACCCTCAGCTACTGGAGGACCCTCTAGACCGTCTTGTGGAGTCAGCAGACGGCGGAGGAGAACTACTGACCAAAACAAAACAGAAAAAGAGAAACCCAGAGTGCCACTTGTCATGATGCACTGGAATGCAGAGGGAGTGAACAGCAAGCAGGCTGGATACAGCAAAAAGACAGAGCTGGAAAACATCTTGTATGAGAAGCAAGTCAGTGTTTGCTGTATCCAAGAGACTCACTTGAAAGCAGATCAAACCTTTAAAATAAGGGGATATCAATGCTTCAGATCCGACAGAAAAGATAGACGAAAAGGAGGAGTACTTACTCTTGTAAGGAATAACATTCCTGCACACGAAAGGAAAACCTTCATGGATGGAGCAGAATATCAGCTGTTGCAGATAAAGGTAGACAAGATGGAAATAGAACTCCTGAACTATTACTGTCCGAACAACAAACCCCTGAGTCTCAGCTCTATACAGGTACCAGCCACCAACTTTATAGCAGTTGGAGACTTTAATAGCCACTCCCAGAGCTGGGGCTATAACCATCTGGATCACAGAGGTGAAGAGGTTGAAACTTGGCAAGATGATCACTCCCTAATCCTAGTCAATAATGCCACAGATACTCCTACCTTCTACTCCAGAGGATGGCACACAACTTCAACACCAGATCTTGCCTTCTCCACACCAGATATAGCTGGATCTATTAGTAGAGAAGTAGGAGACCAACTAGGGGGAAGCGACCATCGCCCAATCTTTCTTACTGTCCAGAGTGCAACTCTCAGTACAGGCCCAGCCATTACAAGATGGAACTACAAAAAAGCCAACTGGGGTTTATTCAGGCATCAGGTGAACACGCTGCTGTCTACCCTCAAGGTACAGAACAGAGACATTAATGAAGTGGTAAAAGACTTCAACAGATGCATACTACAAGCTGCAAAAGAAACCATTCCCAAAGGATGCCGGCGTAACTACATACCATACTGGTCCAGCACACTCCAAGAACGTCAGGAAGCTATGGACAGGGCTAGAAAGGACGCAGAGTCTCAGCCTTCACTTGAAACTCACAACAAATGGAAAAAGGCTGTAGCAGAGTTTCAGAGAACAAAGCTAGAAGAAAAACGGAAAAGCTGGAGAACTAAAACGGCATCGCTGAACCTTGAGAAAGACGGCAGGAAACTTTGGAGATTAGTCAAGTCTCTAAATGAAGAGCGTTCCTCACCTAGGCAGACTATCACATTGGATGAAGGTGGCAAACTTTTCAGAGGAAAACAAGCTGCAGACTTGTTTGCTAGAAGATACAGTTCAGAAAGCAACTTACCCATTAACATAGATCATCAGAGAGAGATAAGAAAAGAAATACTGGCAACCATGGGACAGACAGATACTCCTGCCCCAATGAGGGAACCCATCACACTAGGAGAACTACAGAAGGCTATTTCCAAGCTTAAGTTTCAAAAGTCACCCGGCCCAGACAAAATCAGCAACGAAATGCTAGTAAATCTGAGCTCAGCAGCAAAGACAAAACTGCTTGAGATATTCAACCACAGCTGGTTGAAAGGAACCGTACCCCAAGTATGGAGAGAAGCCATCACAATACCCATACTAAAGAAGGGGAAATGTAAGACCGAGGCTGCAAGTTACCGGCCAATCAGTCTCACAAGCTGTGTTGGGAAGACTATGGAGCGAATAGTCAACCACAGATTGAAATGGTATTTAGAGTCTGAGCAGATCCTGGTGCCGGAACAAGCTGGATTTAGAGAATGCTACAGTATAGAAGACCAAGTTACTTACTTGTCTCAAGCAATAGAAGATGCCGTCCAGGAGAAGAAAAAGGTCCTAACGATCTGGGTCGACTTAATGCAGGCCTTTGACAAGGTGTGGAAAGATGGCCTCATTGCAAAACTTAGGAGAAGTGGAATCCAAGGCAACATGATGAAATGGATCCAGTCATACTTGCATAACAGGAGAACTAGAGTCACTCTTTACGGTCTGCAGAGCAGAAAAGTGTTGCTCCCTCAGGGGGTACCTCAAGGAGGAGTAATTTCCCCAACACTCTTCCTTGTTTACATCAATGACCTGGTGAAAGATCTCCCTGCAGGAGTTAAAGCTGCCTTATATGCAGATGCCCTAGTACTCTGGTGCGCTGATGAAAATGTCACCACAGCAAATTATAGAATGCAGCGGGCAGCAGACATGCTAGTGTCATGGGCAGAGAAATGGCTTATCACAATAAACACAGACAAAACCTCCACAACACTGTTCGCCCTCGCCCCCAAGGACAAATCAGCTAACATACACCTAGGGACAACCGTGATCAAGGAAGAAAGCTACCCCACCTATCTTGGGGTGACATTTGACCAAAGGCTTACATGGAATAAGCATATTGAAAACGCAGAAGGAAAGGCCCGAAGACGACTAGGCATACTCAGAAAATTAGCAGGTACCAACTGGGGAGCAAATGAACGAAATCTAAAGAAGATTTATAATGGTAATAAGCCCACACTTAGAGTTTAGCTCAGGAGCATGGTCATCAGCTGCTAACTCACATCTGCAGTCTTTGGACAAGGTGCAAAATCAAGCTCTCAGGCTCATTACAGGAGCCATGAAAACTACACCAATAACAGAGATGCAGAAGGTTGCTGGATTACAGACATTGTCCCATAGAAGAGACACAAAAACCATGATCCAGATGGAAAAGTACAACAGTATGCCAATGCACCCAATGAAGGCAAGACTAGATGATCTGGCATTGGGACGTCTAAAGCGTAGCAGCTTTGTGCATCGGGGGAAAAGACTTATAAGACAGCATCAAGAAGACCTATCCATGAAGACAACACCACTGAAGCCCACCCTATACCCTGTACCATGGGAGCAGGCCAGCAGTGCCCTCCAAATTAATACATCAGTCAGTGGTCTCACAAGTGGATGTGAGTATAATGATCTGCAAAAACGAACTGCTACATTGAGTATGATCCAAGAAAGCTATCCCGATCAATCATGGATACATGCCTATACAGATGGATCAGCAACTAATGCTGTTAGGAATGGAGGTGCCGGTATCTTTATCTCATATCCTGACAACCACTATGAGACTAGGCACATTCCTACTGGTAAATTCTGTTCCAACTATACAGCTGAGGTTCAAGCTCTAGAGCAAGCTGCAAATATGATTTATAACACCAACTCTGACTGCCACCAGGTAGTCATCCTCACAGATGCACTGTCTGTCCTGCAAGCTCTCAAGGGTGGTAAACTCCCGCATCTGAGAAATGAACTAAACAAGGTAGCTGCCAAAAAGAGAACCATACTTCAGTGGGTACCATCTCATTGTGGTGTACCCGGAAATGAAAAGGCAGATAAACTTGCAAAAAGGGAGGAGAATGTGAACAAGAAGATAATGAAGTCACATACTTTGAGAAAAAGAGAGCTATCCAGACTATCAGAAGAGAACAGAACCAACCCAAAGACGACTATCACACTCTCGACCGGCAGGGACAGATAACTATTTTTCGACTCAGGACAGGGCATAACAAACTGAATAAACACATGCACAAGCTACGATTGTCTGCTTCACCACTGTGCACATGTGGATTAAACGAACAAACTGCTGAGCATGTTCTACAGGACTGTCCTCTGTATGACCAGTTAAGAAAGATATACTGGCCCAATGACTCAACACTAAACTCAAAGCTATATGGAGTTAAAGAGGAACTTCAAACAACAGTCGAATTCATCATGAGAACTCGTCTGACGGTGTAATCATCAAAGATGCGATCGCAAGAAGAAGAAGAAGAAGAACATCAGCGACAGACTGTATGGAATAAAAAGTGTCGCTATTTGCACAAAAAAACACGACCTTGAGACGCAGGTGTTCAAATCTACTTAGTAGGGAAGCGAAGGGACATTGGTGGGAGCTGTGTCTAAATATAACTTTTAACGACAAAATTTTGGAGGGGAGAGAAAGGTTGGTTCAAAAATCAAGTACGTTTTTGAAAAAAACAAGTAGAGACGGACAGACTAACAGATAAACATCCATACTTGACTGAAGCATGACTGAAATGACTTTAGGGTAGGAAATTTGAATTTGAAATAAACCTAGGCAGTGATTGGCCACAGACAATCATTTTATCGGCGCTCAGACGCGCAAGTGGGGCCATTCCTCAATAGTTGTTCGATGATAGACACAGTATTTTAAAGTGTGGTGATTTCCAAATGAAAGAAAGTGAAATAAGTTCAGGGACGCCATACTATAGCCAGCAGCTCAGCTGAGTTTTGCTAGCATTTCTGTGTTCTTTATTCATAATCTGGTAAGATTGAAATTATTTCTTTGTATATTTTGAATATTGTTTAATGTTCGAGTGATTTGATACTGCCATATCATAATCTAGCCTTACAAACAAGTAGGGATTTGCTCTAGACCCCCCGCCCAAGTCAGGGTCTAGGGACCAACAATATACATAAACTCCAGCAAGGGTTAGGAAAGACAGATCAAGTGTTGAGAATAATGAAACATATTACCTATCCACTTTTAGGGAAGGAAACTAATAAATATTTTTCAGAATCTATAGTCTGGGAGGACCTATCTGATGTAAAACCACCATGGTAAATGTGCTGTTTGGTCAGAGAGATCTGACCTGTCTGTATGATGTGGTTGTTGTGTCCGTGTTGTGTCCAGACGTGGGTAGAGAATAGAATTTTGACACATAGCCAATACTTTGATTGCAGAGCTGTAAGTTTCAGTTGTCAACAAGGCGGTGTCCATTCAGTTGGTGATTTTACTCGAGTGTATCTGTGCAGTACGTTGTGACAGAGACCACTATTATTGCCCGCCAGCACGGAGAGGTGGGACCACCAGATTTCAGCACCAGAGCTACATATGCAAGTTGAGTGAGCCTCTGGTCTGCTGGAAGTTCACCAACGCCTTTTAGTTACTAATACCCCATAAAATTCCTGTAATTTACTGGACACTGTGTAGTCAATATAGACAGGTGTGATGAGGCCACCCCAACAGCACAAGCATTAATTATCCTCCCAAGTAGATGACTACTAGAACATTTGAATAAAACTAACTAGTCTAGTACTTATATATGTACACTCTTGCATTTATTATGTAACATTCCATGCATTTCTTTCATAATTTTTAAATCCTTTTTTTAAAAAAAGTTCTGGTCAACATAAAACTTGATCCAGAACAAATAAATGTAATATAATTCTATCAAAAATTTTACACTCTTGAGTTAGTTCAGTGTATTATAATATTTGTTAAATATTATTAGTCTGCTTAAATATCTGTGGGTGTATCTATAACTATCACACCACATTACACATCATTACCCTAGACATTTTACATAGCTACATTCATTAAGAAAAAAAATTGAGTGTGAGGTCGTAGTGGTAGCAAGAAAGGCCTTCTGACAATTCACAACTACATTTTATCTCAGGAGCCTTCACAGCTGGCCTCATACATTACATTTAGTAATATCACCATCATACAATACCATCAAACCCACTACACTTTCCATGACTTCCTGTTCCACATCAGCTGAAGGTCATTCCATGACTTCCTGTCCCACATCATCAGCTGAAGGTCTTTCCATGACTTCCTGTCCCACATCATCAGCTGAAGGTCTTTCCGTGACTTCCTGTCCCACATCATCAGCTGAAGGTCTTTCCATGTCTTCCTGTCCCATGTCATCAGCTGAAGGTCTTTCCATGTCTTCCTGTCCCACATCATCAGCTGAAGGTCATTCCATGACTTCCTGTCCCACATCATCAGCTGAAGGTCTTTCCATGTCTTCCTGTCCCACATCATCAGCTGAAGGTCATTCCATGACTTCCTGTCCCATATCATCAGCTGAAGGTCTTTCCATGTCTTCCTGTCCCACATCATCAGCTGAAGGTCTTTCCATGTCTTCCTATCCCATGTCATCAGCTTAAGGTCTTCCTCATCATTTCCATTTCTGTCTTCCAGTTCAAAACCTACATAGGTTGAATACTTATGGATCTGTGATCCGTGGTGAGAAATCAGGTTGCGACTTCTCTGCTATGGTCAAAGGCAGAATCATTGCCAAACATAGCTGGGCTTACAAGATAACTTCCAGCATGAGAATGGAGGTAGAGGCAGCTACTGCAGCCTTAAGGTGGCTAACTGAAACTCCTTAACAAAGGCAGTTATGGTGTCAGACTCTCATTCCATGTTTCTTTTTCAAAATGGTTGGCTAAGGCATGAATGGAAAACCTCCATAGAAGCTTCGGATCTGCAGGAGCTGGTGTAGATCTACTGTCCTGGTCATGCAGGGGTACGTGGTAATGAGAGAGCTGACAGACTAGCATCTAGAGCACCAACATTGGGTTATGAATAAGGGAGAGATACTGAGAACAATAAATGATCGATCGCCTGTTAGAGAATGTCACTACAGTAGATGAATCATCAAGGTTAAGACTGTTGGAATCTGGCATCAAACGTAAGGCTAGCAGAGATGGACGTATATATAACCAGTGAGCTACAGGAACAGTCATCAATCACACTCTTCAACATACACTGAGGGAGAATGAGCACTTATGGGTTTGCCCAGAGTGCAATGATGTCGGTTCTGTTCAACAATAACAATACCCTACACAGGTGCCAAATCTGGAAATTTTCCTAGAAGAAAGAAGATGAGTCAGCAATCCAGACTCTTGAGATTTCTCTGGGTGACATCACTAGCCTCCTTGCCAGAGGACTTTCTTCTGTCTTGGATCAATCAATCAATACCCTTTGGCTTCCCAAGGCTATCAACAAACACATGCCAAGTTCTTTCCACATTTTCCTCATCCAGATGGCAAATCTGGAGGTTCCCCTACAAGAAAGAAGGTTAGTCAGCAACACAGACTACTTTCAGCTTTCTCTGTGTTTTGTCATTCGCCACCCTGCCAGAGGACCTTCTCATGTCTTGGTTGGCTGAGTTTTATTTTCTTTATTTGACTTAATCAAGCTTGTTAAAGTTTTTGCGGTTTAGCAATTTTTTTTTCTTTTTAACAGGATGGGCGAACCAGCCCCATGCCCAACCCTCCTTAGTCACTTTTTAACAACATGCTTAGTAGGTAACAGTGTTACTATTTTTTGCTCCTCTTTCAGGCCCGGGTAGCACACGGGTGTGTCTTGGATGGCTGAGTTAAACTTTTTCTTAGTATGACTTGACCATATTGTTTGTTGAAGTTTTTGTGATGGTTGAGTCATTAAAGATGACAAGTACTGACTGGGTTCATTAATTGCGGTCACACCATGGGTGTTCGAGAATATACGGAGAAAAACATTGGAAATATGGAGTGTGCGAGAAGCGAGTGAAACCATGGGCCCGAGTAAAAAAAAGGATGAAATGGGTGGGGTCAGTCAACAATGGGTAGTCACTGGCTTGGGACAGTGGGGGGATGACTGCTTTGAGGCAGCAACAAACTGCTTCCACTTTGCTTGGTCAGCGGCCA
Source organism: Oreohelix idahoensis (assembly GCA_024509875.1). Classification (NCBI taxonomy): domain Eukaryota; kingdom Metazoa; phylum Mollusca; class Gastropoda; order Stylommatophora; family Oreohelicidae; genus Oreohelix; species Oreohelix idahoensis. The sequence continues at coordinate 150,246 of JAMPIV010006084.1, forward strand.
TCCTTCGTACAGCGCCCCAGCTCTGGTTCATTCTTTGTATCACCCCTAGTGTGCCGTACGGACAAGAAAATATAGGCATAACACCATTTTCTCAATATGCCTCAATAGGCATGTGACAGGATCCTTTACCTTTATTTACTGGATAGGAAATATATTGGAGAAACCAGTTGATAACATTATAATCCAGTCCTTGCTCTGGAGAGTCCCTAGGGCAGAGAAAGAGAAGAAGACAGGAAAATGCAAGTAGGGAACTCAGTTACTGCTCCAGTGTGCTGGTCTTGAGGGTTGCTCCCAACAAAACACTGGAATGTATTAACATCATACAGGCGGACTGGAAAGGAAAACAGTCAATAAGTAAGTACAGCAGTACCAAAAACATCAGACTATTCACAACTAAAGCCAACTAATAATAGACAATAAGCCAGTAAAAAAACACAATCAGACAATAACAAAGCTTACTTACTTACTTACTTAGTCGTTCCCCTTCTACCGTGAGGTGTAGAGGTTTGGAAGAGAGAGCGCCAGACTATTCTATCAGCTGTCTTCTTCCTGGCCTGGTTCCATTCTAGTCCTTGGTCCTTCAAAGATTGTCTAATGTTGTCCTCCCAGCGGACTCTGGGTCGTCCTCGGGGTCTGGATCCTTGGCTCTTTGTTTCCCATGCTTGTCGTGGTAGCCGATCTTCTCCCATTCTGCAGACATGGCCAAACCATCTTAGTTGGGACTGTTCTACTTGGGTCTGTAGGGGGTGGCATTTTAGGCCTTGACGTATCGTCTGGTTGCGTACCATGTCTCTTCTTGTTACTTCAACCACCTTCCTCAGATACCTCATTTCAATAACAAAGCAACAAAATAAAATAGACAATAAGCAAGTAAAAAAACTAAGCCAGACAATACATAAGTAACAAAACAAAACTACACAATAGATACGCAACAAATCAGACAATATGCAAGTAATAAACAATATCAGACAATACCCATGTTTGAAAAAAAAAAGACAATGAAAATACATGCCAGTAATGTTTTAAACAATTAGACAATACAAACAAACAAACAAGCAAAAAGAGAAAGAAAAAAAACTTCAGACAATACAGAATTTAAAAAAAAAAAAAATTTTTTAATCGCACAATGCACAAGTAACAAAAAAAATATTACACAACATCCAAGTTAAAGAAAAAGAAAGCACAATAAGTAATTTTTTTGTTAAAATCAGATAATTTAACAAAAACCCCAGACAATACACGATTCTCAGACAATACATAAGTTTTAAAAATCTGACAATATTCAAGTAAAAGAAAAGTCAGACAATTGTAACCAAAAAAAGCCTCAGACAATACAAAGTAACAAAAACAAAGCTCAGACAATACACAATTAACAAAAACAAAGCTCAGACAATACACAAGTTTGAAATAAAAATCTGATAATACACAAGCAACAAAAGTAATCAGACAACACAAAATTAGCAACACAACAAGAAAACATAGAATATCTGGAGCACAAGAGACAAGGAATAAGACTCAGTAAACTTGCAAGAATTGTGACATTCAACAGGGTTGCTTCCAGAAGTACCCTACAGCCAAGACGTAATAAGGAGCCTTGGGAATGTGTCCAGTAAGTTTAACTGACAAATGTCAAAGATAAGAGATATGCAAATTTACACTAATGCAAGCAGCCAACCCTTCATAGTCCTTCGGGGATGGGGGGTCCCTGAGGAGAACAGGATTACTGCTCCCTGTGGTGTTACACAAGAGGCAACTGATAGAGGTTGTTGTGCAATGGAGCTGGCAACATCATCATGTCAAACAATGTGCTACAGAAACCAAACCTGCAGCAAGAGCACATCAATGCTTTAATGCAGGCTTCCTGCAAGTGGGTCTGCTGCAGTTGTTGCCAAAACTGCAGGGGGGAGAGGAACAGAAAAAGATGAGGATGATGTATAAAACATTTTATTTCTGTCGCATGTCCAGGAAGTCTGGTCAGACAATTCCCACAATGCACTTGACAACCACTCATATGTAACGCTTTTTTTTTCAAAACAGACTTACTGGTTGGATGTCGTGTTCCTGCCAGAAGATAGTCTCCGCTCGGGTGGAAGGACACTTGAGTTAGCTCAGACGCCTCCTGTCATTAATATAACGGTAAACATTAGTTTGGTTTGGTCTGGTTTTAAGGACCTTCTTCATTTCACACAGACAACTCCATCAGTGCTCCGATCTCCCCCCTTTAGATCACACAAGGAGGATCTCAGCACAGTGCATGAACTGAGTAGCACCAGTGAGGATCCCAAAGAGCGTATACAGGAATCACACATTCTATAAATATTTCTGTGTTGGGCAGGTTTCCTAATTTTCAATTTTTGCTACGGAAGGGGCCATGTGGCCTACTCCTTAGGAGTTCCTGCTTGCGAGGAATTTTTAACATAAGCAGCTTGATAACGGGACTTCCCATTTTATTGTGCTTGTTTTGAATAAATAGAATGTGTTCAGCTTGAGTGATTTCTTGTTAGGTCTAGCAAAGCAGCATGAGTTAACATCGGTCGAATAAATGTTGTGAGCAAAGAATGTTCAATACTTTGGATGGATAGACCATTTGCTATTGCAAAGATGTACACGGTCTAATGGTGCACCTCGGTCATGAGCACAATGTCAAACTGGCGACTATCGACTCTTCCAAGACTAAGTCTAAAAGCCGTGTTAGGAATTTTTCAATGGCCTACTCTGTTCATATGAAAGACATTTCTACGGAGTTCACTGGGGAGAGGCCATAAAAAGTTTTTCAGAAGAATTTTCGTAAAACGTTAGATAAAACGAGCAAAGCTTTCCACTTTATCGTCGAGAAAAGTTTCCGCAAGTTAATGGAGAGACCATTTTCCGCTGACGACCTTGGCGAAGTCACGTGGAGAACGATTCCATCAAGATATCGCTGTACGTGGAGTCACTTTGCTGATGCCATTCACCGACGAAGATTTTGAGCAGGCTGGGTGTATGTTGTTCTGAAAGGTGATGATTTAGAGAAGAATAATGTCATGAGTAGGATAAGAAGTGTGTGATAACTTTAGTGGTGGGATCAGTTTGATGGTTGCTGTGGAATGCTAATGTAACTACATTTATGTGGCATTTGAATGATCAGGGCAATATTTCATTAAATGTTTCTTTGAGACTGTAACCATGTGTTGGTGATTGTTTGACGAGCAACAGTGTGATCTACAAGGACTTTTCTCATACACCTAGACAACTATACGTACCAGTATACAGGTTGCACATTTCTCCTTTATACAATAATATAACAGAGCGTTACGCACTAACACCATACTTATCACCAGAGAATGGATAGATTGTGTCAAGAAGTATTAACAACAAATTGTTCTGTATGAACTTAGTTACCTATAACATACATTTCAATCATTCGTTCTCTTTTTCCCCCCTACGGAGCATGAGGCACAGATGAAACTCACAGTGACAGGCAGCTTCATTCTTCTTCTTCAAGTACCATGCCAGCTGATGTAGGTGATCATGTCTCTCCACAACTTCCTGTCCCGAGTGCTGTTTACTAATTCTATTGTTGTCCATGTCGGGATATAAAACTGTCCAGTAGTAGCAGCCGCCCCCCCTTTCAGCCATAACTGACTATGGGAAAGTGCCCTTCAGGTGGTAGCCCTCAGCTGTTTTTTGCACGGTGTTGCTTTCGGTGTGTTCGTTTCTCTTCTGCTTGTTGTGAGAGCTTCTAGTCTCCCAATCTGAGGTGGTGACTTAGGGAGCATCACCACTTGGTGTGATCAGCAGTTTCATCTTCTCAGGTTGCTGGATTTACATTCAATGCCTTCATGTCTACACCTACAACCCTACACCTCATGGTAGAAGGGGAACGACTAAGTAAGTAGTAAGTAAGTAAGCCTTCATGTCTCTCTTACACTCATCTCTGAGCCTCCGCTGTAGTCGCCACAAACCATTCTTTTGCCGTCTGCCAGCTGCCCGCAGAAAATATCTTTGGGGATGTGACCATCTTCCATGCGGTGGACATGGCCATGCCAGCACTGTCTCAACAGTGTACGAGGGCAGTCCAAAAAGAAACCGAACTTTAAAACAAAAAAATTTATTAATATGCTTACAACTTAATCAGACTTGTCTCCTTCAAAATATACCCCTCCTCTACTTATACACCACTCCCAACGTGTTTTCCATTTCTGGAACGCATCCTGGAATTCGTTTTGTGGAATGGTGCGTAGGTCTCATAGCGAATTTTCTTCTATCTCTTCTATCATTTGAAATCGGCGACCTTTCAGGGTGAATTTCAACTTCGGGAATTAAAAAAAGTCCGCAGGAGCCAAATCTGCAGAGTAGGGTGGCTGCGGGACTAGAGTCATCCCGTGCTTTGCCAAAAATTCAGTGATAAGGAGTGACGAGTGAGCGGATGCATTGTCATGGTGCAGCATCCAGGTCTTGTTTCTCCACTCTTCAGGCCTCTTTCGTCGCACTGCCTCTCTCAAACGATTCAGGACATTCAAGTAAAACTGTCCGTTGACTGTCTGACCACGTGGAACAAACTCACGATGAATGATGCCCTTCCAATCAAAAAAGACGATCAACATCACTTTCTGAACGTGATCCTCGTCCGTTGATGTGGAAGGCCGTCCAGTTTTGGGGTCGTCTTTGATGGACGTTCTGCTCGATTTGAAACGTTGGTACCATTCGTAACACTGTGTGCGGCTTAAACAATCCTCTCCATAAGCTTGCTGCAACATCTGAAAAGTCTCGGTAAAGGTTTTTGCCAACTTCACACAGAATTTCACGGAAACACATTGCTCTTCAAGATCCTTCATATTTCAATCCGTAAAAATCGCAAAAGGCACGGGAGACAACTTCACTCTACTGCATATACTCGATGACTGATTCAGGTGGCGTGATCAAGCAAGTGGGAGGCTAAAGCTCAAAGTCACCGCTACACACCACCACTATCGCGAGTCTGCTGTGCTGGCTCGTTGGCGCCCTATTTAAGAAGTTCGGTTTCTTTTTGGACAGACCTTGTATACATGCTTTAAAGGCCAGTATGTGACATCACCTCAGCATTTGTCACTTTGTCTTTCCATGACATGCCAAGGATGTGGCATAGACACCATAGATGGATACTGTCTATTATCTTCTGACATTGTCATCGTCTAATTCATTGTTCCTTTAATAACTCCTGTTGTTGTCACAATCCAGTTTTTCTATTCTCATAACGTGACCCTAGAAAGTACTTTACTTTTTTCTAATATGAGTACTAAGCTTCGTTTTATTCACTGACAAACATATGAAACAGTCATTTATGAGAAATATAAAACATGACAACACTATACAGGAATTTTAAAACATGACAACATGTGACTTTTTGAGTGTGACAATGTCCATATAAGATATTTTAAGACGTGACAACAAACATGGGGCGTTGCGAGCGGGCAACAACAGACAACAAGAAAGCAGGCATACCAACCTGAATGCTCTTAAAAGCCTTTTTCACAGACGGCTTAGAATACTCAAAAAATCGAATGCTGAAATCATCACTGCCGGATGCCAAAATAGATTCATACGGATGGAAGTCCAAGCATGTCACCTCCTGGAAAAAAAGAGAATCACAAAAACTGAACCAGCCAATCAGTGAATTCTGAATCAGGAATTAATGACATCATTAGGAAACACTGTTTCTGAAAAAAAAATTTCCATCAATTATATTCCCTGTTCTGGGATCGAACTTGGTACCTTTAGAATTAGAGGTGGATGCCATACCTCTGAGTTACTCCGACTCCCAAATCAAACCATATCTATTTATACAGGCTAAGTACAGGCCCCACTCCTTGTAATTCCCTAGGGTCTTTATTTAAGGAGACAAACCAAATAAAGAGCACAGCCAACTCTGGCATGTCATTAGAAGCAACTTGTATAAGTTTGTGCATGGGACCTGGAGTCTTACCATGTGAAACAGATTGCTACATAAACCAGTACTATAACAGCAGCGTATCAATCTTGTGGTGCTGGCTTCCTGCAAAGGGGCTAGCCGCACACTGAAAAAAAAAAATCTTTTCTGATAGCCTTACAAGGTAGTTCTTGTTCTGGAATCCTTAGGGTAAGAGATGTCGAGGGAAACCAAAAAAATGCACGGAGAAGAAAACAGCAGACAGAGAAGGGATAAAGAAGAGATGGAAGGACTTTGAGCTGATGGCACAGGACAGGAAGACTTGGCATGACATAGCTGAAGGCCTATACTCCTCACGGAGTTGAAAGGTGATAAATGAATTTACGGTGGTGCATGTGGCTGGCAACATTACAATGTGAAACAGACTGCTGCTGAAACCATTACTGCAAGAGCATACAAATCCTTCAACATGGCCAGCTACAGCGGTGGTTCCATACTCTATGGAGCAAACAAGGGAATGGTGATGATGATGACGACGTACATACCCCACTATGATCATAAAGTGTGCGGATGACAGGGTGGTTCTCCATCTGCTGTTGTGGGGTTTCCATGGCCATGACCTCAGCAGGGGTTGCACTTTTTGACAACATCCTCTCTACATCAAGAATCTGGTATGAATTTAAGATAAATTCAAAAGATAATTCAAATAAATAGAGCAGAAACAAAATTATGCACTGTACAGAATTGTTTCTTGTTTAGCTGATGTGAATTATAATTAGATCACGCTATAGTGTCCAACGTGGAAATGATGGAACAAACCAGGCAAATACCACTGGAACTAGATGTGAGAAGACTACAGCGCTGGATAGGACACACCTTGAGACAACCAACTGATAGCACTCCAATGCAATCTTTGTTCTGGAATCACCAAGTAAAAGAAATAGAGGATCAGCAAAACAAAAAATCACATAAAAGAAAACTAAACATAGACATGAAGGGGATAAAGAAAACATGGAAAGACTTTAAACAGATAGTTCTACCAGACAGTCCATGTTCTAAAGACTTTAAACAGATAGTTCGACAAGACAGTCCATGTTCTGAGTCCCAAGGGCAAGAGAAACAGATGAAGAACAAAACAAAAAACACATGGAAAAGAAAATTAAACACAGACATGAAGGGGATAAAGAAACCATGGGAAGTCCTTAAATGGACAGTACTGGAGAGGACAGTACTGGAGGAGAGGACAGTACTGGAGAGGACAGTACTGGAGAGGAAAGCCTGGTGTGTGTTTTCTAACAGCCTGTGATCCATGGGAGCTGATAGATGATAATGATGGTACTGCAGTGTTCTCACATTAGGATTATTTACTGAATTTATCCCGGCGTTGGCCTTATACAGCAATCCCTTGGTCTTATGCTGTTCGATTAGCGCTTTTTCGATATTACGCTGTTTCTATTTTATGTCATATGCCCATTATACGCTTTGAAATTATCCTGTGGGCAAAATTCCGTTGGAGGTAGGAATATAACTTTATATAACTTTCAAGTTCATTCAGGGTGGTAGATGGTCAAGAAGCATTGTCATCGCTAGCATATTGAAAGGAGGGAAAGGATCCCGTTACACGCCCATTGAGAATATGGTGTTAGGCCCATATTTTCTTGACCATCGGCACACTAGGGGTGATGTGGTCAGCAACACGCCGGCTGCCTTAACCTTCCCAGAGTTGTTCTGGTACCCAATTCATGAGGCTGGGTCGACCCCGAAGCCGTTTTGCAGTCTAAAAAATCACCTCAACTGGGGATCGAACCATGGACCACCGAGCTAGGAAGCCAGTGCACTAACCACTATGCTACCGTGGCTCCCTAGCATATTGAAACATGACTCCAAATTAGAACACAATTCTGTGGTAATCCGTAACATAGAACAAGATCTTAATTGCTACAAGGTGCTCCTTGAAGATAATACAGTTGCAAAGCAAAGCAAACTCGATTTGTTTTTTTGTTTTGTTTTTTTAAGTCTCCTGCAATATTTTCTGCTCCTATTGACCAAACAGCCATGCTTTCTACCCCTGGAGACAGAAAAAAATTGTTCAACATCTACAAAACCTTCTGCTAATCAGTCATCTGATGATGATGAGTTCAGTTTTGCCTTGACAACTGTAGCCACAAGTGACGGTAGTAGTAGCGATTAAAGTCCTGTAATATTTATTTAATATTTTTTTGAAGTATGTACATAAATAATATTTCATTTGTGTTCAAGATATTTAATAATTAATTATATGTAGTTAATAAATGTTGTATCACTTTTTTTTTACTTAATATTTAGGTCAAGGAAGATGAGGAATACTGATTAATTTTTATACAGCTTTCTGGACCTTGAGAACGAATTAATTTATCTATTAATTCTTATGGGAAATAAATTTTCGCGTAGCACTTTTCAGTTAGCGCTCGGTTTTTCAAGAACGAATTAACAGCGCTAAACAGGGGATTACTGTATCTTCTTCTTCTTCCTTGTTCGCCTTCAGACTTCCACATTAATGACCCTAACAAAGGCAGTAATCAGCTCACGGTTCATGACATCTCCAAACAGTTTTCCGTGGAGAGGAATAGGTTGTCATTTGCTACTCCATTCACTGCTGAATGTTGGGCAGGACTGCAGCAGATGTTCGGCTGTCATGGGGCTGGTGCCACAGGTGCAGAGATTGGTTGCACAAATCCTGTGGTATAGATGATATCTCAGTTTGTTGTGTCCAGTGCATAGCCGGAAAATGATACTTAATCTCGCCTAGATGTAGGCATCACATTTTATATGGCTTGGATCTTATCTTTCCCTTTTTGACTTGAATGTGGCTTTTATAGTTGTCTTTGCCATTTCATAAGTTGTTGCTGTACTATTTTGTTGCAGCACTTAACCTTCCTTAGCAACTTTGTCTGCCTCTTCGTTGCCTGGGATGTTGCAATGGGCTGGTATCCACTGGAGTGTGTACTTGCTGAAGCATTTAGCCAGGCTTTTGAGTTTATCAATCTTTTAATTCGTTAGCGTAGTGGCTCTTCAGAGCTGTTTTTATTGAGAGGGCATCTGTAAAGATCACTATTTGTTTTTCTGCATATGCTTTGCGTGCAATTAGAATTTCTGCTGCCTGTTTCAGGGCTTCTGCTTCAGCATTGAAGTTGTTGATGTATTGCAGGACAGGACACTGAAGAAACTTGGTGACAGCATTACCAGACAGTTCTGGTTCTGGAATCCCCAGGGAAAAAGAAGCAAAAGTAGACTTAAAAAATGTATAGGAGAAGAGAACTGGAAACAAATGCAACTGATGAGAAAGATATTGAAAGATCTTGAACTGACAGCATGTGACAGGAGGCCTTGGTACATGTTTGTGGAAGGCCTTTGCTCTATAGGGAGCTGATGGGTGATGAAGATGACATGCTTTATGTGGTGCAAGAACTTAACACTACTGCTTCCTCTGGCATGTCATAAAAGATGTATAACATGAGTCTCCATGAGGCTGTTAACGTCATCATGTAAAACAAAATGTCACAGTAACCACAAGAGCTAGAACATACATGTGAATGCTTAGGTGCAAGTTTCTTACTGCTGTGGTGGATCAATGCTTCAGAAAGAGCAAAACTGAAAATTATGATGAAAGATGTTGAGGTACAAGGTAGGCAGAATTCATCACACCACACAAATTTTTTAAAAATTTAATCTGCACAAAACAAACATCTAAGTGAATTTTACTCAAACAGTCCTTTATCCCTGTGGTGTATAAATGTTTGTTTTTCTTAAATGTCCTGAGTTGCCATTGTATTTTCCCTTTTTAAAGTTAACATTTATACCATTTTTACTTTCATTTATTTATCAACCAAACCTTGCCTGTTATTTGACACATAAAGGATTAACTTTAAAGGACAACAGAGAAGTATTCAGGGCTGATCTTCCCAGGTGCTCATGACAGAAAGCCAGTGTTCAGAGCCGGTATACTTGAACTAAGTTTGTCTTTTGTTTTGTTCCAATTGTATATTTTACGAATCCTCATTCGGTTTCCATTGCAACTATGCATAAAGTTATCATACATTTTTAAAAAACTTGAAAAGAATGACTCAAGTTTTTAAACTACAGCAGAACCTCGATTATCCGAACCACCGCTGCCGCTACATAAATTACATAGTCTACTTTTAGTGCACTAACTGTTATGCTGAAGGGTTACTTCTGCTGCTTAATGCATTTTTTTCTGATTATTTATTCAAAGTTACGTGCAGTATTGCATAGAAATAGTCTTAATTTGTTATTAAAGGAGTTAGAAATCACATATAGACTTTTGCTACTGTGTGGACTCTGGACAGTTTCTAGGTATTCTCATGTGTGTTTGATTATCCGAACTATCTGATTAACCAAACCAACCTTGGCCCCAATTAGTTCAGATAATCGAGGCTCTACTGTATGTGAAAACTCAAAGCAACAGAAAATTCCTTGTGTCAAACATGGGATAACTAAGAGTTAAATTAGTATGAACATCCATGCAATGAAAATCACTGTGAAATATGACAATCTGTGACTAGGTGCTCAAACCTTTGTTGAATTGTTATCATGATTATGATATGATATTGCATCTGCTCTGCATAACAAAATATGGTAGCCTAGCTCACCATCCTTTAAGTTGCCACATGTGGTGATTGGTGACTGGGATACCCAATGTCCTAGTCCACAGACTGAACAAAAATCAAACACTTATAGTTCTTGTCGCCTTAGCTACTTATGGAGCATAGGGGCAGTGTGCCAGGCCAGATTTTAAAAAAGACCAAACAACATTACTAACCTTACATGCTAGATCACAAGAAAGTAGGAAATGGGGAAGACCAAGCAAGAGATAGATTAAGGTGGTTGGTGGCAGAAGGTTTTAAAAGGAGATGCTGTCATACAATTCAAAATTAATGCTCATAAATGACCTTCGTATGTTCCTACAAAATTAATGCTCATAAATGACCTTCGTATGTTCCTACAAAATTAATGCTCATAAATGACCTTTGTATGTTCCTACAAAATTAATGCTTATAAATGACCTTCGTATGTTCTTACAAAATTAATGCTCATAAATGACCTTTGTATGTTCCTACAAAATTAATGCTCATAAATGACCTCCGTATGTTCCTACAAAATTAATGCTCATAAATGACCTCCGTATGTTCCTACAAAATTAATGCTCATAAATGACCTCCATATGTTCCTACAAAATTAATGCTCATAAATGACCTCCGTATGTTCCTACAAAATTAATGCTCATAAATGACCTCCGTATGTTCCTACAAAATTAATGCTCATAAATGACCTCCATATGTTCCTACAAAATTAATGCTCATAAATGACCTTCGTATGTTCCTACAAAATTAATGCTCATAAATGACCTTCGTATGTTCCTACAAAATTAATGCTCATAAATGACCTTTGTGTGTTCCTACAAAATTAATGCTCATAAATGACCTCCGTATGTTCCTACAAAATTAATGCTCATAAATTACCTCCATATGTTCCTACAAAATTAATGCTCATGTTCCTACAAAATTAATGCTCATAAATGACCTTCGTATGTTCCTACAAAATTAATGCTCATAAATGACCTTCGTATGTTCCTACAAAATTAATGCTCATAAATGACCTCCGTATGTTCCTACAAAATTAATGCTCATAAATGACCTCCATATGTTCCTACAAAATTAATGCTCATAAATGACCTTCGTATGTTCCTACAAAATTAATGCTCATAAATTACCGTCATATGTTCCTACAACATTAATGCTCATAAATGACTTTCGTATGTTCCTACAAAATTAATGCTCATAAATGACCTCCGTATGTTCCTACAAAATTAATGCTCATAAATGACCTTCGTATGTTCCTACAAAATTAATGCTCATAAATGACCTTCGTATGTTCCTACAAAATTAATGCTCATAAATGACCTCCATATGTTCCTACAAAATTAATGCTCATAAATGACCTCCGTATGTTCCTACAAAATTAATGCTCATAAATTACCGTCATATGTTCCTACAAAATTAATGCTCATAAATGACCTTCGTATGTTCCTACAAAATTAATGCTCATAAATTACCGTCATATGTTCCTACAAAATTAATGCTCATAAATGACCTCCATATGTTCCTACAAAATTAATGCTCATAAATGACCTCCGTATGTTCCTACAAAATTAATGCTCATAAATGACCTCCTATGTTCCTACAAAATTAATGCTCATAAATGACCTCCGTATGTTCCTACAAAATTAATGCTCATAAATTACCGTCATATGTTCCTACAAAATTAATGCTCATAAATGACCTTCGTATGTTCCTACAAAATTAATGCTCATAAATTACCGTCATATGTTCCTACAAAATTAATGCTCATAAATGACCTCCATATGTTCCTACAAAATTAATGCTCATAAATGACCTCCGTATGTTCCTACAAAATTAATGCTCATAAATGACCTCCATATGTTCCTACAAAATTAATGCTCATAAATGACCTCCGTATGTTCCTACAAAATTAATGCTCATAAATTACCGTCATATGTTCCTACAAAATTAATGCTCATAAATGACCTTCGTATGTTCCTACAAAATTAATGCTCATAAATGACCTCCATATGTTCCTACAAAATTAATGCTCATAAATGACCTCCGTATGTTCCTACAAAATTAATGCTCCCTACAAAATTAATGCTCATAAATGACCTTCGTATGTTCCTACAAAATTAATGCTCATAAATTACCGTCATATGTTCCTACAAAATTAATGCTCATAAATGACCTCCATATGTTCCTACAAAATTAATGCTCATAAATGACCTCCGTATGTTCCTACAAAATTAATGCTCATAAATGACCTCCGTATGTTCCTACAAAATTAATGCTCATAAATTACCGTCATATGTTCCTACAAAATTAATGCTCATAAATGACCTCGTATACAAAATTAATGCTCTACCTTCGTATGTTCCTACAAAATTAATGCTCATAAATGACCTCCATATACCGACCTCCGTATGTTCCTACAAAATTAATGCTCATAAATGACCTCCATATGTTCCTACAAAATTAATGCTCATAAATGACCTCCGTATGTTCCTACAAAATTAATGCTCATAAATTACCGTCATATGTTCCTACAAAATTAATGCTCATAAATGACCTTCGTATGTTCCTACAAAATTAATGCTCATAAATTACCGTCATATGTTCCTACAAAATTAATGCTCATAAATGACCTTCGTATGTTCCTACAAAATTAATGCTCATAAATGACCTCCGTATGTTCCTACAAAATTAATGCTCATAAATGACCTTCGTATGTTCCTACAAAATTAATGCTCATAAACATATGTTCCTACAAAATTAATGCTCATAAATGACCTCCGTATGTTCCTACAAAATTAATGCTCATAAATGACCTCCGTATGTTCCTACAAAATTAATGCTCATAAATGACCTTCGTATGTTCCTACAAAATTAATGCTCATAAATGACCTCCGTATGTTCCTACAAAATTAATGCTCATAAATGACCTCCGTATGTTCCTACAAAATTAATGCTCATAAATGACCTCCGTATGTTCCTACAAAATTAATGCTCATAAATGACCTTCGTATGTTCCTACAAAATTAATGCTCATAAATCCATATGTTCCTACAAAATTAATGCTCATAAATGACCTTCGTATGTTCCTACAAAATTAATGTCTCATATAAATGACCTCCGTATGTTCCTACAAAATTAATGCTCATAAATGACCTTCGTATGTTCCTACAAAATTAATGCTCATAAATGACCTTCGTATGTTCCTACAAAATTAATGCTCATAAATTACCGTCATATGTTCCTACAAAATTAATGCTCATAAATGACCTCCATATGTTCCTACAAAATTAATGCTCATAAATGACCTCCGTATGTTCCTACAAAATTAATGCTCATAAATGACCTCCTATGTTCCTACAAAATTAATGCTCATAAATGACCTCCGTATGTTCCTACAAAATTAATGCTCATAAATTACCGTCATATGTTCCTACAAAATTAATGCTCATAAATGACCTTCGTATGTTCCTACAAAATTAATGCTCATAAATTACCGTCATATGTTCCTACAAAATTAATGCTCATAAATGACCTCCATATGTTCCTACAAAATTAATGCTCATAAATGACCTCCGTATGTTCCTACAAAATTAATGCTCATAAATGACCTCCATATGTTCCTACAAAATTAATGCTCATAAATGACCTCCATATGTTCCTACAAAATTAATGCTCATAAATGACCTCCGTATGTTCCTACAAAATTAATGCTCATAAATGACCTCCATATGTTCCTACAAAATTAATGCTCATAAATTACCTTCGTATGTTCCTATAAAATTAATGCTCATAAATGACCTTCGTATGTTCCTACAAAATTAATGCTCATAAATGACCTTCGTATGTTCCTACAAAAATTAATGCTCATAAATGACCTTCGTATGTTCCTACAAAATTAATGCTCATAAATGACCTTCGTATGTTCCTACAAAATTAATGCTCATAAATGACCTTCGTATGTTCCTATAAAATTAATGCTCATAAATGACCTTCATATGTTCCTACAAAATTAATGCTCATAAATGACCTTCGTATGTTCCTACAAAATTAATGCTCATAAATGACCTTCGTATGTTCCTACAAAATTAATGCTCATAAATGACCTTCGTATGTTCCTACAAAATTAATGCTCATAAATGACCTTCGTATGTTCCTACAAAATTAATGCTCATAAATGACCTTCGTATGTTCCTACAAAATTAAAAAAGTAAAAGTATTCCCAGAGCTGATACAACCTTAGGGGAGTGAATTGTTAGAGACTTCACATATACTGCTTTATGATATGAGGTGACCAGTTCCCTTCCTCAAAACCTTTGCCTTCCTTAACTCACATGATGAGTCAGGTACCCATTTTTACAGACTGCAGCGAGACATGACCTGGTTCTGATCCCTGTCCCTTTAACCCGAGAAGCAAAAACACTCCAACCACTCTGCCACTTTTCACAAAATTACGGCTCACAAAAATTATTGGCACTTGACAGCTTCTGAACTTAAAATAAATATAAGGTTTATTACTATTTTGTGAGAGGTCTTCTCACCTCGTTTTTAATAACTCAACATCACAAGTTAGAGCTAACTTTAGATGGATGTGTGTGCAGCAAGATAGTACACATAATTTCCAACTCATATCCAACTTTTTTGTTTATATGTTTTTTCTCAAGACAGGAGAAAAGACATCAGATCATACTAGGAAAACCGGCTACGGAGCAGAAACTGGGAGATTTTTCCATGCCATAAACCGATGATTCCTCAACAAAAGAGAAATTGGCTAAAAAACTAAAATGGCTGCACTGCTCATCCCATGCTCCAGTCATGACCTATGGATGCAAGTCGTGGGCAATGACTACAACTCACAGGAGCCAGCTTCAAACATCAGATATGAGGAATTTGAGGAAGGTGGTCCAAGTGACAAGAGCCAGCTTCAAACATCAGATATGAGGAATTTGAGGAAGGTGGTCCAAGTGACAAGAGCCAGCTTCAAACATCAGATATGAGGAATTTGAGGAAGGTGGTCCAAGTGACAAGAGCCAGCTTCAAACATCAGATATGAGGAATTTGAGGAAGGTGGTCCAAGTGACAAGAGCTAGCTTCAAACATCAGATATGAGGAATTTGAGAAAGGTGGTCCAAGTGACAAGAGCCAGCTTCAAACATCAGATATGAGGAATTTGAGGAAGGTGGTCCAAGTGACAAGAGCCAGCTTCAAACATCAGAAATGAGGAATTTGAGGAAGGTGGTCCAAGTGACAAGAAGGGACAGGGTCCGCAACCAGACGAAACGTCATAGCCTCGATAACCCAGCCCCTGCAGACCTAAATGGAACAGTCCCAGCTGCAACATTTTCGTCATGTCTACAGAATGGGAGAAGACTGGCTTCCATGACAAACATGGGAAACCAAGAGCCAAGGATTCTAACCTTCAGGACAACCTAGAGTTCGCTGGGAGGACAACATCAGACAATCTCTGAAGGACACATGACTGAACTAGAACCAGGTCAACAGGACAGCGCAACAATCTCTCTGGCTAATCTCTACACCCCAGGTAGAAGAGGAATGACTAAGTAGGTAAGTTTCCCCATAATACAGTTTCTGGAACATTTGAGGTTCTGCTGTGCCCTATATCAGATCATGCTTAAGTGTGATTTAAAGTTAAAGATTCGTTTACCTTGATGGAAGCGTCCTGGGATCCTGTTGCAATCAGCTGACCTGCAAATAGAAGAATGTTTAATAAAAACATAGAAAACATGCAGTTATAAGTGTGTTTACTAAAATCATAGAAACCTGCTGTTATAAGTGTGTTTAATAAAATCATAGAAACCTGCAGTTATAAGTGTGTTTAATAAAATCATAGAAACCTGCAGTTGTAAGTGTGTTTAATAAAATCATAGAAACCTGCAGTTATAAGTTGTTTAATAAAATCATAGAAACCTGCAGTTATAATTGTGTTTAATAAAATCATAGAAACCTGCAGTTATAGGTGTGTTTAATAAAATCATAGAAACCTGCTGTTATAAGTGTGTTTAATAAAATCATAGAAACCTGCAGTTATAAGTGTGTTTAATAAAATCATAGAAACCTGCAGTTATAAGTGTGTTTATTAATATCACATAAACTTGCAATTATAAAAGTTCTTATTAAATTCATAAAAGTCAACACTTATAACAGTGTTTATACATTCATATAAACCTAAAGTTATAGGAGTGCTCGCTCAAATCGTATAAGCCTACCATTATAAGAGTATTTATTTGTATCATATGAACCTACGGTTACACGTGTTAATTAAAATTACGTAACTGTGATTATAACAGTATATTAATTAAGAAAATATAAACTTGTGATTATAACAGCCTTTTTTTTAAAACGTATAAACCAGTGATTATAGCAGGGTTAATTAAAAACATAAATCTGTGATTATGACAAGATTTATTAAAAACATTTCAAACTGTGAACAAGATTAATTAAAAACATTTCAAACTGTGATTATAACAAGATTAATTAAAAACATTTCAAACTGTGATTACAAGTGTTAATAAAAAAACATTTAAAACAAGTGATGATGACAGTGTTAATTAGAAACATATAAAACCTGTGATTATAACAGCGTTAATTAAAAACATATAAACATGTAATTATAACAGTGTTAATTAAAAACATATTAAATGGTGGTAATTAAATACAAAAAAACTTGTGATTATTACTTACTTACTTAGTCGTTCCCCTTCTACCGTGAGGTGTAGAGGTTTGGAAGAGAGAGCGCCAGACTATCCTATCGGCTGTCTTCCTCCTGGCCTGGTTCCATTCTAGTCCTCGATCCTTCAAAGATTGTCTAATGTTGTCCTCCCAGCGGACTCTGGGTCGTCCTCGGGGTCTGGATCCTTGGCTCTTTGTTTCCCATGCTTGTCGTGGTATCCGATCTTCTCCCATTCTGCAGACATGGCCAAACCATCTTAATTGGACTGTTCTACTTGGGTCTGCAGGGTGTAGGATTTTAGGCCTTGACGTATCGTCTGGTTGCGTACCATGTCTCTTCTTGTTACTTCAACCACCTTCCTCAGATACCTCATTTCTGAGGTTTGGATCTGGCTTTTATGGGTTGTAGTCATTGCCCATGACTCGGATCCGTATGTCAAGACTGGGACATAGGTGGAGTGGTATACAGCCATCTTCGTTTTCTTACCAACCTCTCTCTTGCTGAGGAATCCTCGATTTATGGCCTGAAAAAGTCTCCCAGCTGCTGCTTTTCGAGTGGCCAACTCTTCTTTGATGCCTCCCTTTCGGTCTATAATAGCTCCGAGGTATTTAAAGTGGTCGACCTGCTCCAGGACCTGTTCTCCCAGCTTAATCTGATGTTTTCTTTCTTCTCGTGATATCACCATGGATTTTGTTTTAGAGCTGCTTATGACCATCCCTCTCTTCTCCAGCTCTTCCTTCCAGACTTGCAGGTTGGATTGGAGATGTGCCTCTGATTTAGCAATCAGGGCAACATCATCAGCAAATGCCAGCTCCGAAATATAGACCTGTCTCATCTTCCAGTACCCCACTGAATACTTTCTTGTTCTCTCCTTACATGCTTTGATGACATCGTCCATAAGGAGTATGAAGAGGTAAGGTGATAGGATATCACCTTGTCTTACACCAGTGGTGGTCCTGAACTCTTCCGACTTATGGTTTGCTGTCCTCACATAATTTCTGCAAGACTTGTAGAAGCTCTGTATAGCATGAATCAGAGGTGCTGGAATATTCTTCCTTGCCAAACAGTCCTAAAGTTTGCTCCAGGGGACCCTGTCAAACGCCTTTTCCAGATCTATGAAACAAAGATGCATCTCACTCTTATACTCAAGGGCCTTTTCACTCAGCTGTCTGAGTGTGAAGATTAGGTCTTGAGTACTTCGGTTTGCTCGGAATCCGCACTGGACCTCATCCAATTGTGGCTCAGCTAGGCGTCGGAGTCTCTGCTCTAGGATTCTAGAGTAGATTTTACCAGGGACACTGAGAAGGGATATGTCGATTGTCACCCTTTTTGAAAATTGGTGTTATGATGGCAATCTCCCAATCTTTTGGTATGGTCTTGTTGTACCACGCTGCCTGTAAAACCCTTAAGAGTGATAGGTCGCCTGATGCTCCCATGAACTTAACCATTTCTGGTGTTATACCATCATGCCCTGCTGCTTTGCCCATCTTGATTTTCTCCAGTGCTGCCTTCAGTTCTTCCATCTTTATGTCATCTTCACCATCATTGGTTTTCTCTTCTGTGCTAGTGTTTATCATTTCTGATGCTTGACCATGCTCACCATCCAGGAGTTCTGAGAAATATTCTTTCCATCTTCCCATTACTTCCTTCGGGGCAGTAAGCAATTTGCCTTGCTTGTCCTTTATAAATTTGAGAGGGCATTGTTTTTCCTTCCTCATGTTCTTTAGGGTCTTATAGAACAATTTCTGGTTTTCTTGTGCATCTTTTTCTAGCTTTTCTCCAAATTCTTCCCAGGACTTCTGTTTTGCTGCTAGCACTTTGTTCTTTGCTTCTGTTCTGAGTGTCACATATTCTCTCTTATTTTCTCTTTGACTTCCTCTGTCCACCAAGGTGTCCTCTTTCTCTTGTTCCCAAGTCGGACTTCACCGCATGCTTCTGCAGCAGCTGTCTTTATGATATCCTTGAATTTAATCCAGAGGGTTTCTAAGTCATCAGGTCGTTCTTCTGTGTTGCTCACCGCTGCAGCAATAAGCCCCTGATATCTGGTCTTAATTTCTGGCTCTCTCAGCTTGTAGGTCCTAATGCTCATTTCTCCTGCTCGTTTACTTGGTTTCTTGCGTGATGTTGGACAGTTCCTAGGCTGAGCAACTCTTTCAGTTGTTCTTTTGATTGTTAGCAGGTAGTGATCACTTCCAATCTCTGGCCCCCTCCAGACTCTAGCATCTCGGACATATTTGAATGAGCTTCTCCGAACAATGGCATAGTCGATCACTGACTTCTCATTCTTTGTTGGTTCACATCTAGTGTATGCATGTATGCGCTTATGGGGGAACTTTGTGTTTGTAATGATCAGATTCTGCTCACTGCAGAATCTAAGGAGTCGCTTTCCATTGTCATTGAGAGTATCTTCTCCATATCTTCCGATAACTCCACCCCATCTAGCATGGTCATTTCCAACTCTGGCATTAAAATCTCCGAGCATGATAACTTCATCTAGGCAGTCATCCACTGTCCTTTGAAGCAGCTCGAAGAATTCCTCCTTGACCTCTGCTCTCTCATCCTCATTTGACCCATACACTATGACCAGGTTGACTATGGTTTCTCCTTCTTTTAGTTTAACAACCATAATGCGCTCCGAGACAAAGTTCCATCCCTTGATACTATCTTTTTGATTTTGGGCCACAATGCAACCCACGCCCCCTTTAGCTCTTTCAGACATGGGTACACCACTGTAGAGCAGCGTGTTGCCATCGAGATCCATGACTCCTTGTCCTTTTTTCTTTGTTTCCGTTATAGCCAGGATTTCTAGTTTTGCTTTCCTCATCTCTTCCACCAGCTCCTCTTCCTTCCCATTTATACTTCTTGTGTTCCAAGTTCCATAAGTCGTAGTCCGTAGTCCGTTCCAGTTCGTCGCCTTTAGAATCAGTCCAGTTTTCTCTCTTGTGTTGCTAGTAATCGTGAATTAAAGCAAACAGGTGATTGGCCTGTTGTGCCTTTGTATGGTGGAGGGGCTGCCTCCTTACGGCCTCCATGCAGGCCGCCCTCCTCCTTTTTCATCCGGGCTTGGGACCGGCATTGGCGGAGTTGTTGTGATTATAACAGTGGTAATTAAAAACATATAAATCTTAATTATAACCGTGGTAATTAAATCTGTGATTATAACAGTTTATCAAAACCATACAAATCTGTCATTCTGACACAATTAATCTATCAAGTATACCTGAATTATGAAAAGCTGCGGTCCTACATGGACCCTTGTGCGCTGTGACATAACACGTCTCATACAGGGCAATCTCAGGTGAAATGGTCTGAACTGAAAATATCATGAGAGAAAAGTTCATCACATAAAACAATTGTAGGTGACATTCATTCATTCATTACTTTCCGGATGACCATAGAGCCTTTAACAAATAAACTCCAAGCCTTCCTATCTTGAGCACAGGCCAGACCTCCTCCTGCCTTTTCTAGCCTGAAACCAGAAGTGGGGGTCCTTTAAATGGATTTCCAAACCAGAATAGAAAACCTTGGAAAGGAACTGGAGTTCATGACTACAACCTCAACAAGTTTCTGAATGGCAGAAAAGCAACAGTAAAAACCTAGATCTGTAATGAAGATAATTCAAGGATTCTTCGATTTGACACTGACTGCGAAAGAGCAACTTATTCAGCAGCCTTAGTTAAACAACAACAAATACACAGGATGTGATTCAGAGTTTTGCTAAGCTTATTCAAGTCAATGTGTGTCACCAGTATGGCTGTCCTCTGGCACTTCTTCGTCTTTGATCCTTTGCCGCCGACTGTCAAAGCAGTCAATGACCATCACGCCTGGTGGCGTCTTGTAAGGCAACAAATTGCTTCCACCTTGTTTGGTCGGCGGCCATCCTTTATACAGTGCCCCAACTGGTTCATTCTTTGCATCCCAGCCTCCATAGTTCTCCATCAAGTTGTTTTTGGTCGGTCTCTCTTTCGCTTTCCTTCGGGGGTCCTTAGCATAGCTGTTCTTGTAATGGCATCAGGGTCCGTTCTGAGGACGTGGCCAACCCAACTCGAGCGTCTGCCAGCTATGATGGTGTGCATGTCCTCTTGGTTACTTTGAATAAGTAGTTCTTGGTTGGTGATGGTATTCGGCCAAAAGATTCAGTGAATTTTCCTTGGGCGCATTGTGGGGAAAGAGGACAGTTTTGACATTTCCTTATCTGTTACTTTCTAGCATTCTGCACCACAGAGAAGCACAGAAAGTATACAGCTCTCATATAATCTTAATTTGGTGTTTGTGCCATACTGGGAAGACTTCCAGATGTTGTTGAGACTAGCAAAGGCTGTATTCACTTTATTCATTCTGTTGTTGATGTCCTTGCTTGTTCCGCCCTCTGGTGTTACTATGCATTCTAAGTATGTAAATGTGCCTGTCTGTTCTAGCTTGTGGTTCCTTATTGTTATTGGCTCAGGATTGCCCACATTGAGTGTCATGACCTCTGTCTTCTTCAGATTGATATCTGCTGGCTATACTTATTCAGTCTATCAGTTTTTTCTTGGAAGGGTTGATGTGAATGTGCGAGTAGTGCAATGTCATCTGCATACTCCAGTTCTTCCAGTGTAGAAAATGTTGTCCATCTAATTCCTCTTGGACTGCCCTCTGTTGTCTAGCGCAACAACCAGTCTATGACTGTCAAAAATAAAGTTGTTAATAAGGGGAATACCTGTCGTACGTCTTCACTGCAAAAGTTAGGTTCCTCAACCCAACACTGCATGTAAAGTTAGAATAGAGGCTATTTATAATGGAAACAATGCAGCTAGGAATTCCATAAGCCCTCAGTATTTTCCATAGGCTATCCCTGTGCATGCTGTCAAAAGCTCTAGCACAGGGAGACTAATTTTTCTAACCCTAGGGCTGCTGGCACGTTACAATGAGAAGCTACCTTTTTTTTAATCTAAGCTCCCATGGCGTCCAATCAACTGTGTGTCTAACTAAGTCCACTTAGTCTTTGTTCATCTTAGTCTATTCCTGTCCTTTCATTTCTTTGTATTTAACATCAGACAAAACTGTAAAGTTAACACAGTAATATAAAAGTGTATTTAAGGTTTTTTTTTAATTTCCAAACTGTGATCTTTCCACGACCTGCCTAAGGAAAATTCTTCTAATTTTTTTGGCAGAACACCATGACCACCACCCAAGAATTGATTACTTAGAGCTATCAAGAAGATATGCACACCATCATAGCAAGAAGTGGGTTGGCCATGTCCTGAGGAGAGACCTCAACAACATCACCATAACTGCTATGTTACGGACCCACAAGAAGGAAGGCAAACGAGATACAGACCAAAACAAATCTGGGGGAGAATTGTGAAGGCCGAGATGAAAGCATGAAATATAGTTGGAGCGCAGCATGAATTATGGCCACAGACCGAGCAAACTTTGTTGCTGCCCTAGAAGATGTCTTTATGCGTGATGGACACTGAGTGCTTTGTCAATCAGTGGGTAAGGATCCAAAAATATTTAAGTTTAGTATATGTAAGTTATTACTTCGACTGACAAAGAGTTGTTGCATAAAATACTTTTTATTATGGAATGCAACTTGCCTGGGCTATTCTACTCTTTACCTCTCCAGCTTTTGTCCTAAATGGTTCTGTTAGTTGCCTGTGAGAAGTTAATGTGATTGAATTTACAACAGGCCCCAAGTTTCGGTTCCTAGCATTTTTTTTACGTTTTTAAGGAAGATTACGGTGGGATTTTTTATCTTATTCGTTTTTTTTATTTCTCTTTGTATAATAATAGAGTTTGGACTTTTTGTGTAGATTAAGAATTACGGTTTCTAGCAAAGATGGTAGTTTTAACTTTTAGACTGGCACCAGCGCGCTGTTTCATTGAGATAATTCGTTCATGGAAGATTTTCCAGTGTAACATAATGGCAGAGCATTTTCGGTTCTTCTCAGTGAGCGCGCTATAATTTTTAGTAAGGGTGAAATCAGATGGGGGTAGAGGGGGAGTTTTAAGCGCATGGAAACAGGTCAGCAACGGAATTTTTCAGCTTGATCGTAAGTTCTAAAATTAGATCATGACCGCAGGCAATTCCTGGCCCGTTGGTTGGTTCATAGATCGACCCGCTTAAGAACAAAGCCTAGCTATGACTCACGCGTAGCGTGGTCTGGGGTAATAAATAAGCGGGGTTCCCTGGCAGAAGTGGGAGATTTTTTTGAACTTCTACGCCTTGGAAAAGAACTGTCTGTATTTATATACAGAGCCGACTGCTCTTTCGAGAGAAATTCGTGCTGCAGATATTTTCCAGGCGTGGCAGCTAGGGCTACAGTAGTCCTTGAGCGGCTAGAAGTTCGCCGGTCTTCTCAGGAGAAGAAGAGTCAGCAGAGCCAGGAAAGAAAGTGGAGTAGTGACAAGGGGTTCACTGGTGCAAACGTTTTGTACCCAAGAGAGCAAGGAGCTGGAAGCACAGACTTCTTCAGCAAGAACAAGAGGTTCTTAATAAAATTCGGAGCTATTCACGCTCAGATAAAGCACACACTGAACCTAGGCGCAGGGCCTAGAGGTGTCGTGATTGGTCGGTCATAATAACACCGACGGCCCAGACCCAAGAGATGGGTAACGGGGCCTGTGATTTTTCCAGAATCGTCATTTGGTAGTGCAGAAGAGTCCAAGTCGAGAAACCAGAATGCCAATTCAAGTTAGCAGCTACAACGGCAGTCAGAGGAAAGAGGGTAAAAATACCTCTGAGCTGCAATAGAGGGAGAGAAGGAGAGTAGTGGAGGAGTCGCTTTTTCTGTAGGAACTAGGAGTGTCAGACAGACACTGAACATAACATTAGAACTCAGCAAGTCATCTGTAAGTTGTGTCGGAGGTGATAGAAGGGTTCTGGTCGTGGACTTGGTGATAGTCAGAGAATATTTAGCCTATAGTGGAGCAGCGGTGTAGGCACGTCATTTTTGTAGAAACACGTCTGCAGACAGACGGACAGTAGGAGTTAGGGTGTGTTTACATGATATCAGGTTGATTAGGAGAAAGACGGATCTGGTGTTCGAGATCCTCCTTCACATGTTGTTGTATTACTTACCTTTCTTCCTTACAGGTTGAGGGGAGGGCGACTGTGGGGTTACCTTACCTAATCACTTGAAATTAATTGTTATGTTCTTTCCAGGTGTAGGAACACGCATGTTTATTCTATTTTTGTAGTATGTTATATGAATTTTTTTGTGTGGTGTAAATAAAATCCATTGTAAATTTCCGGCTGGATCAGTCACTTACTTCAACCTATATGTTGTCTGTAAGTGGTGTCTGTGGTGTTAAGTATTAAACCTTATCCCAGTCTTGGTAGCTAGAGGTAGTGAGGTTATCGCAAAACATTACGTCACTTAGTGGCAAGGGAGAGTCAATTTCGGTTCTCGACCCTTGACGCCAATAGCCTCATCTCCCACAGTCACTGTTATTTTCTTCTGAAATCTATCTTCTTAGTCTTTCTTTCCACTAGGGTCTAGTCTATTTAGGTAGGCAACCTCTAGTCTTAAATCCACTTCGTGACAAAGTAAAAATGTGAGAAGTTAATGTGATTGAATTTACAACAGGCCCCAAGTTTCGGTTCCTAGCATTTTTTTTACGTTTTTAAGGAAGATTACGGTGGGATTTTTTATCTTATTCGTTTTTTTTATTTCTCTTTGTATAATAATAGAGTTTGGACTTTTTGTGTAGATTAAGAATTACGGTTTCTAGCAAAGATGGTAGTTTTAACTTTTAGACTGGCACCAGCGCGCTGTTTCATTGAGATAATTCGTTCATGGAAGATTTTCCAGTGTAACATAATGGCAGAGCATTTTCGGTTCTTCTCAGTGAGCGCGCTATAATTTTTAGTAAGGGTGAAATCAGATGGGGGTAGAGGGGGAGTTTTAAGCGCGTGGAAACAGGTCAGCAACGGAATTTTTCAGCTTGATCGTAAGTTCTAAAATTAGATCATGACCGCAGGCAATTCCTGGCCCATTGGTTGGTTCATAGATCGACCCGCTTAAGAACAAAGCCTAGCTACGACTCACGCGTAGCGTGGTCTGGGGTAATAAATAAGCGGGGTTCCCTGGCAGAAATGGGAGATTTTTTTGAACTTCTACGCCTTGGAAAAGAACTGTCTGTATTTATATACAGAGCCGACTGCTCTTTCGAGAAAAATTCGTGCTGCAGATATTTTCCAGGCGTGGCAGCTAGGGCTACAGTAGTCCTTGAGCGGCTAGAAGTTCGCCGGTCTTCTCAGGAGAAGAAGAGTCGGCAGAGCCAGGAAAGAAAGTGGAGTAGTGACAAGGGGTTCACTGGTGCAAACGTTTTGTACCCAAGAGAGCAAGGAGCTGGAAGCACAGACTTCTTCAGCAAGAACAAGAGGTTCTTAATAAAATTCGGAGCTATTCATGCTCAGATAAAGCACACACTGAACCTAGGCGCAGGGCCTAGAGGTGTCGTGATTGGTCGGTCATAATAACACCGACGGCCCAGACCCAAGAGATGGGTAACGGGGCCTGTGATTTTTCCAGAATCGTCATTTGGTAGTGCAGAAGAGTCCAAGTCGAGAAACCAGAATGCCAATTCAAGTTAGCAGCTACAACGGCAGTCAGAGGAAAGAGGGTAAAAATACCTCTGAGCTGCAATAGAGGGAGAGAAGGAGAGTAGTGGAGGAGTCGCTTTTTCTGTAGGAACTAGGAGTGTCAGACAGACACTGAACATAACATTAGAACTCAGCAAGTCATCTGTAAGTTGTGTCGGAGGTGATAGAAGGGTTCTGGTCGTGGACTTGGTGATAGTCAGAGAATATTTAGCCTATAGTGGAGCAGCGGTGTAGGCACGTCATTTGTGTAGAAACACGTCTGCAGACAGACGGACAGTAGGAGTTAGGGTGTGTTTACATGATATCAGGTTGATTAGGAGAAAGACGGATCTGGTGTTCGAGATCCTCCTTCACATGTTGTTGTATTACTTACCTTTCTTCCTTACAGGTTGAGGGGAGGGCGACTGTGGGGTTACCTTACCTAATCACTTGAAATTAATTGTTATGTTCTTTCCAGGTGTAGGAACACGCATGTTTATTCTATTTTTGTAGTATGTTATATGAATTTTTTTTTGTGTGGTGTAAATAAAATCCATTGTAAATTTCCGGCTGGATCAGTCACTTACTTCAACCTATATGTTGTCTGTAAGTGGTGTCTGTGGTGTTAAGTATTAAACCTTATCCCAGTCTTGGTAGCTAGAGGTAGTGAGGTTATCGCAAAACATTACGTCACTTAGTGGCAAGGGAGAGTCAATTTCGGTTCTCGACCCTTGACGCCAATAGCCTCATCTCCCACAGTCACTGTTATTTTCTTCTGAAATCTATCTTCTTAGTCTTTCTTTCCACTAGGGTCTAGTCTATTTAGGTAGGCAACCTCTAGTCTTAAATCCACTTCGTGACAAAGTGGGTGCTATCGTCCGGTGAATCATCTTTGTTACGTTCAATTCTGTGATCTTGACAAAGTGGCGGCGTTCGTCCGGTAGATCATCTTTGTTGGGATCAATTCTGTGATCGTGTCAAGATTCATAGATTGTTTCTATAGGAAAGTTCTGGGAAATAGATTCTTTATAATATCCCCTAGACTAGAGCTATATATAAACTGATCCAGCTAATAGTTTTTTTCCACAGGAAGTTTCTCCACAGGGTGCAGTCAGATTGTAGCTGTAGTTAGTTGATGACTAGAGGTAACTGATGGCTAACTGAATTTTTCTTAACAGGAAGGTAAATTCGGGTTTTTAGGTAGCTGCTTAATGAAAATTTTTTCAGGTAGTTCTTCAGATTGGTGCTAGTCTGAGTTCGGGTTTTGGGACAGTGGTTATAGAGAGATTAATTCCTAGTAGTTAACGGGAAGTTATGGGACCTTCACGTCTCTATATTTGTGAGCTTACGGCAGAATTTGCAGGTAACATGGCCGATCTCGATAAAGTACATAAGATTGCACTTGAGGTAGCTAAGTTCATGGAGTACGGTGATAGCGAAATTCCACCCCTTCTGGAATATGCAGAAAGCCTGCAGAGGCAATATGAAGTAGACGACTTATTTGGCAATCGTCTAGCCTTGGCATGGACCTGTGCAAAAGCTGGGGACAGCGAAGCATTCATCCAAGAGTTCATAGAACAAGGAATACAAATGGTCCAGAAATCGGAAAGAAGAAGACAAGAACGGGAAATAGAAAGACAACACGGGGAAAAGCAGCGACTAGGAAGGGACAACCCCTCTGAAAATCTTGCGCCAGTAAAGGATAACTTGTCGGCTCAAACTGCGCCCCAACTCCAGGAAAAGGACTTTCCGTTGGAAATGGACCCTAAGCCCAAACAAGGAAAGGATTCAGGTAAGGAAAGCAGCCCTTACAACGCTGGGAAGATTACGAAGCGATCCCAGGCGTGGAAACTGCATAACAGGGGGAATAATGCAAGCAAGCATTATAATTCGGATGGCTACCGATTCTCCCATGCTCGTGAGAGAGCACAACATACTCGACATGGAAAGTCGAGGCCAGGGTTCGAATCCCTAATAAGGCATGTTTCGCCAGCTCCCCAGAGGGACAGCGAAAAACGACAGGAAGAGGTGCATTCGCCTGACATCCCTGTGCAGCCTAATGGCCAAACAGAGGTGACGCCTCTGATTGTGGAAATACATTCTTTGTCGTCGGGAATTAGGCCCCCGATGGTATTAGCTCCTTCAGGAGAGGGACATACTGACGAGAACTGTATTCAAGGAACGTTGGAACAAGTCACTGAGAGCTTTATCTCAGATTCTCCGCGATCAAACGGGATCTTAAACCGTCAAGTGTCACTGCAGGACACATTCCAACTGACGCCAGTAACTCTCACAGGGGGGGCAAGGTTGAAGGTAGAACCAGGGTGTTAGACGGAGAGCTCCCGTGGTCTACAGGTTCATCTCACCAACTTTTCAGGCCAGAAAAGAGTGAGAAAAGCGGCCTTACGCATTTGCAAGGAGCTACTTTAGAGAGCTCTGTCCCTCTTCATATTGGTAGGGGAAGAGCGATCACAGAACCACTGCCAGGGGCAGATATTACCTATCTTTTCCCCAAGATAGAAGCTACTGGGATCAGTGTGGATTCAGTAGAAACCCAGCAAGAGATCGGAAACTCGATGTCAGAGGTACACGAGAGTTCTCATTTTCATTTTAAGGTACCAGCGGTTTCAAACCCGCTGATGAGCAGCAAGGTAGTCGCCATCGCCAGGCCTCTACATAGCAATTCGGTCATGTCAGTTGACCAAGCCAGCATTGCGCCGGACAAGGCAAGGGAAGTTCCAGACCCGCCAGTGGACGGCCCCGGTCTGAAGAGAGATCAACCCTCCCACCGGGCATGGGAGTAGTTATGGAGAGGAAGAAGAAGAAACAGGTGCGCGTTTCTTTGGCCAACAAACTTTTCCAATTTTGGAACAGTGATTCTCGCTCGAGGGACATTACAGTCGGCCGCAGGTATCTCAGGTCAACCAGGTACAGGCCATACAAACGTAAACACCCAGCGGATAGCCTTTATCGGACAGCACGTAACCCGCGAATTACCTGTACAGTGGTCAGGGAATTGTGCGGGAGCTGTACTCCACTAAGGGCAAGGACACTTATCAGGAAGAAACCCTGGAGGAGAAAATTAAGTAAACAAGGCCAGGTGCACACAAGAAGGAGGTATGTTATGGTTGATTGGCCCAGCCGCCTGCCAGTTGCAGAGCGACTCAAAGACAGAGGGAGAGAAAAGGCGAAGAGCGACCATTTGTGTTGCGGTCGCCAGGCGGTATTCACCAGTTGTGATCGTACAACTTCAGGACTGACAGTCAGATCTGTAGACTTGTATAGGGGCCAGTCTGGAAATACAAGATCACATTAAATTAGATCGTGTACCACGAACTTGAAGAGGGGGGTAATGTGAGAAGTTAATGTGATTGAATTTACAACACGCCCCAAGTTTCGGTTCCTAGCATTTTTTTTACGTTTTTAAGGAAGATTACGGTGGGATTTTTTTATCTTATTCGTTTTTTTTTTTATTTCTCTTTGTATAATAATAGAGTTTGGACTTTTTGTGTAGATTAAGAATTACGGTTTCTAGCAAAGATGGTAGTTTTAACTTTTAGACTGGCACCAGCGCGCTGTTTCATTGAGATAATTCGTTCATGGAAGATTTTCCAGTGTAACATAATGGCAGAGCATTTTCGGTTCTTCTCAGTGAGCGCGCTATAATTTTTAGTAAGGGTGAAATCAGATGGGGGTAGAGGGGGAGTTTTAAGCGCGTGGAAACAGGTCAGCAACGGAATTTTTCAGCTTGATCGTAAGTTCTAAAATTAGATCATGACCGCAGGCAATTCCTGGCCCGTTGGTTGGTTCATAGATCGACCCGCTTAAGAACAAAGCCTAGCTATGACTCACGCGTAGCGTGGTCTGGGGTAATAAATAAGCGGGGTTCCCTGGCAGAAGTGGGAGATTTTTTTGAACTTCTACGCCTTGGAAAAGAACTGTCTGTATTTATATACAGAGCCGACTGCTCTTTCGAGAGAAATTCGTGCTGCAGATATTTTCCAGGCGTGGCAGCTAGGGCTACAGTAGTCCTTGAGCGGCTAGAAGTTCGCCGGTCTTCTCAGGAGAAGAAGAGTCGGCAGAGCCAGGAAAGAAATGGGAGTAGTGACAAGGGGTTCACTGGTGCAAACGTTTTGTACCCAAGAGAGCAAGGAGCTGGAAGCACAGACTTCTTCAGCAAGAACAAGAGGTTCTTAATAAAATTCGGAGCTATTCACGCTCAGATAAAGCACACACTGAACCTAGGCGCAGGGCCTAGAGGTGTCGTGATTGGTCGGTCATAATAACACCGACGGCCCAGACCCAAGAGATGGGTAACGGGGCCTGTGATTTTTCCAGAATCGTCATTTGGTAGTGCAGAAGAGTCCAAGTCGAGAAACCAGAATGCCAATTCAAGTTAGCAGCTACAACGGCAGTCAGAGGAAAGAGGGTAAAAATACCTCTGAGCTGCAATAGAGGGAGAGAAGGAGAGTAGTGGAGGAGTCGCTTTTTCTGTAGGAACTAGGAGTGTCAGACAGACACTGAACATAACATTAGAACTCAGCAAGTCATCTGTAAGTTGTGTCGGAGGTGATAGAAGGGTTCTGGTCGTGGACTTGGTGATAGTCAGAGAATATTTAGCCTATAGTGGAGCAGCGGTGTAGGCACGTCATTTGTGTAGAAACACGTCTGCAGACAGACGGACAGTAGGAGTTAGGGGGTGTTTACATGATATCAGGTTGATTAGGAGAAAGACGGATCTGGTGTTCGAGATCCTCCTTCACATGTTGTTGTATTACTTACCTTTCTTCCTTACAGGTTGAGGGGAGGGCGACTGTGGGGTTACCTTACCTAATCACTTGAAATTAATTGTTATGTTCTTTCCAGGTGTAGGAACACGCATGTTTATTCTATTCTATTTTTGTAGTATGTTATATGAATTTTTTTTGTGTGGTGTAAATAAAATCCATTGTAAATTTCCGGCTGGATCAGTCACTTACTTCAACCTATATGTTGTCTGTAAGTGGTGTCTGTGGTGTTAAGTATTAAACCTTATCCCAGTCTTGGTAGCTAGAGGTAGTGAGGTTATCGCAAAACATTACGTCACTTAGTGGCAAGGGAGAGTCAATTTCGGTTCTCGACCCTTGACGCCAATAGCCTCATCTCCCACAGTCACTGTTATTTTCTTCTGAAATCTATCTTCTTAGTCTTTCTTTCCACTAGGGTCTAGTCTATTTAGGTAGGCAACCTCTAGTCTTAAATCCACTTCGTGACATTGCCCTTCATGAAGAAATCTGCATGTCATGTCTTCATAAGTTTTCTTTATTAAGTTAATGATCTTCAGGGGGATTCCATCATGCCTCATCAATTTCCAACATGACACCAGTGCCATATCTTCCAACAAATACAATGTAGACCCAATATAACATGGCTTGATATAACACTGGGATCGTTTTTACCGCGGTCAGAGGTTGTACCCCAATGTTGCCAATTTCCCCCTTTTCATGTAAATCTTTTTTTTTCCAGCAATGGAAACACAAAACATTTGAGGGAAATCTTGACTTTCAGTATCCAAAGTAAAAGATGTAGGCCTACATGATTAATATAATTATTTCCTTATTTTCACTCATTCACAGTTGTTTGTACTTGAGGCAAACATCCTTCGGGTTGCTGATTTCTGTAAAACGTCAATAAATTTATATCAAAAGAAGATAATTCAATACAACACTGACACACTTATAATGTGGTGCCAAAGTTTGGACCCAACTATTCACTTTATACTGAGTCTACAGAATTTTACCAGGACTCATACCTTCTTCATCATATTGAAGACCTAGCTTGACAATCCTGAGCAGCTTGTCTGAAGGAGGGCACGCCGGGTGTGGTTGTATTATGGCTGCCAAAGCAACAGCTATGTCTTTGTGGCCATCATAGAACAACTGGCTGTGAATATATAATAACTGTGGATAAGAGTTAACTAGAACAAGTAAAGGAAAAAAAACAAGTGTTAGGAAACACTTTTATCACTGTTACTAGTGCACCTTCAAGCAAAAAATAACTGGCAGGCAAATTGATAGACATTTGGGCAAAATCGTTCCTAGGTCCTGCTCTTGTTCATTTCTGTCATGCACAGATTCCAAAGGTTGTCATAGCCAGGAGTTGCAGTGGGGACAAACTCCTGCTGCAGATAAATGCTTCTATGACACACGCCTCTAATAGCCTATGGCAGTTGTCCTTCTTCTTCTTCGTTCATCCTGAAAAGGACGTTGGTTACGTTGTGTCCGTTTACAGCGAAGCTGCGATATTTGCGCCTTTCGGCCGACACATCCAACTTCAGCACGGCATTTTTGGGACCGGTTAGCCTTCCCTCTTTGATCCCCTACTCACTCAGCCAGACTACAGTGATGCAGCCTGTTTCCAGGACCACCACTTGGAGGTGGAGTAGGGTCTTGGTCAGCTCTGGTTCGCTGACCCTGACGCAAACAGTCTAGCTATGGGTCGCTAACTGCATTTCTCACTGTTGACGCGTCTTAGGTAGTGAAGCTCCTGGCCTTCACGTGCCAATTTAAGCCTGGCAGAACTGTTTCCACTGACAAGAGAAGGGGCAAAGATGAGCCACCAATAGCTTAAAGCCAGCAGAATCAGGCGGATAAGGCTCGTGATCCTTGGTTGGTAACCTATCTAGCGGAAGGTAAAATTCTTGATTTCCAACCTCCACTTCCTTGTGGGAATATCCATTTACTGAAAAGGCTTCAAGAGTAAACCCTGAGGATAAATCCTTAGTGGGAGCCGCGCTAGCGTAGTGGTTACAACACCGCTCTGGCGACCGGGTGATACAGGATCAAACCCGGGCGACGGCATTTGAGGATTTTTCGTCGACCGGGATTTGGACTGGATTAACTCGAGACCTGGCGAAAACATTTGAAGGAGTGTTGTCGACCAGGGACTGGCGGCTCCTGAGCCGACCCAGCTGCAATGGGTACCTCCGAAATCGGCGAGTATTTGCCTGAATGGCGAGGGACACCTGTCTCTGTACAAGAAATAAAGGGATACTCACGTAAAATCGATGTCAGGTTAGACATAAATTATAACCTGAGATTTCGCCTCGAGTATTAGCGGGCGTACGAAAAAAAAAAAAAATCCTTAGTCTGAGTACCTAAGGCAATATAATGTAGATTCAACATTATTTCTGGCAACTTCTGCAATGTCTCTGGTACCAAACTGTATCAGCTAATGCTGTTCCTTTGGTTCCACTAGCTTATGTGGAGAGGGGGAATATGCTGCTTAGACAATGGCTTGATCTCTATATAACTGTGCCTAAGCTCGCACCCTGGAGTGGACACTCAAGCTTCACCCTATTTTCTACAAACTGGCAGATGGCAAAAGAACCGCCGGGCAACCACAGCTGAGGTTCAAAGTTGTGTGTAAGAGCGGCATGAAAGCGTTGGCCATAAATCCAGCAACTTGGGAGGATGAAGCTGCCAATCACACCAAGTGGCAATGCTCCTTTGGTGCCACCTCAGACGTGGCAAAAAGAAGTTCTTGCACCAAGCAGAAGACAAAAGAACACCCTGAAAGGAACATCAGGAAAAAATAAAGCAGCTAAGGGCTATCACCTCATGGGTACATCATTCCCATAGTCAGTTATGACTGAAGGAGGCTATTACATGCACAGATTTGTTTTTTAATTTATTTATTTATATAAGAAACTTTGGTAAAGGGGAAGGATAGTTGAACAAGGTGTGCCATTTTGCCTGAAGGTTTTTTTATACAGATAGGTAACCGTATCACTTTGACACATGCAAAACACCCACTATTAAACTAATCAAAGTCCATTTCAACACCTTAGGCCTATCGGTTACAATTAATGATATAGGCCTTATAGGCTAGGCTAACGCCTCAAATTTCTAATTGCAAAATAAATCATGCTCACGAAATTTATGTTAGGCAAACACACCGCACTACATGCAACCACACCACACGGAGTCACAATATCGTAGTGTCCAGTTCACCGTCCTTCCCCTCGGCCGAAACTTTGAACTTTTTGTAGGCCTAAATGAACACACTTCTCATTCGCAGAAATTGCGTTGCTTAAAATAGGGCCTACACACAAAAAAGAAATAACACGTTTTTGTTTTTTAAGTTAAGCAATCAAAAATCTAGTCTTCTTCTTAATTATTTTACCTCTTTTTCTACTTTATTTTCTGTAATATCATTCATGGCTTCAATATTATTATTAACATTTACCACTTCCACATACGAGAAAATTGATTTAGGGTTTGGGACATAGGCCTAGGGCCTACTAATTTTGAACGTAGACCAGTGGCCCAACTATAGAATCTCCAGTGTACGAAATGAAAAACCTACCTTATAATAAGCCTATACATTGTGTCCCTCTTTTTAATTTCAAAATTATCCATTTTTATGCTTTATTTTCCGATTAAAAAAAAAGGTTTCAACTTAGCTCTTCCTTCAAATAATTAGCAAGATTTGAGCCGAAGCGCAATGGGTAAATTATCGTAGAAAACAAAAATGAGTCAGAGTTACCTTTCCTTGGTGCATGTTCCGTACACAATAATTGTAGTTAGCCTTTGGCATAGCACGCCAGCTCTAAGGAGCAGGCAGGTGACTACCAAACCAGAAAAACCAGAAAACTAGTGCCCTAGATTTCTATAGAATGACGCAATCACTTCCTTATATGTTATAAAAGAAAGAGTATTGTTGCATACACTGACTAGAAGGGCGGGGGGGGGGGAGAGTGCCACTGGAATTTCAGATTCTTTCAGCATTTATTTACCACTGCATGACCAGCGAGTATCTGTTTGTTTGTTGTTGTTTTTTTGTTTTTTTTTTTAGTTTTGTTCTTTTACTGTAACTATATTTAAAGCTCAAACTACATCTCATATCACTGCTGGCATGCATGGAGGCATATCTGGAGTCATCCCTAGAACCATTCATCATCATCATCATCAGTTGCCATCTCCACAACGAAGGTTGGCTGTAATGGATCTCCAACGTCTTCTGTCTCTTGTCTTGATGGTGCATTCTGATAGACTCTTTCCTGTCCATCTCTTGATGTTGTCTTCCCACTTATAGCGCTGTCTTCCCCTTGCACGTTTGCCTTCAACTCTCCCTTCTGTTATGGTCTTCTGCAAGGTGTTATGCCTTTTTATGTGGCCAAAGTATTTTAGCTGTCGAACTTTGACCTCCCTCATTAGTTCTCTTTTCATACCTAGATTTTCTAGGACCTCCTTATTTGTTTTCATCTCTTTCCATGAGATACGCCCCATTCTTCTATATATCCACATTTCAAGAGCCTCAATTCTTTCTTCCAACTGCTTATTCATCGTCCATGTTTCTGCACCATACAGAAATGCAGAATATATATAACACTTTATGATTCTCAGTTTTAATTTGTGAGATAACTGTTTGGATGTCAGTATATGTTTCATGTTGTTGAATGTAGCTTTGGCCATTCCTATTCTCTTCTTGATTTCTGTTTCACATCTGCCATCTTCTGTTATTATATGACCGAGATATACGTAGCTCTTGACTTGTTCCAGGATTTCCCCATTTACGCTTATCTTTAATGTGGGTTTATCGTCTGTTTTGCTAATTATCATAGTTTTTGTTTTCTCAATATTAATGTCGAGTCCATATTCATGACTTATACTGTTCACTTGCTTCACTAGTTCTTGTAACTCCTGTTCGCTTTCAGCTAACAACACGGTATCATCTGCATATCTAAGGTTGTTTATTGACCTTCCACTGATGTTCAGTCCTGGTATTTCCTGTATCTAGAACCATTATGGGAGTGTATTAATAGCATTTCGTGGGGATTGTTTCTTTTCTGATCTGTGGTAATAGAAATTAGCATTTACGTGATTTAATGTTTACCATTATAATTCACTGTGATTTCTAGAGTTAAAACCAGTGAAATAAATAACTATTTTTCTTTGCCAGGTTAGAATGATAATTTTATCACCCGCTTCTCACACCAGAAGATACGGTTTAGTGACTGATTAAGTGCAAGCGCGACTATAGTGACCGCATAGGATTCACGTTTATTTCATTTTGTGTTTTATAGTAAGTGACTATTGTTATACCTTATGACTAAACTAACAGGCACCGACAATAAAATAACTATTAACGACAGACGATATTTGTAAGTGCGCGTAGGGATAATTAAACAATAGTTGACAGTGTGCGCTGATTGCTGACGCGCGCGCAGAGGAGCGGGAAGGTGCATACCTTGGTCCGAATCTGAAAGCGCAGCGCGGGCGAAAAAAACTTTAAGCAGGACTGCCGGAGTGGGAGAGAGATCGTCTCGTCCCCGTCCGTGTATTTATAGAATAGTTGCATTTCTTTTCATAATGTCTTGTTTATTTCTCGCAGACCTGACAGGGCGGCCAGCGGTTTTTTTCTTGATTAAAGTATCCAGTACTGATGAGATTTATGCTGTCTTCTTCGTGACTTTCGAGTCCATAAGTCCATGTTGTGAACAGGACTGGCTAAAAGACACATAAACATTTAATTATAAAGTTTAACTGGACTATCAATTCCCATATATTTTTTCAAATTTATCAGCCCACGGGAGTGGTATATATATATATATTTTTTTTTTTTTTTTTTTTTTTTTCGTACGCCCGCTAACACTCGAGGCGAAATCTCAGGTTATTATTAATTTCTAACCTGACATTGATTTTACGTGAGTATCCCTTTTTTCTTGTACAGAGACAGGTGTCCCTCGCCATTCAGGCAGATACTCGCCGATTTCGGAGGTACCCATTAGAGCTGGGTCGGCTCAGGAGCCGCCAATCCCTGGTCGACGACACTCCTTCAAATGTTTTCGCCAGGTCTCGAGTTAATCCAGTCCAAATCCCGGTCGACGAAAAATCCTCAAATGCCGTCGCCCGGGTTTGATCCTGCATCACCCGGTCGCCAGAGCGGTGTTGTAACCACTACGCTAGCGCGGCTCCCTTGGTATATATAAAATAATATCAACATCTAACTTTTGACAGACGCAGCACTGGATTCATTCAGAAAGATGTGCTGTTCCAAAATCGGCAATCACCATAGAGCCAGCCGATAGGATTTATCATCATCATCATCATTTTTACATACTGTAACATTTGTCTTAGCAACCAGATGCTTCGCAGTACTGGAATTATTTTTTTCTCTTTTAGCAACTGTGAACGTCCAGAGCACGTCTTGCTTCAGTAATTATTTGCGGTGATACATTGGTTTCATCCAGGGAAAATTAAACCACCAAATTTGGCGTCCACCTTGTAATTATTATTCGATATATAGGCTGGACTGGGGCCGTATTTGGGCAAACCACCTGACAGTTTAGGTTCAGGAACTATTGTAATTTTTCTCAAGGGATATCAACACCACGAGTGGGTAAGCTAGACTGTTTGTGGCAACGTACGATAGAGAGAGAGAGAGAGAGAGAGAGAGACAGAGAGAGAGAGAGAGAAAGAGAGTGAATATTTTCCTTTGTTACAATCATTGTAATAACTTCCTTTTTTTATTTCACTAAACTTGTGTATTTTACTGAGTAGTAATTTAGTGGGAACTTGTTCTTCACAGTCTATCCTGTAACCTAGTGTTAATCTTTGACCCTTGAGTTATTAACTTCTTTTGGGATCCTTTCTCAACAAGGGGGAGGGCACTTATTCGGTTATTTTCATATGTCTGTAAACATGATTTTACTGATTTCTCTATATGTTTTGATGTTGTAAAAGTTTAATGATAATAAACAACCATAAGAACTTACCTTTGTGTGTTGGTCAGACCCATACCCAAATTAACCATAGTTTTTTTCACGTTTGTGTGTATTGTTGTCACATAATTGTGTGTGTGGGTGTGTTTATTGTAACTTATATTTCATATAGGGAGAGAAAGGTTGTCTTATACTAAAATATAGTCGTATAGATAGGCTGGACTAGAGAAACTACTCATTCCAGAGACAGATCTTCCTCTTACACTATTCCCTCGTGAAAATCGATTTCTTACACCTTTATTCTCACATGTTTACCACTATCACCTCTGCTCAGACCGGACCATAAATATCTTCTAACCTATCAAAAAAATTTACGACACTCTGCATAGTTGCAAAGCCCCCTTGAACGGCGGGGAATACAAAGTATGCCACGTGCTTCTTGCTTCTAGCTTGAGACCAGATGTAACGATCCATTGAACGCAAGCCACGCTGGAGAAACTGGAGCTCATGACTTCTATTCAGCACGTTTCGGAATGGCAGAAAAGCCACAGGAAAATCCTAGATCTACAGTGTAGCATTGGGCAGAGCAACCTAACCTTTGAAGCGAAAACAGGAGTACGACAGGGATGCCCCTTATCAACCACTCTATTTTTAACAGTCATAGACTGGGTGATGCGCCAGACAACAGAGGGCAATCCAAGAGGAATAAAATGGACTACATTTTCTACATTGGAAGATCTGGAATATGCAGATGACATTGCACTGCTAGCACATTCACATCAACACATCCAGGAAAAAACGGATAGACTTAATAAGTATAGCCAGCAGGTGGGCTTGAACATCAACCTAAAGAAGACAGAGGTCATGACGCTCAATGTGGGCAACCCTGAGCCCATATTAGTAAGGAATCAGCAACTGGAAAAGACAGATGCCTTCACATACCTAGGGTGCATAGTAACACCAGACGGCGGAGCAAGCAAAGACATCAACAGCAGAATGAACAAAGCAAGAACAGCCTTTTTTAGTCTAAACAACATCTGGAAGTCCTCTCAGTACAGCACAAGCACAAAATTAGGATTATATCAGAGCTGTGTGCTTTCTGTGCTTCTCTATGGCGCGGAGAGCTGGAGAGTTACAGAGAAGGAAATGTCGAAATTGTCCTCTTTTCACACAACATGCCTAAGAAAAATTCTCCGAATCTTTTGACCGAATTCCATCACTAACCAAGATCTGCTTACTCGGAGCAAGCAAGAGGACATGCACACCATCATAGCTGGCAGACGCTAGAGCTGGGTTGGCCATGTCCTCAGAAGAGACCCCGAT
The DNA here is from genome assembly GCA_024509875.1 of Oreohelix idahoensis. Lineage (NCBI taxonomy): Eukaryota > Metazoa > Mollusca > Gastropoda > Stylommatophora > Oreohelicidae > Oreohelix > Oreohelix idahoensis. The sequence goes on from JAMPIV010006084.1 coordinate 189,057, forward strand.
GCCTTCACAAGAACAGCTATGCTATGGACCCCTGAAGGAAAACGAAAGAGAAGCCGTCCAAAAACAACTTGGCGGAGGACTGTGGAGGCCGAGATGCAAAGAATGAACCAGAGTTGGGGCACTGTACGAAGGATGGCCGCCGACCGAGCAAAGTGGAATCTATTTGTTGTTGCCCTACAAGACACCACCAGGCGTAATGGCCACTGACTGCTTTGACGGTCGGCGGCTAAGGATCAAAGAAGAAGACAGTGTAGATAAAATCAATGAGTCTTCAGCCTGGTATTGGCTGCAAATGAGCGAGAAGCTCAACAGCCCTTGTTCGTTCCTTCGTTCGTTCGTTACAATCCCCTAGGGTTCGAGTTGTTCACTCTTTTACCCTTGCAACAAAATTTGGGGTATTGGTTTTGGGCTTTCTTGCACCCCCAGAGAACTTCCCCGACTCAGCGAGCTATAACTGGTGGAGGTCACACCAGACCGACTAATTGGCGTATGTGCAATGGCACGAGAAGTATGGTTCTCTGCCATGCAAAGGGGGTCATAGTGCGGCACTGTTTGAAAGGGAAAGGATTAGGAGGACACTCGCAGCTCTGCCCCCTCCGAACTGGGAGGACCCGTCACCAGGAGCACCACACACAGTCTTATGGGAGGGCTAGTGATTTCAGCGTCCATCATCTATCTGAAATGTAAGTACTTGTCACGAAGATGTCTATCCTTTCTCTTCCACTCATTCTATCCTGTCACTGTTTTCTAGTCTTCCATTTTAGTCACCTTTTTTCCCCTTTCTACTAGCCTGTACAAACAATATCCAAGAATGCTATCTAAGTGTTACCACTATGTTGAGGGTTAACATGAGTGGTACATATTATGTTCAATTACTGTTGATGGTGGTGGAATGTTTCTGGTGGATGGTGTGGTATAACAAGGACTGACAAGTACAGAGTCAGTGAGGTCGGGCTTACGGATGGCCAACTGATGTGTGAGTAGGTGACTGTCAACAAACTCGAATGTAAAAAGGTTCTGGCATACCAACACAGGATGGAACCACACACTACAGTAAACGTACGAGTCAGGAAACGTTGCAACGACTGGTAACGTTTAAATAGTTTATTACGCCACAGTCACGTAAACATCATGGTAACATAGGACGACACTTCATAGCAAATCATGGTGAATCAGATAAGTAAGTTCATTTCGTAGACATACAGCAAAAATAGTCATCCAAACAAAAGACGTGCATCGCAGTCTCAATAGGCTGTAGAATGCAGTAACTCATAGCATAAATCCCTTCAAAGCAATATCCAAAGATCCAGCTACAGGTACACAACTCAAAGTACAAAGGCTGCAAAACACAGCAGCTCACGTTTCATAAAGGTTACATCAATATCTTTATAAGTGATGATGATCACTGGTCGCTTACACAGCGGCATACAATGGCTTCTAGTAACAAGGGAAAAAATCCATCAGAATAAATATGAATCAAAATCACGGCCGGTGCAATCCATGGCCTCTATAATAAATCCATCAGACTTCTTACAAAATATATAATGCCGGCGTACTCCCTGGCATCTGGGTAATATCTCTTAGAAAACAACCCATAAACTCCTGGGAGAAAGAACTTTCCCAACAATAATCTCTTTATCTTTACTTCAAAAGAATTATCCTCTTTAATTATCAAATTCCCTCCATAGAAAAACACAAATACGCTGGGACACACTAGCGAGAAGGAACGACCTTCTCCAAGCTCTGCCCGCACAACACTGCACGCAATCTCAGTTACTTAAAACAGTTCAGTCTATAAGAATTCATTCAAGCGCTAACACGCAGCTTGAGATGTGAGCTGGACTCATCCGCTTCACCCCCCCCCCCCAAACTATTTCATAGAACCTTCGACCAGATTCCTATCATATTTTTTTTTTAAACAAGCTAACAGCTAGTCAGTAGCGCTGCGTTCAAAAAAATCACCGAGCATTCATCTCATCACAAAAATTGTGCTTACAGACGAAACACTGAAGTTGGTGGTAGAGAGAAGAAAAATGAAGTCCAAAAAAGATACAGAAAATCAGGAGTTGTACAAGGAATACACAAAGCAGATTAAAAAACGAGTCAGACAAGACAAACAACAATACATAAACGACACCTGCAGGAAAATAGAGGAAATGCGCGAACAGGGATTGAGTAAGAATATGTTTTCTGAAGTAAGAACATTGAAGAACAGCAACTTTAAATCATCACCTCGAGCAATAAACGACAAGAAAGGCGACACTCTAACAGAACGTAAAGATATTCTGAACAGATGGAAGGAGTACTGTCAAGAAATGTATACGGAAATAAACAAAGCGGCAGATGACAACGTCATGAATGAAACGGAACGTGAACCAGAACCTACCATAGAGGAAGTCCGGAACGCAATCAAACACTTAAAAAGTGGAAAATCTCCTGGTTGTGATGAAATAACAGCTGAAATGATACAGGCAGGAGGAGAAGGCATATTTGTGTGATGGGTAGGTTTCTAATTTTTTAAATTTTGCCAGGGCAGCGGCCTGATGGGCCGATTCTTTACGATTTCCAACTGCCGCGGGATTTTTAACGTGCGCATCTTGCATACGGGACTTCCTATTTTTTGGCCCTTATCTGAGAAGGCTAGACATCCGATCTCACTACCCAGGAGACCATGGGAGTGTACGACATCATTAGGACGACTGGTTCTGAAAAAAATGTGTATAAATTATATTCCCTAAAGGTAAAGGTAGTCCCATAGCAGATATTGCCATAGGGGAGTGAAGTGTTAAAGACTTCACCATACTTGGTCCAACATTGAGAGATGGGGTGATCAGTTCTCTTCCTCGCTGCCTTTTCCCTCCTTAACTTAGGTACCCATTTACAGCTGGGTAGACTGAAGCGTGTTGGTACCGTGATACGAACCCGACACCTTTGCCGCGAGAGACCACCGCTCTAACCACTCTGCCAATGGACGCTCTAGTTTTGGGGACACGCTCTAGTTTTTGGGACACGCTCTGGTTTTGGGGACACGCTCTAGTTTTGGAAACACGCTCTAGTTTTGGGGACATGCTCTGGTTTTGGGGACACGCTCTAGTTTTGGGGACACGCTCTGGTTTTGGGGACACGCTCTAGTTTTGGGGACACGCTCTGGTTTTGGGGACACGCTCTAGTTTTGGGGACACGCTCTGGTTTTGGGGACACGCTCTAGTTTTGGGGACACGCTCTAGTTTTGGGGACACGCTCTGGTTTTGGGGACACGCTCTAGTTTTGGGGACACGCTCTGGTTTTGGGGAGACGCTCTAGTTTTGGGGACACGCTCTGGTTTTGGGGAGACGCTCTTGTTTTGGGGAGACGCTCTAGTTTTGGGGAGACGCTCTGGTTTTGGGGAGACGCTCTAGTTTTGGGGAGACGCTCTGGTTTTGGGGAGACGCGTTAGTACTGTAACAGGAAACGATTAATTACGGGTAAGGTTTCTATGTAGGTGTGGTAATGGTGGTTCGATTGACATAATGGTTAATACTATTCATTATTGATATATGATTTGCTTATATAGTATTTTATTACTGTGCCAATGGGCTTGACTTATTTGGAAAATCCCTATATTATAAGTATACATTACTAAAGCTGTTTTTCCTTGCTGCAAGGTAATTAGGACTTAATTCTTAAATGAAGATAAACCAGACTACCTGACAGACTGCTGATTTTGGAAAATAGTAAGACATATTAAGTGTAGAGGAGAGACATATGACTTGCAAGGATGAGGACAGAGCCTGTTAGACAACAGTCACTGAGACCTCTCTTACACCTTCATATACAGTGTACTGGACAGTCAAAGTCTTCAGTTGTAAGTATGCCTATGTTCTGAGACCAAAAGTCTTCTGGGATGAATTTAATATACGTAAATTCTCTGTAGACAAGAGATTAATGGTCCTCTTACTTTGTTCTTGTGTGCAGAGTGTCAGTGACATAGGACCTGGCTTCAACCTCCCTCGATTTAGCTGAGTACAAAAATCAAGGAGGGACAGGGACTGAATCTTCACACCTGAGTGTGAAACAGGCATTCTCGTAGACACTAGTGCTACACAGGAAAATCAGTAAGTGCCCTCATCAGGAAGTCACAGCAGAGTGTCCTCTCTGCCTACGTCCAACACGAACTTTAAGATAAGTCAAAGAACGAGAAAGAAGATCGTCACACACAACAAAGCTCAGACTTAGTGAAGAAAATAAGGCACCTCATTGGCACCTAAGACTTTTTTTAAAACAGATTTAAACTTTTATACTCTTCTATATTTTATCATCAGTTGTACGTTAACTGTCTGTAAATGTTATTCCCTTAATAAATAGGATGTACTGTTTTATTTGTTATTGTTATACAGAATTGACATCACTGCATTCCGGGCAAACCCATAGGTGCTCAGTCTCCATCAGTATATGTCGGAAAGTGTGAATAACTGTTCCTGTAGCTCGCTGGTTGTAAACACGATGGATGCATCTTCTCATACGTCCATCTCTGATACCTTTCGTTTGATGCCAAATTCCAACAGTCTTAACCTTGATGATTCATCTATTTCAGTGTCATTCTCTAACAGGCGATCATTAATTGTTCTATGTTATTTACTTACTACAAGTGTGAGTCAATTTGATTAAATATCATAAGCCTGTTTTATTTACCTACTACAAGTGTGAGTCAATTTGATTAAATATCATAAGCCCGTCCAGAGCTCTTTTTTGTGTGATTACTTCCCTTTCTTGATTATTGTCCTCTTTATTGTGCAATTCTCCCTATCGTGTAGTGTGTTAGTTGTGGAACAAAGTCGCATGGACAAAATCACGTAGGAGAACAACTTTTCTGTTATTCTTACATGATATTTATTTACCTTTTATTCCAGACAGTTAATCTCTTGGTTTCATAACAAATACCATCACTACCACAGCACTGCAAGAAAATCACACTACATTTTTATTATCTCAAGCAGTTGACCTGGGTTGACCTTGCTCTCCCCCTACGCGTGACAGTACTATAAATTTAACATTATTTTATTTTCAGTGGTGTAGCAACATCTAGGGGCGCTGGTGTGCATGTAGATTTTACGTGTCCTAGGATTGACAATTTAATTTTATTTTTTTTAAATTGATTTTTTATTTCAATTATTTTTTTTAAACAGAAACTAATTTTAATTCTTAATTTTTTTTTTTTAAATATGTATCCGGTTAAAAATAGCTATAATTACGTTACCTTAAATACTATTTTTCTCTTTTTTTTTTTTTTTGTTGTATGGTATTCTAGTGCCCTATAATTTGTACTTTGCGTCCCATTGGGATGCAGTCGCACCCCTTGCAGCCCCGACAGCTATGCCATTGTTTATTTTGTTTATCTTATTATTTTGTATTTTTAAGAATGGCAGACAACAAATGATCGTCTGGATTCCAGTTTCATAAACGCAAGGCGGAAAGAGACAAAGAAAAAGCAAAGGAAGAAGGGGCCCCCCTTCAAGTTTCTATACTGCTATAATGAAGAAGGGGAAGTAACACGGCATGCCTAGGATGCATGAAACCCTTGCTCCGGCCCTGCCATTAACACAACTCCAGACGCTGCGAAGGTGACTGAGACAGACAGCCTAGACCAGATAGAAGAAGTAAACCCCTTCGTGCTGAAAACACTATACCGTGAATTTGTATGACCAGCTAGCTGACGGCAAGTGGGTGGTCCCCAGCTTTCCACAGACCTCGGTTAGTGTGCGGTTAGAATGCTTGTGTATGTGCCAGTATGGGTTTGGTTGGAAAAGGTAAACAAGAACAAGACATTGTATCGGTAGTCTTCCTCCAATTGGCCTTTTAGATTTGGTTTGGAGGTGTCTGCATTCTTTTTTTTATGTTACGGAGCTAGTGTGAGCGTTGGATTCACCGTCTTGTGTCGGAATCTTTAATTCATCGTAAATCGTTCATGAGGATTTGACGGAGATGACATTTGATGATAGATTGTTTATGGGAGTGTGCGCGAGGTAGTGTATTTATTATGATTACGCATCATAAGTGGGACGTTGTTTTGCGTGCTTGGTGTGCCCCTGTTGATTGTTGGGGTTTTTGAGCTGGTGACTTGTGTAGGGAGGCAACGTGTGGACGAACTATGTGTTTATGATCCTTACGTGGATACAAATACCTTGCAGTTATATTGGCTGCGTTAATGCAGGTCATCATGTAAGTGAGTGCACTTCAGGCAAGTAAGGACACACTGTTCACATGCGGTTTTGTAGGGTGTTAGTTGGGAGATTCATAGGCTCACACACACCAGATGGGTCTAGGCCTCGATATTGATCATACGCTGGTGACCTAGTAGGATTCCTCGGTCTTTCTGGCAGGTCGTTCTCCGTTGTTGTCTTTCCCCGGCCCTCTCCTAGAATCCCTCGACGTGGCGCTTTAGAGTGGTAGATTAGTGGGCTAATAAGACTGTGATGAATACCTGCGAGTGGCCAGCCCCAGTGGTAGATTGTGGTGGTTCTCATGTTAGTTCACTGAGATGCCCCCTTGCATAAGTCGCACAGACAACCAATAAAAATGTGTGGCAGAACGGGTACGCACCGACGAAGTGTGGTGTAATTGTGGAGGGTGGGCTGATGCCCCCTAAGTTTTGCCTTATTCTCTAAAATTCCCCTGCTCCTCATAGACAATATGGGTATAATCGCCATTGTCAATTTTTCCCTACAAATGAGGTGGAGTCCACAGTGACCCATCGCACGATGAGAATTACCGCTTCATAGTCTCGTTTAGTGGCTTGGTTTACCCAAGGGCCATATCAAAAATTCCTTGATGGATGGCTGAGGCAAAATCTAACCCTCTACTTTTTTTGCTAGGTTGACCCATTGAACGTTGGAACCAACTAGATTTCTCTGGGTCTATTCCCACACTATCGGCCCAAACCACTTGCCAATCCAACACCCCATTTGGTTGTATTCCTTGGCCATTCAGCACGATCCCTCTTGAGCTCACCATCCATCAAATTCTATACTTCTGTGTCCCCCCGCACCGAGGATCGGTTGTTCCGTGTGAGCGCCCTTCTCTCATCACGTTACCCTATGAAGGGCCAATTTAATTCTGGTGTTTTAGTGTTGATATTTAGGTGTAGATTGTAATGGCATCCCACATATTTACGGAGTTCTATGTACTGGCTATTGTAGTTAGGAAACTACCATCCGCAGAATTAAAACTTCGCCCCATCTTTGTTCCGATGGTTCGTTGGTTAGCACAATAAATTTAAAATATCCTCCACCAACGCAGGCGAACTCATTTTGTTGAAGTTGGAGTGTGGCTGTCAGTGTTGAGATTACAAGGTGACAAAGCCTCTACCACCTACTAACCAAATGAAGCTACCCAAAATCGCCATTGTGTTGGTGTGCTAAGCCAACCTCAGTCTTTCCTTTACTACGATCCCCCTCATTGTATCTTTTCCCTTCCCCTTCCGCGTCTATCAATCCTGTACAAAGACAACTGCAACTTGGTGACTGACCCTTTAACGGCCTCAGGGAAGCCCGCGCTGGGTACCTAGAAACCGGCAATGGTGACAAGACAGCTCCGTGCCTCCCATTTTTATCCCTCAACCAAAATTACACAGTTCTTCCCCTTAATACATGTTGCAACCGCGCCAATTTTGTGTATTTGAGTGGATCTGCACCATAGTTTACCCTTTGCTGGGAACTAGTTGTTTTGATGTATCAGACAGTTGAGCCCGGTATATCGCCGTCTGGATCATTTGCCTGCAACATGTAATTAACTAAGCAACGTTTTCTTTCTAGTGTTGGTGAGGGTTATAAGGGTTGGGTTTGCGGGCATTTAGGGGGTTTTCGGCTAGACTTTGTGTGCAGTTTTTTTGTTATCTTAAGATGAATAGATACGATCAGCGGTGGTTTATCATGGCAGATAGAGGGAGGCACATCTATACTACCGTGTCACAGATCTGATATGCCCTACGTTTCACTTGAGTTTTGGTTATGCGATGTCGTCGCTTAAAGACAGACAGCATGTGTCATCTTTAAAGAAAGGCGCGACGTTGGACCTGGGTCGTACAAAAGCCTGTTGATTGGATCGTGATCTCCAGAAGAGCTTAGGATGGTCTAATAATAGGTTTTTAATTGCTGTGGTGGTGTGGTTATAGTCAGTTGAGGGATTTGGCCAGAATAGATAGTCTTTGGGTCCTTGGTTGTTAACGTTGGTCATTACATGGAGTGTTATCGATATTAGCCTGTGGTATCCAGTGAAAAATATATCGTATAAATACCACTACGCACTGGTCAGATTGCAGCGCAGTGGCGTGAGGTAATAGACAAGTTCAGCTCTCTCTTCCTAGCTAGAGTCTAAGTGTGAGGCCATATGGTTGATTACTGACATTTGTGATGAATATGGCCCTGTCCTGAGGTGTCTCGCCTCCTAATTATGACTTACTATTGTCCCCTTTGTTGTTTTTGGTGCCCGTTGTACTGATATAGATGAGCTTTTTCGTATCTTACAAATTTATGTTACGTGGTTCTGCGGAAGTGTCGTTTCTGAGTAGTCTGGATAGGCTCGGTCTGCTTTATTCCTCGAAAGTATTTGTGACTGGGGGACATTGTAAATCTGGGTTTTGATCTACGGATTCCCTCTTTCGCATGTTTTTGCAAGTTATTATCTCCTGCCTTATATTTTCAGAATTCCCGGTTACAGCCTGACAATGATATGGTACCTGTGTCCCTTTAACCATGTTGTCACTTTAAGAAATTAGTGGATCAACGGGTTGGTTTTTTTTAAAGGGGCAGGGCGTTAAGCGATTGTGGAAGTTTAAGTTGGGATGGTGGGTTGTTACCAGGTTAACACCTGTCGTAGTTGGTGCGCGGTAGAATGCGGTAGTTTAGGTCACTTCCCGTTTGTAGGTAGCCTTTCATGACAACAGTATGCAGTTCTGATGTTGACGGATGACTGGGGACCGTTTGGCAGTCAGAGTTGGGTACGAGTGAAAAAATCAAATTTGCAGCAGGTTGCTCTTAGAGCATGAACCTCAGCTGTAAAGTTTAGGATACTAAGTAATAAACGCAGAGGGTTAATGATTCCGAAGGTCTCAGATGGAGTATTTGTCATGTAAATTGAGATAAAGGATACCGTTGTGGGCAAGCCAACCTTTTCTTCCGCTGAGTGGACGGTTGATAGGGTAGCATATATACTTTTTATGCGTGATAGGTGTTGTGTGGTTCCATTCATGTATAGTCCATTGTATCGTCATGATTTGATCGGATAAGCTTTTTCCCCTGTTTGTGTATCATGACTCCAATGTAGCGTGAGTGATTCTGTTTTTTTATTGTTGCAGGTATCAAGTATAGTCTCGCCATTAGTCTCACTGTTTTTTTGGTATTGTTGAGGGTTAATACCACTTGGATCATGTAAGTAGATAAACAAGCTCAATATGATGATCTTTCGCCAGCAGGGCCAGCAGTCCCTGTTAAGGTACCCTTGTTGACCATCTTTGATGGTGTCCATCATAGGAGTGCGAGTAAGTGCTTCATAGGGGGATAAAGTGGTCCATCTTTGGGGTATTGCATGGTCCTGTTATAAGATCCATTTTTTCTGACTTCTTGGGTCGCTCGAAGTTTCTGCGAAGGCTTTGGCTTGTTGAACGTTCTTGAAGACTACCCCAGATGCTCGGGAGAACATACTATTCTTGTGGGCTTAATGTTCAATGGTGATGCATTGGCGTATTTACGTTGTTGTTTTGCTTATTTACCATCAGTGGATCATTGGTTTGTGTGTGTCTCGGGTTCGTTGGGTACATGGTTTAAAGTGTGGGTCTGTAAGTGCCTGTGCGGGCCAGGATTCAACCTTCTGCATCTCCTGGGTATTTATTTGGTGGTAGTTTTTCATGGCCTCCTGTATATGAGCCTAGGTAGGAGCTTGATGTGATTGTCACCTTTGTCCAAGGAGATCCTTGGCAGAAGTGGAATCCAATGCGAGGGCATGAATGACCTGGCGAAGGGGTGTCCCTGCAGAGAGCTATGGTGAACCTTAATGTGGTGGGTCTTATTACTGGGCCATTTAATAAAGTGATTAGGCTTGTAATTTCGTTCATT
>JAMPIV010006085.1:600000-869581 GCA_024509875.1 Oreohelix idahoensis
ACCTTTGTTCGCATGATGCGACACATTTTTTCAGGTAGACCAGACATCATTACATACATAGACGACATATGCTTATTTAGTTCATCTTTTGAGGAACATTTTTTGGGTCTTGAAAACGTTTTGGACACATTAAGAAGGAACAATTTAACTGCTAAACCCACAAAATTACAAGTAGCATTTCATGAAATAACTTTTTTGGGTCACATTATTGGAGCAGGATATATCCGAACACTACCCAGTACGGTTTCTAAAATTTTAAACATTTCCGTTCCTCAAACGAAGAAACAGGTTAGAAGCTTGTTAGGTCTAGTCCAATATTACAGTAGATTCGTACCTAACTTGTCATCTATCACGGCTGTCTTGTCCTCATTATTAAAGAAGGACATGCCAGTGAAGGTGACATGGACTAGTGAGTGTAATAATGTATTCCTTAATATTATTAACATTTTTTCAAACCCACCAATTTTGAGACTAACTGATGCGTCCAAAAAGTTTATTCTCCGCACAGATGCGAGTAACTACGGAATTGGCGCATGTTTGCTCCAATATCATGACGACATCCTCCATCCAAACTTGTACGTCTCACGGAAACTGAAACCACCAGAAGTCAACTACTCCACTGTCGACCGCGAACTTTTAGCAGTTGTGTGGGCAATAACGAAATTAGAGAAGTTCCTGCTGGGAGCCCCATTCGTAGTACAGACAGACCAGAAAGCCGTAGCATCACTACGACGGGCGAATCATAAAAGTCCAAAGCTCACCAGATTCGCTATTCTCCTTCAACCTTTTGACTTCTCAATCGAGTACATCACAGGAGCAGATAACGTCTTGGCAGATACTCTATCTCGAAATCCTACTGATGTCGAGTCCTGAACTATAGTAACGTCGATACTTACGAACTGAAACACTTACATTATGCGACATGAACTATTGTCCTAACAATACCACATGATTCTTAGATAATGTTATTGTATGTAACTATTATATTATATAGTTAATAATTATGTGGATACATCACATACTACATTATTGTTTCTTCTTCTTCTTCCATCCTTAGCCACCAACCGGCAAAGCAGTATGTGGCCAGTACGCCTAGTGGCGTCTTAGGGCAACAACAAATTGATCAATCTATCGCTGTTTCCACCACGCCTAGTGGCGTCTTTGTGGAACAGAAACAGACCAAACAATCTATCGCTGTTTCCGTAATCAGACTGGTTGGCAAGCAGGTGATCAGCCCACTGTGCAAAGTTTTTACGGGATGGGGTAAACAGCCCCATGCCCAACCCTCCTTAGTCGCTTTTTACGACATGCGTGGTAGGGTGCAGTGTTACTATTCTTTGCTCCCCTTTCGGGCCCCGGCAACACACGGGTGACATTATTGTTTAAATTGGTTAATTTAGATAGGTATTAACAACTTAATACTAAACTTAATTAATGTCCAACACACATAACTAAGTTAAATTTATACATAACTTTTTCTCCACTTTATTCTTTATTTATTTATTTCTCTCTTTAACATATCCTTTCATTTTTCTTACATTAGATTTTCAACAACTTTATTCTTATTCCACACTCAATATAATTAATTAGTTTAATTTTAACTCTTTAGATTAGTCTGACATGACATTTCATTGCGACATATTTTGAGTTAATTAATTATTTAATTAGATATCAACATTAGCCATTCTCTTTTAGTTCATATAAAATTTATGTATAACATTTATTTATAATATGATCATTAATATATTAGATGACTGTTAGTTAGTCGACATGACCACGACGTCTGTTCTAGACAGAACATCGTAGGCCATATGCCGCATTTTTGTTTAAATTTTGTGATATTGTTAAATTTTTTGATATTCATTCAGATAGGTTTTTGAAAAAAAAAATCTATCTAATAGATTTTTTTTCCCCCGGTGGACAGGGAATTGTTACGGTAGATTAATTGGCATTGTCTGCTAGAGGTTAGAAGCATGCGATTTTAGGGGTTACAACGTTTAATGTAATGTAAAAAGTATTATTAGCCTAGTGAACGCTGTGACGTTTCAGCGTTGGTAGTCACGCACGGTGACCAAGAGACGGGACCCTTTTTCAAATGACCGTCAAACGGAGAAGACGTGTCTTTATATTCTTATAGTGTCGGGCAGGGAAAGCCACACAATTATATTGTATTTTCTCATGGACATGGGTCAGTCCACTGTTATGATGAAGAAAGATGAAGTTACAGGTTAGTAATTGACTAAACCTTGTCGAGATGAATTAACAGTCCATTTTAATTAATACTAGTGCCAGACGCATAAACTCACTGTCGGTCGTTGGATTTTCCAACCACGCGTGCATATAGTTATGTCGTTCTGCCTACTATAGGAGGGTTTTACGTTAACAAACCGTGCGTAACTAATAAGGAAGCAAGGTGAAAGAAAAATGTAGACATATGAAATCTATTTTCATAATATCCTCTGCCACACTCCCCGAGGTGCATATGCCTTCAACAAACGCATGTCAAGACTTCCTGTCCTGTGCCATCCGCTCAAGTTCTTTCCATGTTTTCCTCATCATTTTCACCTCTGTATCGAGATGTGCTTTTGGTCTACCTCTGCCTCTCTTTCCCTGTGAATTCCAGAATAAGGACTGCCTTGTAATGCTATCAACAGGTCTCCTCAATGTGTGTCCTATCCACCGCCAGCGTCTTCTTCTCAACTCTTGTTCCACTGGCAATTTTCTGGTTCTTGTCATCAATTCCACATTTGTGACTTTGTCATACCATTTCAGTCCTTCTATTCTACTCATGCACCCGTTTATAAATGTCTAGCTTTTGTGTTGTTGTTTTTGTGGTTCTCCATGTCTCAGAGCCATACAACAGGACTGACTTGACATCTGAGTTGAAGATTCTTATTTTCATGTTGGACTTGATTTCTCTTGTTCTCCATATGTTTCCCAATGCAATGAAAGCTGCCCTTACTTTTTTTATTCTTATTTTGATATCATTATCTGCTCCTCCAACTTTGTCTATATTACTGCCATGATATGTGTACGATTCTACATCCTTTAGTGGTGTTTCTTCATGTTCAACCATGTTATCATTTCTTGCATTTATTCATAATCTTTGTCTTTTACCTGTGTATTTTCGGGCCCACTTGTTGAGACATCTCATCGAGAATTTTCATTTTCTCTTGCATCTGATTAAGGCTTACATTTAACCCATTGTAAACACTAACAAACTATGTGGCTCTTAACAGATTAAGTATCTGTTAGCTGTTATTACGTAACAGAATTACACTCGTACGATTAGGCACTACACATTGCCAAATCATGGGGAAAATGAGTTGTTACAACAACAAAAAACCCAAAAAACGTAAAAGTTACTGCTATAAGGTATATATACACTAATATCTAAGCACTGAGTATATTACAAAAAGTGTTTAACTTACCCCGCTAAACAAGAATTTAGACAAACCGGGTCGTACCTTTCTCCAAAATGATCTGTCGAATTCTGCTCATCTGCGGGTCCTTTTTACGAAGTGTATCTAATTTTTTCCCCCTTAAGATGTTTGCTATTTTCCTTTGTGTAGCACGCCTTTTCAACCATTTACCATATACACGGAATTGTTGGTTATATCAGGACGTTTTTTTTTTCATTTAGTGTGCTATTTTCTTGATTGTGTTTACTAAACGTTCTGTACTGTATTATTCCTCAAGTTTGGGTTTTTACTTTTTTGTTAATAGTTCAGTTTGTTGTGTTATTCAGAAGCACATGTGTATCTATGCTAGCATGAATTTAATATTGGTTTGGGATTTATTTCTGTCTCTAGTCGTGGTGTACTATGGCACAGTAATTTGTGTTCAACATAAGGGTTACTTTCACAATTGCCTCCGGCTGGCATAATTGTGGATTTTAAAGCTGCAACCAAGGTGGAGTGGGTTCATTTTCTACATAAGACAACAGGGGGTGGAGACACTTGGGAGTCATGACCCATGTGGGCCCGCGCCCCTTAGAGTGTAAAGGAGAATAAAGTGCTGAAACACTTGTTCGACGTTGGGACTGCTTATGATGATCAGATTGCCTCCTGTTGTATCGCTCTGTATAGAGTTTCCTATCTTATGCATTTTTTTCTACTGGGTTGTGTTATTCCTTTCTGATGAGATAGCTTTGTTACTACTGCTAGCGTAGTAAGATAATTACGAGTTTACTTTCAGAACACACATCTATTTTGTCATTCCTCTTTTAGGTTGTTGCTTTTTGTTTCTATAATATATTGTTTTACTAACTTCTAGCATCACCAATCTTGCTCGGGCGTTGGCGTAGCTAGCGAGTCCTGTTTAGGGCTTTATACTAGCAGATAGATAATGTTAGTCCTTGTCAGACTTAGTATCTATCAACGCTGATCGGGTTAGCAGTCAACAGAGTTGACTTTTTTTGGGATGGTAAATGCGCTCTGATATAACCAAATAGGTTGAAAGGAATGCGCCTTGCCAGAAGGCAAAAACCGGACAAACAAACAAAAAACTAATTTTTGAACTGCTTGTGGGGACTTGATGCCCATTAAATTTTCTACATTTAGTTCTATTTTGCAGTTTTTACAGTAATCTTTTATATTTTGTCTTTGTTGGTCGTATTTCTTGCATTCCAGCAAGAAGTGTTTGATGGTATTAGATTCATAACATTCTTCACAGATGGGTTCCTCCATTCTAAAGTAGCCGGTTCCTGATCCGGAGTTGTTTTTTTATTTATTGGTATTTTTTGTTCGTCTTGTATTTGACATTTTTTTTAAAGCTGGTATGCATGTCTTCCTTTTGTGCTCTGGTCCCATGGTATTCTCCATTCTTTGGTTATTGTCCTTGCTATTAGACTCTTTATTTCAAATCTCCCTAGCCTTGTTTCATTTTTTAATTGCTATTTCTTCCCCTCTTGGCTTCCTTGTCAGTGAGTTCGTTTCTTGTTATGCCAACATGAGATGGAGATCCATGTTAACGTGACTTTGCATCCAGCAGTAATTAGGTAAGCATTTATCTGTAATATTTCTCTATTATATCGGGCCTGCTACTCTCATTTCTGTTATTGATTGCTTGTATTGGTGAGAGTTAGTCTGTGAGAATTGTTACTGTCTGTGGTGTTCTCTGCAACTACTTCTAAAGCCTTGAGTATTGCTACTAATTCTGTCGTGAAGATAGATGGAGGGTAATAAATAATCTTCTATAAAATTTGACGCATCTTCTAGAAAGAAAGCTCAAATTATCCAAACTATGGTGTCTACGCCACATCCTTGGTATTTAGTGGAAGGACAAAGTGACAAATGTCGAGGTGCTATCACGTCCTGCCTTCAAAGCATGTACGCACTGCTTAGACAGCGCATACTACGCTGGCTTGGCCAGTCCGCCACATGGAAGATGGTGACATCCCCAAAAATATTTTCTACAGAAAATCGGCAAATGGCAAAAGAATTATCTGGTGACCAAAAAGATGTTCAAAGATGAGTGCAAGAGAGACATGAAGGCAATGGACATGAATCCAGCAACCTGGAAGGACGAAGTTGTCGATCACACCAAGTGGCGATGCTCCCAATTACGCCACTTCAGACTGGGCGAAAGGAAGCTCTCGCAACAAACAGAAGAGAAAAGAATGCGCCGAAAGGAACACCGGGGAAAAAAAACTGAAGGCTATCACCTCAGGGGCGCATTCTCATAATCAATTATGACTGAAGGGAGCTACTACTACTACTACTACTACTACTACTACTACTACTACTACTACTACTACTACTACTACTACTACTACTACTACTACTACTACTACTACTACTACTACTACTACTACTACTACTGCTACTACCACTACTACTACTACCACTACTACTACTACTGCTACTACCACTACTACTACTACTACTACCACCACTACTACTACTACTACTACTACTACTACTACTACTACTACTACTACCACCACCACTACTACTACTACTACTACTACTACTACTACTACTACTACTACTACTACTACTACTACTACTACTACTACTACTACTACTACTACTAATAGTACGACTTTGGACGCGTCTTCAAGAGCATAGTGTGACCATTGTAGTTGACCTTCTTTCAGTAAGGTGTTCACAGACGATTCATATGCTCTTGTTGTGGTGATTTCTGGGTCAATTTGTTTTGTATGATGAAATTACCGACCCTACCCAGAACATAACATTATTAGCCTAATACAACTCTACTACTACTTAGTCGTTCCTCTTCTACCGTGAAGTGTAGAGGCTTGTAAGAGAGAGCGCCATACTTCTCTACGGTTGTCTTCCTCCTGGCTTGGTTCCATTCTAGTCCTCGGTCCTTCAAAGATTGTCTAATGTTGTCCTCCCAGCGGACTTTGGGACGTCCTGGAGGTCTGGATCCCTGGCTCTTAGTTTCCCATGCTTGCCGTGGTAGCCGATCTTCTCTCATTCTGCAGACATGGCCAAACCATCTCATTTGGGACTATTCTACTTGGGTCTGCAGAGGTTGGGTTTTTAGGCCTTAATGTATCGTCTGGTTGCGGACCATGTCTCTTCTTGTTACTTCAACCACCTTCCTCAGGTACCTCATTTCTGAGGTTTCTAATACAACTCACCTGACGGATACGTTGTTTTATTCTTTTTTTCTCTCTCCAGAGACTCCAGGGAGATACCCGGGGATAATTACTTACAGTTAGCTATAATTTCAATACAGAGTAGAGCACAATGACAAAGATAAAATCCCTACGGCAGTATAAGAATATCTAAGTGAGGAAAACACTGTAACGAAACCCCGTTCACAGCTTATCCTTTCTGATATTTCTCCAAAATTATGCCATTTGTCTGCATTAGCCGTGTCTTTTCCCTCAGCAAGATGTTCACTTATCAGCATTGTCCAGATTAAGTTTCCAATGCATTACAAAATAAACCTATCTTGGTAGACAGCTTAAAAACAAACAAGCAAGCAAACAAACAAACAAACAAAGTACTTGTGTCCAACTGGATCTAGTGATTCGTCATTTTTATTCTCTCCATTTTTACCTTTACACCACTAATATATTCCAATGTTTTTAACCATTATTATTTAATTTAACTTGAGGTATATGCAGCTGAGTCAGTCCTATTGTGTGGCTCTGAGACATGGAGAACAACAAAGACAACAACCAAAAATCTACAGACGTTCATAAATGGGTGCTTGCGTAGAATAGAGGGATTAAAATGGTATGACAAGGTACGAACGTGGAACTTAGGACAAGAACTACACAAGTGCCAGTGGAACAAGAGATGAGAAGAAGACGATGGCGATGGATAGGACACACACTGAGGAAACTTGTTGATATCATTACAAGGCAGTCCTTGTTCTGGAACCCCCAGGGCAAGAGAGGCAGAGGTAGACCAAGAAGCACATGGAGAAGAGAGCTGGAAACAGAGGTGAAAATGATGAGGAGAACGTGGAAAGAACTTATGATGATGGCACGTGACAGGAGGACTTGACATGTGTTTGTTGAAGGCCTATGCTCCTTTGGGAGTGGAGGGTTATGAATATGCAGCTGAGATTCAAAGATGTGTGCAAGAGAGGCATGAGCGCACACTGGACATAAATCCAGCAACCTGGGAGGATAAAGCTGCCGATCGCACCAAGTGGCGGTACAGAGGAGAAAACGTCGAAAGGAACAGCAGGAAAATAAGCAGCTGAGGACTGTCACCTCAGGGGAGCATTCCCATAGTCGGTTATGACTTTGTTTTCTCCTGCTTGTTGTGTGAGCTGCTTTTCGCCCTATCTGAGGTGGCAATCGTAAGCTTCATCCTCCCCGGTGGCTCTCTTGCACAAGTCTTGATGACAAAAATCTCAAAGTTTAATTCATGAAAGGGAGTTGAAACGTTACAAGCAACTCTATTTTATTGTAATTTTTAATGTATCATGTTTTGATCGGCAATGATGCAGCTGATTTTACGTAATAACTGTATATAATATTAAATAAAGTGGAAATAACTTAATTAAAGTAAGGGATATAATTAAATGAGAAATGAAAGAGTCACGCTTCGAATGGTAAACAGCGACGTGGCGATTCAATCAAGGGGTTTTGTTTTCAAACAACTGGGTCATCTGCGAGACCAAGTAACTGGCGATCGAGTCCCTTGCTTTGAACACAGCAAAACATTTTAATCCACGATGTTTTGACCGTTATTCACACAGCCGCCTGTGACTTCGACATTTCATCTAAATTGCAACATGTGCAATAAATGATAAAAGTAAGTCCCTATTTGTCGTTTTGTCATTTAACTGTTTTGGTTGTTATACGAATGAGATTTTATTACTGTTTTGTTGGTGCAAATTCTCGAAGGTAAGAACACTTTTACAATGTTCAGTATTCAGTTTCGTCCAGATCAAAAATCGTGCAGTTCATGTTTGTAGTTGGATGTATTTGACGCGTCAGTGCATCCTTTATTTTTTTTAAAATATGTGTTGCACGGTCGATCTTATAAATAGGATTTTTCTTATTATCACGTGACTTTGTTTCACTATATCTGATATATTATATAGATATATAGTTATTATTTTTTTTTTGTTTTTGTTTTGGCCTCCTTTTGATTATTAGCATCTCTTCTTCTATTTTTGTTCCCTTTCTTGCTCTCTTTGTCTTAAGTATAACCTTTAATCGATTTCTTCAGCTCATTCTTCTTTTTTCCTCAACTTTTCTGTTCTTATAATCTCTATTTTCGCACCTTCTCCTTTTCCTTCTACCCTCTCTTTTTCAGATGACCGATTATGAGGAAATTCACCGTAATTCATATCCATGCAGATCAGTTTCTTGCACGCTACACGACCTCCGTGTGACATATTATGAAAATAGTTTTCATCTATCCATTTCTTTATCTACACTTTTCTTTTACCAAACTTTCACATACGCCTGTTTCGATAACATAAACCATTCATACACTCAGAGATCTGTCCCCTTTTCAAATTTAGCACGCATTCTATTGCTGTTCGCTATTTCTTTGATGTATGCTCACGAGCAGACCTATTAGCTAACGCTGAGCGGGGTATCTGTAATTTATTCTTAACGCCAGCGATTGAAAATCGTTGGATAGGATCAGATAGCGATCAAGAGAGGATAATTTGGAAGCGAGGTGAGACCAATTTTTATTACCTCCCTTGTAATCCGTTCGCTAGTAAAGTAATTAAACACGGCAGATCGCCAGATCAGAGAACGGGCTCGCTCGACTTCGTACAATGACCACGTCTGCAGGGCGGTAAACAGTATGATTTTACGATCGAAGAAATCTCGCACGATCTGGTCAATTACGTTACGCCTGATCTAAAGAGAGTGCAGGGGAAAATGGTGTAGATTTCTTTAATCCAGAATTTCAGCAGAGATTTCTCCGTAGGTGCTAACATCTGGCAGAGAGTCTGGTTTTCGGTCTATAATGTACATTCCCTTTGATTTCAGATATATATAAACCCCAGCAATCTAACTAAATTTATCATGTACCGCCAGAATTTCAGACAACATCTAGCTTTCGATTCTAAAGATCTTTTATAATAGTTGTATCACTTAATTTTCGATTGGAGATCGTTTTATTTCTGTGCTTGTGGTTCTTCTTCTTGCGATCGCATCTTTGATGATTACACCGTCAGACGAGTTCTCATGATGAATTCGACTGTTGTTTGAAGTTCCTCTTTAACTCCATATAGCTTTGAGTTTAGTGTTGAGTCATTGGGCCAGTATATCTTTCTTAACTGGTCATACAGAGGACAGTCCTGTAGAACATGCTCAGCAGTTTGTTCGTTTAATCCACATGTGCAGCAGTGGTGAAGCAGACAATCGTAGCTTGTGCATGTGTTTATTCAGTTTGTTATGCCCTGTCCTGAGTCGAAAAATAGTTATCTGTCCCTGCCGGTCGAGAGTGTGATAGTCGTCTTTGGGTTGGTTCTGTTCTCTTCTGATAGTCTGGATAGCTCTCTTTTTCTCAAAGTATGTGATTTCATTATCTTCTTGTTTAATTCTCCTCCCTTTTTTGCAAGTTTATCTGCCTTTTCATTTCCGGGTACACCACAATGAGATGGTACCCACTGAAGTATGGTTCTCTTTTTGGCAGCTACCTTGTTTAGTTCATTTCTCAGATGCGGGAGTTTACCACTCTTGAGAGCTTGCAGGACAGACAGTGCATCTGTGAGGATGACTACCTGGTGGCAGTCAGAGTTGGTGTTATAAATCATATTTGCAGCTTGCCCTAGAGCTTGAACCCCAGCTGTATAGTTGGAACAGAATTTACCAGTGGGAATGTGCCTAGTCTCATAGTGGTTGTCAGGATATGAGATAAAGATACCGGCACCTCCATTCCTAACAGCATTAGTTGCTGATCCATCTGTATAGGCATGCATCCATGATTGATCGGGATAGCTTTCTTGGATCATACTCAATGTAGCAGTTCGTTTTTGCAGATCATTATACTCACATCCACTTGTGAGACGATTGACTGATGTATTAATTTGGAGGGCACTGCTGGCCTGCTCCCATGGTACAGGGTATAGGGTGGGCTTCAGTGGTGTTGTCTTCATGGATAGGTCTTCTTGATGCTGTCTTATAAGTCTTTTCCCTCGATGCACAAAGCTGCTACGCTTTAGACGTCCCAATGCCAGATCATCTGGTCTTGCCTTCATTGGGTGCATTGGCATACTGTTGTACTTTTCCATCTGGATCATGGTTTTTGTGTCTCTTCTATGGGACAATGTCTGTTATCCAGCAACCTTCTGCATCTCTGTTATTGGTGTAGTTTTCATGGCTCCTGTAATGAGCCTGAGAGCTTGATTTTGCACCTTGTCCAAAGACTGCAGATGTGAGTTAGCAGCTGATGACCATGCTGCTGAGCTAAACTCTAAGTGTGGTCTTATTACTCCATTATAAATCTTCTTTAGATTTCGTTCATTTGCTCCCCAGTTGGTACCTGCTAATTTTCTGAGTATGCCTAGTCGTCTTCGGGCCTTTCCTTCTGCATTTTCAATATGCTTATTCCATGTAAGCCTTTGGTCAAATGTCACCCCAAGATAGGTGGGGTAGCTTTCTTCCTTGATCACGGTTGTCCCTAGGTGTATTTTAGCTGATTTGTCCTTGGGGGCGAGGGAGAACAGTGTTGTGGAGGTTTTGTCTGTGTTTATTGTGATAAGCCATTTCTCTGCCCATGACACTAGCATGTCTGCTGCCCGCTGCATTCTATAATTTGCTGTGGTGACATTTTTATCAGCGCACCAGAGTACTAGGTCATCTGCATATAAGGCAGCTTTAACTCCTGCAGGGAGATCTTTCACCAGGTCATTGATGTAAACAAGGAAGAGTGTTGGGGAAATTACTCCTCCTTGAGGTACTTCCTGATGGAGCAACACTTTTCTGCTCTGCAGACCGTCAAGAGTGACTCTAGTTCTCCTCTTATGCAAGTATGACTGGATCCATTTCATCATGTTGCCTTGGATTCCACTTCTCCTAAGTTTTGAAATGAGGCCATCTTTGCACACCTTGTCAAAGGCCTGCTTGAAGTCAACCCAGATCGTTAGGACCTTTTTCTTCTCCTGGAAGGCATCTTCTATTGCTTGAGACAAGTAAGTAACTTGGTCTTCTATACTGTAGCATTCTCTAAATCTAGCTTGTTCCGGCACCAGGATCTGCTCAGACTCTAAATACCATTTCAATCTGTGGTTGACTATTCGCTCCATAGTCTTCCCAACACAGCTTGTGAGACTGATTGGCCGGTAACTTGCAGCCTCGGTCTTACATTTCCCTTTCTTTAGTATGGGTATTGTGATGGCTTCTCTCCATACTTGGGGTACCGTTCCTTTCAACCAGCTGTGGTTGAATATCTCAAGCAGTTTTGTCTTTGCTGCTGAGCTCAGATTTACTAGCATTCAGGGGTCCAAATGGGGCAGTGATGCGCAATACAAGACTCAACATGTCTCTTAGCCTCTCCTGCCCAAGTCTACCTCACCTACTCGTGGTGGACCCCGTTATACCCAGTAATCTTGCCGAAGGTTGGGTATCAACCCCAGCGGGAGGCAAGATGGGACAGCAAACGAGGTAAAGGCAAAATCAAATCCCCCAGCCAGAGGGGGAGGCATGAGCACACTCTGCCTTAAGAAACAGGTGCTGAAGTCAGATGTACCAGGCCAGGAGGCGCACCAGCAACCATGGTACCATGCAACCCGCTTTGGTTTAATATGTCTACACAACAGATGTCAAAAAATTATCGTTATGGTGCTCGCCCTGTGAAGTCCCTCCAGGCAGGAGCAGTGCCGGATTCTGAGCCTCGACAGAATCCACCCTCAGCTACTGGAGGTCTCCTTAGTCCGCCAAATGGAGCCAGGAGGCGGAAGGAGAAAGTAACTGGCCAACCAGACAAGACGACGGCCCCTCTGAATGTCATGCATTGGAATGCAGAGGGAGTCAACAACAAAAAGACTGAACTAGAGAATACCCTATTTCGGAAAGAAATTAGCATATGCTGCATACAAGAAACTCACCTACAGGAAGGAAAACATTTTAAGATACGGGGCTATCAATGCTTCGGAGTTGACAGAAAAGATCGGAAGAAGGGTGGCATACTAACACTGATAAGGAATAACCTCAACGCTATAGAATCCAAGACATATAAAGAAGGTGCAGAATACCAAGTAATCCATCTAAAACATAACACTCTGGAACTGGATCTCCTAAACTTCTACTGCCCCAATGACATACCACTGAACATGACTAGCATAGATGTCCCCATTGGCAACTTCATAGCGGTGGGAGACTTCAACAGCCATTCCCAAAGCTGGGGATACAACCAGCTAGATAGAAGGGGCGAAGAGATAGAAACTGGCAAGACGACAATAACCTAACCCTTCTAAACAACCCTAATGATCCTCCAACCTTTTACTCCAGAAGATGGCATAGCACCTCTACTCCAGACCTGGCATTCTGCACACCTGATTTGGCTGGGATAGTGGAAAGGGAAATAGGAGAACAACTCGGTGGAAGTGATCATCGTCCTGTATTCATCAAATTAATAGAACAATTAATACAAGTCCAAGTCAGCCAAGATGGAATTATAAAAAAGCAAATTGGTCCATTTATCAACACAGAGCAAATCTGCTTACAAAAGATATTAAGGTACTAGACAGAGACATTAACAGAGTCATCTGGGATTTTAATAATGGAGTACTCAAGGCAGCAAAGGAGACAATACCGAGAGGAGCGAGGAAGAACTATGTACCATATTGGTCCAACACACTACAAAACCTACATGAAGATATGAATGAAGCAAGGCACACTGCAGAGGTACAACCATCCCAACAGAACCATATCATGCTACAAAAGGCAAAAGCAAAATTCATTAAAGGAAAGCTAGAAGCCCAGAGGAGAAGCTGGAGGGAAAAAAAAACATATAAACTAAACCTTGAAAAGGAAGGGAGAAAGTTGTGGAAACTCACTAAACAATTGAATGACGATAACAATTCTCAACGACAAACCATTACACTAGACGATGCAGGGAAACTATATACCGGCAAACAAGCAGCAGACATATTTGCGGAATCCTACAGAAATGAAAGTAACATCTCCGTCAATTTACGCAGACAACGAGACATTCGTCAAGAAATAATCCACACTAGAACTAATGGAAACAGTCCGGACGTTATGTCCAAACCTTTCAATATGGACGAGTTAAAAACAGCCGTGTGGAAACTTAAAGACAGGAAATCACCAGGCCCGGATGGTATAACCAACGAAATGCTAAAACACCTAGGATATACAGCAATGAGCAAACTGTTGCAAATATACAACTACAGTTGGATGACAGGCAGTGTGCCACAGATATGGAGAGAGGCGCTCATGTGTCCCATCATAAAGAAAGGAAAAGACAACAGGAAGGCCACCAGCTACAGACCAATAAGCCTAACAAGCTGTGTATGTAAGACAATGGAGAGGATGATCAACAGAAGATTGAAATGGTACTTGGAATCCGAGAAAATTTTAGTGCCAGAACAAGCAGGGTTTAGAGAGTGCAGCAGCACAGAAGACCAAATCACATACCTGTCACAGATCGTTGAAGATGCCTTCCAAGAAAAGAGAAAAGTCTTTACCCTATGGATAGATCTCCAAAAAGCTTTTGACAAAGTATGGAAAGACGGGTTAATAGTAAAACTGCAAAGGAACGGAATCAAGGGTAATATGAGAAAATGGATCCAGTCGTTCCTACACAATCGGAAAGCAAGAGTCACTATGGAAGGTCACAACAGCAAGAAAATCCTCCTAAAACATGGAGTTCCTCAAGGCTCAGTATTGTCTCCCACCCTGTTCCTTGTATTCATC
Source organism: Oreohelix idahoensis (assembly GCA_024509875.1). Classification (NCBI taxonomy): domain Eukaryota; kingdom Metazoa; phylum Mollusca; class Gastropoda; order Stylommatophora; family Oreohelicidae; genus Oreohelix; species Oreohelix idahoensis. Next base: position 614,339 of record JAMPIV010006085.1, read on the forward strand.
AATGACCTCATCCACGATCTGCCACAAGGTGTGAGAGCTGCCCTATACGCTGACGACTTGGTGGTGTGGTGTGTAGAAGAACATCTAACTATCGCTAATAAGCGAATACAAAGGGCAGCAGACAACATAGCAGCATGGGCAGAGAAATGGATGGTGCAGATCAACGCTGAAAAATCATCAACAACACTTTTCACGCTCTCCAACAAAGACAAAGCAGGAGAGATACGACTTGGAAATATACATGTCCAAACAGATGAGGAACCGGTGTACTTGGGCATTACATTAGATAAGAGAATGACATGGAGGCACCACATCGAGAGAACAGAGGCTAAAGCGAGAAGAAAACTTTCCATACTGAGGAAAATAGCTGGATCAAGTTGGGGAGCTAACGAAACAACACTAAAGAAAGTGTATACAGGTGCAATAAGACCTATATTAGAGTACGGATCAGCAGCATGGTCTACAGCAGCCAAATCACACCTACAAGCCTTAGATAAAGTACAAAATCAAGCGCTTAGGTTGATCACGGGTGCCATGAAGACCACACCAATAAATGAAATGGAAAAAAATCACAGGCATTCCACCTTTATTATACAGACGAGACACTAAGACCCTGATCCAAGCAGAAAAGTACAAGAACATGCCCGCACATCCAATGAAAACTAGATTTGGAGATTTAGCCAGTGGGAGGTTGAAGAGAAGCAGTTTTGTGCATCGGTCCGAAAAAACTAATTAGAACATACAAGGATGAACTACCAGACATCACTAAGGAAATAACTCCCACACTCCTCCCAACCCCATGGGAACAACATCAAAATTTCAGTATTAAGACCTCCATAACTACCACCTGCCCCATGGGAGAGCTAAATACTCTCCAAAGGAAAATAGCAGCATGTGACATGATTGAAGAACTATACCCCAGAGAAGCATGGATCCAAGTATATACTGATGGATCTGCAACCAGAGCAGTGAAGAACGGAGGCGCAGGAGTTTATGTGGTCTATCCAGACAAAGAAAATGAATCCACCTGTTCACCTACTGGAATATTCTGTTCAAACTATGCTGCTGAAGTACAGGCCATAAGCATTGCTGCAGGAATAATAAATAACACAATAAGCCAATGTCAGCAGGTTGTATTCCTTACCGATGCAATGTCAGTTCTGCAAGCCCTCAACAGTGATAAACTGCCAGAATTAAACAAAGTCCTATGCGAAGTAAATATCAAAAGAAGGGTAGTGCTACAGTGGATACCATCACACTGTGGCATACCAGGAAATGAGAGAGCAGATATGTTAGCAAAAGAGGGAGCAACACAGGAACAAAAAGAACAAACAATCACATTCCAGGAAAAGAAGACCCTTATCAAGGCCATCAGGAAAATTGATCAACAAAGAGACAACTATCAATATCTTGATCGAGCAAAACAGGTGATCCTGTTCCGTATGAGAACAGGACACAACAGACTGAACAGTCACTTATACAGACTGAGATTGGTCCCATCACCCCTATGTACGTGTGGACAGGCAGCACAGACAGCCGAACACATCCTGCAAGACTGCCACATGCTTAGTCAATTGCGAACTGAACATTGGCCCACAGAGACGCACATCCACACAAAGCTGTTTGGGAGTCTTGAAGAACTTTCAACCACAGCAACATACATCCAGAAAACCGGACTTCTTGTGTAGACATTTCTAAACAACAGCGAACGAGAAGAAGAAGAAGACTAGCATTTCGTTGCTGATTTTGTCTGGGCCGGGTGACTTTTGAAACTTAAGCTTGGAAATAGCCTTCTGTAGTTCTCCTAGTGTGATGGGTTCTCTCATTGGGGCAGGAGTATCTGTCTGTCCCATGGTTGCCAGTATTTCTTTTCTTATCTCTCTCTGATGATCTATGTTAATGGGTAAGTTGCTTTCTGAACTGTATCTTCTAGCAAACAAGTCTGCAGCTTGTTTTCCTCTGAAAAGTTTGCCACCTTCATCCAATGTGATAGTCTGCCTAGGTGAGGAACGCTCTTCATTTAGAGACTTGACTAATCTCCAAAGTTTCCTGCCGTCTTTCTCAAGGTTCAGCGATGCCGTTTTAGTTCTCCAGCTTTTCCGTTTTTCTTCTAGCTTTGTTCTCTGAAACTCTGCTACAGCCTTTTTCCATTTGTTGTGAGTTTCAAGTGAAGGCTGAGACTCTGCGTCCTTTCTAGCCCTGTCCATAGCTTCCTGACGTTCTTGGAGTGTGCTGGACCAGTATGGTATGTAGTTACGCCGGCATCCTTTGGGAATGGTTTCTTTTGCAGCTTGTAGTATGCATCTGTTGAAGTCTTTTACCACTTCATTAATGTCTCTGTTCTGTACCTTGAGGGTAGACAGCAGCGTGTTCACCTGATGCCTGAATAAACCTGTGCTTGTGGTAATTATTATACTAGAAGTTTGAGTGATTTAACTAGTTAAATCGTCAATTATATTTCTCTAGGTTTTACTGTGTTACAGTGGCTAGCAGAACAGATAAAAATTTCTATCTAAACTCTTCCAGCTATAATATACATTTTATTAACTGATAGTAACCAATCAGAGAATATTTTAACCAACTAGTAAATGCACTGATTCATCATGAGTATTGACGAAATATGTATTTATTTCTAATTCATGATGACGGATTTTTTTTTTTAAATGACTAGAATCTATTTCACGGAAGTTTTTAAACCATAAGACAAGCTCTAAGATTATAGTTCATATTTTAAAGTTAAATAACCGAAATGGATAAATATATTCTATGTTACGCGGGGTAAGGATAGGATTGTGTATACTATATTATGTTACGTTTTGTATTTTTTTCTCCTTTACACAGTATTGGGTCAAACCCTAAACCTTACCAGCGGCTTCCATATGAATCAGAGAATAACGTTTACCAAAGAACATTCTGATATAAATATCGGGTTTTCAAGGTGACCTGTCTGGCTTCGTTTTTTACACCCAGAAAGAGACAGAGTACAACCCAAAGAATATGAACACTCTTCAGACCGGAAATATAAAAAATCGTTCCAAACGGAACGATGACTTTTGAAGTGAAAAAAAAACACATTTATTTTTTAATTTTGACTTCAAATCTATGTTTTATATTAAGAATACATACTAGAAATTATATTTGTGCTAAAAAATATACAGCTTTCACTTATTTTGACTTTGAAAGTACACGCAGAAAAACGTAAACACCGCATTTGTCCGTCAGCCATTTTGGATATTTTCCGATCAACTCGACTTAACGGGTCGTAAACAAAATGCAGTCTGAAAATGACTACAATGCATCTCGTGATGTAGATTTCTGTTCTGATGATTATTCAGAGGACTTGGAAACGTCTGATGAGTTGGATGGAGAAAATACAGTTCAGTACAACTCAGATCAGCAGCCTTTATGCAAAGGTAATGTTATATATAAAGGTAATGTTACTTCGTTAACTAAATGATAACAGCTGATTTTGAAAAGTAGTAAAACAGTCGTTTTAGTGGGCTATTGTAATCAGTATAGCTGCTTTCTATTTGTTTTTTGAAAAAAATAAACAAATATTTCACCTTTCAAACAGGTAACAAAGAACTCATGGCACCAGGAAATAAATATAAAGTGGATCGGACGTAACTTCTGAATCAGTTGACCTCATTTGCCCTGTGTCTCTGCTTTTAAAAATTATTATTTAGGCCCTACATCATTTGACTTTATGATTGACAGTATTCCTTTGTACGGAAAATGAAATGTGTGTCAATTTTCCTGTGTACACTAAACTGTAACTTTGAATTCTATTGTTGATCTGTAAAAATTAATTTTAAGTTGTTTTTCTCGCAGATGTTTTGGTTATGATGGACTTGATGAAGGCCCACCTTCCAACCCTCCACCTTGTTCGCCTGAAAGGGTTCCAGGTCTGCAACTGTCAGAGGTAAGCACAAGAGAAAATACAAAGCAGTTTTTGAGACCCATTGACTTTCTCAACTGTAATTTTATGAAAGAATGGTTATAAGAAAAGGGTGTTTTCTTTTTGACAATATATTAGAGACAAGCCAACAAAATGGGGGAGGAAGTTATGGGTTCTTGCTGATGCTGTTAGTGGATATACTTTGATGTTTATTTAGATAGGATCACTGCAAATGGACCATTTGGTTTAGCTTATACTGTAGTTAGTTATGAATCTTATGACATCTTTGGTGAGTCAAGGATATAGGGTTTATTTTGATAGTTTGTATATATCCAATCAGTTACTGAAGGACTTGTGAAGTTAGGGGATTGGAGCTTGTGAGACATTTCTTAGAAACAGAAAGAGATTTCCAGCTGCACTTTCAAATATAAAGGAATTTGAAAAAAATAGTATCAGAGGTGCAATGAGGTGGGTTAGAGATAAAGAATTACTAGCACTGCAGTGGAGAGGTAATAAAACTATAACACTGGTTTCAAGCATTTACAATGCAAATGGCCATAGGTTCGCTAATCATAGAACTAAGGTTAATTGCAATTTTCAAGAACTTAATGTTAGACAGCAAAATCTTGTAAGGGATTACAATATATACTTGAAAGCAGTGGACAAGAGTGACCAGCCAATTAACAAGTACAATGTTTTGAGAAAGACCAATAAATATTGGAAAACTCTTTTTTTCACTTTCCGGATATTGCTATGGTAGATGCTTACATTTTATTTCAAGACTAGCAGAAAAAACACCCAGATGTGGAAGACTAGCTAGATATGGTCAGCTAGATTTTACAGAAGAACTAATCCGGAATTGGGGAACATAAGTTTGTATGATGATGCACTACTCGCTTCAAAGCCACCAGTTTTTTCTCGGCACACCATGGACCCCAAGTTTACAGAGACAAAAAGAAATAGTAAGCTTTGATATCAGATTGTAAAGATTGAAAGAAAAACAAAAGTTAAATGTAAAGTTTGTGATATATTTTTTTAAATGTTTTCATGAAGGTAGGAATTGTCTGTCAGAATACCACAAGCCTTAGTAGGAAATATATAAAGATGTGTTGAGTCTTTATTATGTCACCCTCATAACTGATTTTACTTCAGTGTTAGTGATCATACAGTGTTACACTAGAAATATGTCTACTGAAGTCATATTTCATTATTTTAGCTAAGATGTTGCAGCTACCTATAATAACTGTAATTTATTCAGTGGAAGATTTAAAAAAATTTTTTAATTTTATTTAAAAAGCCTAGTTATGTAACATTTCAAAAATTTGCATAATTTTATTATTTAATGTTGGATTGTTTTGGAAATGTTACATATAATGCAGAAATGGTCAGACTACAATAAAATATGACTGTTGTTAATTGTTCTGATAATACTTTATTTTTTTCTTCTTTGTGAAGTATCATGTTTATAATTTTTTTGTATTTTTCCTGTTGACTTTCCTTAAATTTTTTAAAACTCACATCAATATAAATTTTTAAAATATTAATTTTACATCTAGATATGGTAGTCTGTTCAATTATAAACAATTTGATGTATAACACTCTTGGGTAGACTTCAAATTATAATGTATCAAGGAACATTAGAAGTCAGATAAGTCAGAGTATGAGAAAATGATACAAAATATCTGAAGAGAGTTAAAAATAAATTGTAACTGGACGTATAGAATATCCAGATTTCTCTTCCCAAGTTCATATACATTCAGCCTGTGGTGGCGACATAATCAAAAATTGACATTACCTGAATAACAACCACAGCGTTGTGAAGAAGATTTATCCTGAACAGATTTATTTACCTGACACTCGATTTAACGATTGAAGATTCCAAGCTACTGTACACTGTGAACATTAGACCTCTTAATTATTTTACTACCTGGACAAAAAATTGAAGTGACATAATCAGCATCCTACTACCAGTAGCGAATCAAGCGTTTCCCATCATTTGAATTAATTAGTCTCTGGAGAAACTGGGGCTTGATTCGCCAATAACCAAACCTTGGATGGGCTGTGTGTACCTTACGATTGTTCCAGATGTTGTGAAAGCACCTATTAGGTAAGAGTGACTGGTTGTGATCACAGGTCTGTCAGAGCGAGAGAAAGCAGGGATAAATAATTCTTTCATTGTATAACCCATGTACTAACTTTTGTATTTTTTTAATGCAAGTTTTGCTAATGCTGTCTCTTTCAGAATAGATTAACGTATAAACTCTGTTCTTTATTGTAGAAGGAAATCCTAGACCATAGCGTAAACACCTTTGACTCTTTGGGGGTTAATAACTTCTCTTCTAACGGGATCTTGTCTCAACAGAGGGAGGGAGGATTACACCTATGAGTCTAACTCTTTAATTAATTCATTAACTTATGTTTATTTGTATTTGATTTGATATTCAAAATATTGTTGTTGTGAAGTTCTTTATGATAAATAAAATTTACATAAACTTTATTTACGTGTGTTGGTCAGCTTGTCCCAAAAGATCCCTATTCCATAGATATAGTTTTCACGTCTGTGCGTCTAATTGTCGTCACGTATCTGTGTGTGTGTAGAGGTGAGTGGTTGAATATATATATATATATATATATATATATATATATATATATATATATATATATATATATATATATATATATATATATATATATCTTCTTCTTCTTCTTCCGTCCTTAGCCACCGACCGTCAAAGCAGTCAGTGGCCATTACACCTAGTGGCGTCTTAGGGCAACAGCAGATAGGTTTTCTTTGCCATTGTTTCCCATCACGCCTATTGGCGTCTTTAGGGCAATGGCAAATCAATCCATCTGCTGTTGTTTCCGTAATCGAAGTGACTTTCAAACGGGTGATCAGCCCGTTGGTAATATATATATATATATATATATATATATATATATATATATATATATATATATATATATATATATATATATATATATATATATATATATATATATATATATATATATCGGGAAACTGTCTGATCTAAGAATCTCAGTCGTAACCGATAGGCTGGATAGATTATCTCTAAAATCCAGGGTCAGACTTTACCTTTCACCATTTCACTCGTGAAAATCTATTTCTTTACCTTATCTCCCACTGAACTATCACCTGTTCTAGTTCTACTCAGACCGGACCATAATTGATTTTAAATTCCTATCGAAAAATCTACGACACTCCACTAAGCTTGTGTTCAGTGTTACTTGCACATTATGTGACCTCTGCCTTGCTTGTCTTCTCTGTTAATTGCACGATGCGTGACTTCCACTCATCTTGTATTCTCTGTTAGCTGCCTCATTCTGTGTTCTCGGTTATTTGCCCGTAACATTACCTCTTCTCGTTTTGTGTTCTCGGTTACTTGCCCGTAACATTACCTATCCTCGTTTTGTGTTCTCGGGTACTTGCACTTAATGTTAACTCCGCTCCGCTTGTGATCTTAGTTACTAGCACGTTACAATACCCTTCTCAGTTCATATTCTTTGTTACATGAACGATACGTGATTTCCACTCAGCTTGTATTCTATGTTAGTTGCGCGTTATATTACCACCACTCGGCTTGTGTTCTCTGTTGCTTGCGCAGTATATTACTTCCAATGAACTTGTGTTCACTGGTACTTGGGCGTTACATTACCTCCACGCGGTCTGTGTTCTTGGTTACTTGCGCGTCCCATTGCCCCCCCCCCCCCGTATGTGTTCTATGCTACCTGCACTTTGCATCACCTCCACTCAGATTGTGTTCTCTGTTACTAGCTCGTAACATTAACTCCCTTCCCCCTCAGTTTGTATCTGTTAATTGCATGTTACATTACTTCCACTCAGGTTGTGTTCCCTGTTAATTGCACGTTACAATACCCACCCTCAAGTTGTGTTCTCTGTTAATTGCACGTGACACAACCCACCCTCAGAATTTATTTATTTTTATTTATTGTTTTATTTATTTTAGTTTATTATTACTTTTCCCCCCCCCAATTACTAGCTTGTTTGTTTCAACAAAAAAAAAAAACCTACTCATTTTTAAAAATTATGATTGCATAATGTAAATGAATGCTGTTACGGTAACTTTATAATGTTGCATGCCTTTAAATTAATGCTTAAAGCATCATGTGGGAATGAAAGGATATAGTATGCACGATTAATGAGAGTGCAAGGGCAGAATGTTAGACGGGCCTGCGCTCCCAATTCTTTATCCTTCGAACATAAAGTTCGTTCGTTCGTTCCCTGTTAATTGCACGTTATATTACACACCCTCAGGTTTTGTTCTCTATTAATCGCATGTGACATTAACTCCATCAGATTATGTTAACTGCTTCTTGTGCGATACTGTCGTAGATTTGCGATATGACATTAATCAACTTTCTCTACCCCGTCTACGTCGATCTAACCTGGCTACTTCTGAGTGGCGGTCCTTGTCATCCCTTAAGAAGCGGGATGACATTATCATCAAACCTGCTGACAAAGGTGGTGCGGTGGTAGTTTGGCGAAAGGACTTGTACATTCAAGAAGGAGTCTCACAGCTCGGCAATTCCACCTTTTACTCACCCAGTTCTGGGGATGCCACAGTCCGCCATAATCTTACTGTTCATGCTGCTATTCGTGATCTCATCCAAGATAACCTCCTTTCTTATAGTGCCATGTCTCTCCATATTCTTGATAGTAGTCTAGGTAAACCTTCCTTCTACATGCTTCCTAAGGTTCATAAAATTGACAATCCGGGTCGACCTATTGTTTCAGCCTGCTCTTGTCCCACTGAACATATCTCTGATTTCCTGGATAGTATTTTGCAACCATTAGTGGCCAATCTACCTTCCTATCTTAGGACACCACCCATGCTATAACTACTTTTGATTCCATCCAATTCACACCTGACCACACTTACCGTCTTTTCCTTCTGGATGTTTGTTCGCTTTACACTTCCATTTCACACTCTGATGGCCTTAAAGCACTACAATTTTTTCTCGACAGACGCACTGACCTTACTTTTAGCACTGGCACTCTTCTTCGCCTTGCGGAATTGGTCCTCACTCTCAACTCTTTTGAATTCAATGGCCACTTCTTTAATCAAATTAGTGGCGTTGCCATGGGCACCAAAATGGGCCCGAGTTATGCCTGCCTCTTCATGGGTCACTTTGAATATTTGGTGCTTCAAAGTTACGATGGACCATTACCTGAGTTTTACCGTCGCTATATCGACGATGGTATTGGTGTCACAGACATGTCTGAAGCTAACCTCAAAAGATTCATTGACTATGTTGGCAATTTCCATCCTGCAATCAAATTCACTTCTCAGATTTCTACCACTTCAGTTAACTTCCTTGACCTCACTGTCAATATTACTCCTACTGGCCTTACCACCTCTGTCTTTTATAAACCTACTGATGCCCATGGTTTCCTTCTTTACACCTCTTCTCACCCTCCCAGCTGTAAAAATTCCATTCCCTACTCTCAACTTCTACGCTTACGTCGGATATGTCACGATGAAGATGATTTCCGTGAACAAGCTCAAGAAATGCTCGAGTTTTTTCGCCGACGTCACTATCCTGAAAGAGTCTTATCTGATGCCCTTAATCGCATTAGTCCCGTTACTCGCCAGGTTGCACTCACTGCTAAACCTGCTACTACATCTGACAGACCCAAACTTGTCTTAACTTTCCACCCTCACTGTTTGGCGGTGAAAAAAATTCTGTTCCGTCATCTGCCTATTCTCCACTCTGATCCTAATACTAGAGAGTTGTTTCGGGATACCCCTTTGGTGGCATATCGTAGGGATAAGAATTTTAGGGATATTCTTGTGCATAGTCGCTTGAGACAAACTAGTCCTTCTCACTTTGGTACTAAACCGTGCCAACGCCGCATATGTAAGACCTGTCCGTTTGTACTCCAAACGCAGTCAGTCTCCTTTCCGAACGGTAAGTTTACCATTGGGGAGTCTTTCACGTGCGAATCCAGAAACTTGATTTATGCTATCATCTGCAAGAGGTGTGACATGACCTATATTGGTGAGACTGGCAGACGTTTGGCAGTCAGGTTTCGTGAACACTTGAATGACATCCATCATGGCAAACATTTACCAGTGGCCCTTCACTTCAACAGCCCTGACCATTCGGGTAACTCTGACATTCATGTCACTGCCCTCCGTTCATGTATCGGCGACGACCGAACTCGCTTTTCGTTGGAGAATCGCCTCATTTTTCAAATGGGCGTTTTAGCTCCTGCTGGGATGAATGTCCAGCATCAGTTTGCATAATTCTGGTGGCTTCTGTCGTTATTTTCCTATCTATCCTTGTTTTTGCTTGGGTTCGTCTCGTTTCCGCATTTTCTGTTCTTAGCCGTCACTAGTTCCTACGTCACATCCGCATGACGCCTTAGTTTTTCAGCCATTTTGAATGTTCCCTTCCTCGACACAGCTAAGTGATTTTTCATGCATTTTATTAGTGTTATTCATTCCTGTCTTCGCTTCGTTGATTATTTACTTTCTTGTTTCGACATGTCTTTCTGGTTTCATGATTTTTTCGCATTATTACTGTTATCGTTTCGCTCATCACTGTGGTTTCATCTGCTTGTATCGCTCATTTGACGTTTTCCTCATATCACAGATCTTTGTAGTACCTATATGTAGTTCTTGTCCTTGTCACCTGTTCGTAACTGTGGCTGACGAAGGGTAAAACCCGAAACGTCCCTTGTCTCATGTGTACCGTTTACTTGTAAAACTGATTTCATACCATATTATTTTTTAATTTATATATTTGAATAAAGACATAGATTGGTCCCTTCTGAATAGATTAGAACAGGTGATAGCTCAGTGAGAGGTAGCGTAAAGGAAATAGTTTTTCACGAATGAGATGGTGGAAAATAATAGATTCTGTCCATGAAATCGAGAAAGCCTCTCTCTTTCAGCCTATCTCTACAACAGATCTAGATGATTTTATTAACATAAGCAGTAAATGATGTGAATCAAATCAATACACACAGTGGTTATAGAATGTAGATGTTGGGACTCATAGGTGTAATCCTTTCCCCCTCTGTTTAAGTCCTGTAGAACGATTGTCAACTCATCAAACCCAGCACAGTTTTGGTCATACAGGTCATCTTGTCCTGGAACGTGATGAGGCTCCGACAAGAATGTGAGTGTAAACAATGAGTGTGTATCTGAATGTCAGTACGCGAATGGTAGAATGATTCGATAGAGTTGACAGGTTGGTAGTACATCACTCATACTCACACTGTTCGAATTCAAGAAGTACTGGAACTACGGTGGTCTTTTTATAACATTTAATGGGACGCACACTTGGACAGTACGTGTATGGTTACAGGAACAAATGTCGACATAGACAGCATAATGTTGATCACAGGAATATCATCTTAAGTTAGCATTCATGCTTGGCAAATATCATAATGGAGCATTCGTAAATAAGCATTCAGCGTTCCATCATGTAAATCATCTGGCTTTACTGACTGGGCACGTCAGACCATAACCAATACATAGGAAGGCTCCTAGACCTAACCTCGTCTAGCGAATATTCCTTCACGTAAAGTTCAATATATATATATTTCATAATATAGGAATCCCAGACATGGGTTCTCACATGTAGCAGTGATCTCTTGGTTCATCGAGCGATAGTACAGGCATCCCTTTTTCTCACTCGATAAATACAAAGTATATGAATTTCAACATGGCTGTTCTCTCTCTCGTGAGCTTCACTCACTATAGAATATAGACCAAAATTAGTCATTCATTAAATGTCCTCATTTCTTCATAGGTTCTCTCATAGAGGTAATTGAATAATATCATACAATCCAGTGCTGATACATAGGAATGTCTTCTTCCTTTGAATGGATATTCTTTTTAAAAGTACCACTGTGCATCTGCTTATCAACAACGATGGCGAAGCCCAAGTTCATAATAAATTGTGGTTTTACCTTTTTATGCGAAATATAACTTTGCCATTCCTTGGCAAAAGAGAATAAACACTGGGGTAAAGTACATACAACATGTCTAAATGATTATCACTTTTCCCCATCCATATATAGATCACTATTTCGGCAAAAAGCCTGCTACAACAAAACTCGGCATCCTCACAGGATGACAGCCATGGATCACACCCTTTGCTAGCGATACTTCCGCTGCATAGCCTTTGACCTTTTCTAGCGACAACCAAATTAGTTCGACTTAGAAATGCAAAGATATCCATATATAAGACAGACTCGTCCTACTCATACAAACACTACGTATAAATTCAGGCCATAGATATACTGAAGCAAGAACAATCTATTCCTACCCAGCCACAGAATAAATCGCAGTAGGCCTAGAGTCGTCTGCGGAGTCCGATCGAAGATGACAGAACTATTTTCAAGGGAAGCAACCCAAAAATGACTTCTCCTTAAGCACTTAAAAAGGAAATACTTTGCTTACAAAATATTTGCGAACATAATAAGAATATAAATGTATTATATTGCAAGATAGTAAAAATTGCCCTTTACAGTCTTACCACACCTCCCGGGAAAAAAAAAAAAAAAATTTTTTTTTTTTTAAATACATCTAGGAGCACCGTAGAATAGGCTCACAACGCAAGAATACTGCGCAGATGAAAATATCAGGAATAACTATAATTCCTAATATGACTGGTGAGAATATATATCTCAAAATCTGAGAGAAATTGTTTCCCTACGAATAAATGTTTCCAGGAAGGTGTGATGTACGTATAATACAATTCTGGTAATTATACAATGCATACCAAAAATTCACACTACAATCTTAAATTTATGATTTATGAAGAAACAATCATCAAAGAACAGCGGTGAATTAACATCAATAAACCGCTAAGTAGCGATACCATCATTCTATTATTAAATTACAAATGTGTATCTTAGTAAAGAAACAAAAAAATAACTGTTGTAAAGTTATACATATTAAAAAGATCCAATATTTAACAGTTAAGTGGCATCATGTGGGCATCTGGACAGAATGTCCGCCATCACATTTTCTGAACCACGGATAGCTCGTACCGAAAAATGAAAAGGTTGAAGAGCGATTGCGTATCGAGTTGATCTCGAGCTCTTCAAGTTTTTACTTTGGATAGCCGTAAGAGCTTTTTGGTCAGTTTCCACTACGAAATGCGCGCCCAGAAGGAATCTTTGGAGTTTGAGAATTGACCAAACCATTGCCAATAATTCACGGTCTAAAACCGAGTAATTCCTTTCTGCAGCATTAAGTTTTCTGGATATGTACATTACAGGATGCAGAGTTCCAGAGTACTCTTGCATTAGTGCCGCTCCAATCCCAGTGGATGAAGCGTCACTACGAAGAACAAATGTCTTATCTGTTGTAGGTAACACTAAAATAGGTGGTGATGAAAACATAGTTTTGATCTTCTCTAGTGAAGATTGGCATTCATGAGACCAGTGAACCATGTTAGGCGACCCTTTCTTTAATAGTGTAGAGAGAGGTGCCATGATAGAGGACAGATTCGGAATGAAACGTCCATAAAATTGTATGAGACCTAAAAGACTTCGCACTTGCTTTTTAGTCCTAGGGATAGAGATGTTAAGTATCTTAGTGATATTATGGTCTTCTGTCTTCAAGAAACCGTGACCTACTCGATGGCCTAAGAAAGCAATTTCGCTAAAGCCAATACAAGCTTTAGATGGTTTTGCTGTCAGGTTATACTCACGCAGAGTTGATAATAATTCAACTAATCCTGAATAGTGATCTTCCCAAGTATCGCTGAAAAGACAGATGTCGTCTAGATAAGCAATGACATCTGACCGATACGATAGGATTCGACGCATCATGCGTACAAATGTAGCTGGTGCGTTCATAAGGCCGAAAGGCATAAAATTCCATTGGAAAAGGCCTCTGGGAGTAGAGAAAGCGGTAAGAGGTTTGGCGCGTTCGGATAATGGAACTTGCCAATATCCTTTAGACAAATCAAGTTTAGTGAAAAAATGCGATTTAGAAAGACGAGTAAGTAACTCTTCTAGTAAAGGCATAGGTTCAGCATCGAACTTCGTAACTTGATTCAATTTGCGATAGTCAACGCAAAGACGTATGTTATTGTCTTTTTTTCGAACAATAACCATCGGCGAAGAATATGCAGAAGTGGATGGTTCGATTATTTGTAAATCTATCATTTCATCCAACTCCTTTTCAACCTGTGTTTGGAAATGTATAGGGATAGGATAAGGCCTAACCCTAATTGGAGTATGTTCAGTTAGAACAATGTCATGCTCAATGACATGAGTTTGTCCAGGGATGTCAGTGAGGACATCCTGAAATGTTTGTAACATAGACGAAACTTGTCGCCGTTCTCCTAGAGACAAATCAGGAGAAACAGTAACGTCTTTCCATGATTCACTAGAATGAAGTGGGATCATTGGAAGCGGGAGATTAACATCCGAAAAACTTGTTTCCTCATCCTGTATTACAGACAGTGATGAGTAATGACCATGTTTGACATGAGAATCGTCCGTTGCCTGGAAAATAGGCTGTAGATAGTCAGGACGTTCATGGAACTCCGTAAGCATATTGATGTGGAAGGTTTTATGCTTCCCGTTAATATCGACGATGTAGTCAACATCTGAAATTTTCGATATTATATCGTACGGACCTTTCCAACTAATAAGGAGTCTATTTTCACGACAAGGTAGCAAAACAAATGCTTTGTCACCAGGACAAAGTTGTCGTAAAGTTCTCTTCTTATTAGCAAATTGTCTTGCCTTCTGCTTAGCAAACTCAGAAGAGGACGTTGCCAATTTGCATGCTTCGATAATCTTTTGTCTCAGCGCGATGACATACTCGTAAGAAGATTTTGTGTCATCGTCAATATTGTCAGCTGTTATAAGATCATGCAGCAAAGACATTGGGCCGCGCGGTCGCGCGCCAAAGACAAGTTCAAAGGGCGAAAACCCTGTATGTTCATTGGGGACCTCTCTGTACGCGAAGAGGGCCGCGGGTAAAACCCTATCCCAATCCTGAGGATGATCCTCAGTTATCTTCCCTAATAAGTTCTTAAGTGTTCTATTTAGTCGCTCGACCATCCCATTGGACATAGGATGATAGATGCTACTCAAAGATCTCTCTATCTGTAGAGTAGACATTACTTGAGACATGGTATCCGATATCAGTTGGGTGCCATGATCTGATAATATTTCTCCGGGGAATCCCAGCCGAGAAAATATAAGCCAAAGAGCATCTGCAATGTCAGCGGTAGTAATGCTCTTTAGAGGGATAGCCTCTGGCCAACGTGTGCACATGTCTACACACGTTAAGATAAACTGATGTCCTCTAGCAGATTTGATCTTGAATGGACCAATGATGTCTATCGCCATTTTCTGGAATGGACGAATAGGAATATCTGCAGCCTGAATAGGCGCAGCATGACGAGGACCTTTGGATTTGACTTCTTGACATACTTTACAGGATCGACAATAGATCCGTATGTCCTTGTTCACAAAAGGCCAAAAGAAAGCCGCAAGAACTCTTGACTTAGTACGGGAAAAACCCATGTGACCAGCACACTGAGAGTCGTGTGCATGTTGTAAGATCTTAACTCTCAAATTCTTGGGTACAAGAATCTGAGAATGACTTGACTTAGTGGAGTCTTGCACCATACGTACAAGTACGCCATTCTTCATTGTAATCCAAGATTTACAATTTGAATCTTTATTCGGATCACCTTTTGTTACAAGAGTGAAGAATTTCTTAAGAGTCGGATCTTCTTCTTGTTGTTTTATAAACGAGTCACGAGAAATTACCAAGGGATCATCTTGGTTATGCACTTCATTATCTTCAACAGATGAAGTTTCAGGCATATTGAGAGCTTGAGCTCTAGTGACTACTGCATTAGCAGATTGCATATTTTGATTTTCCCAAACGGAAATTTGCTCCGGAGTGCATTCTTTGACTCCGTGAATGCGACCGATGATAAGATCAGCGATCGGATCCGGCAAAAGACATGCGTGTACATCTCCTGTGAAGAAAGGAGTAGCAATCCTAATGATAGCGGTAGAGTATTTCTCTATGGTGCCGCCAAATGTTACGCATTTGACTACTTTGCCTGTAGAATGAGAAGGATCTATGAGTGACTGCCTAACCCCAATAGTTGTGCATCCAGAATCAAAAAGTACTGAGACTGGATTGTCATTTACTAAACCTTTGTGTAAGACAAGAGAACCTCTCCCATCATGCGCGATTGACGCAGGAAGAGCGGGAAGAGGATGGCCACAGCTTAAAGTAGACACTGTGGTTGGCTCAAATAATGTTTTGCATTGGGGGCACTGAGATGCTCTCCCAAAATCAAAAGCGGCACATGCCATATTATTAGAGTCATCATTATCTTTATTTTGTTTATAGGCTTCGTGGGACTCTTGCTGTGCAGAGTTCGCCTGGTAATGAGCTTTATGTTTTTTGAATTGTGCTCTACCTCTGTTATTATTGCCTCTGTACTTATCATTGTTTCCACTATTATAACCTCTACTCGGGTTTGAATCATAGCTCCTTTGGTTACTATCATCATCATATTCATTATAATGAGTATCTCGGTAATTATGATCCTGTTGTCTCCATGAAGGAAAACTTGGATAGTTTCTAGAATGACTTCCTTTGCGAAAGTTCCTGTAATTATGACCACCCCTGAATCGAGGGCTGTCAGCTCTTCTCCAGGTATTCGAAGAAGAACCCTGAAATGATTGGTTACCTTGGTTCTGATAACTGTAATAGTTACCTTTTTTATTAAACCTATTTTGAGGTCCTTGGAATTTGTGAGAGTGATTAGGGTTGTATGGTGTTGCAGAAGCAACTGGCATACCTTCTTTAACCTTACTGTTGCTAATAGCTACGTCCGGATGTGCAGTGACGTATTGGGTACAATACTGTTCCATTTCTTTTAGAGACTTAGGTTTACGCTCATGTAAGAATTCGAGGAAAGGTTTATTTATACTTGACATAATCTTGTCTCTGAGTATCAAGTCCATAAGGGCTTCATAAGTCTTTTCTGTTTTGGATAGCTCAATCCAACGATCAAATGTAAGTCGTGTTCTTGCAATGAATTCTGAGAATTCTACACCTGCCTCAGGCACCATTGTCTTAAACAACTTCCGATAACCCTCTTCAGACAACTGATACTTCTTTAACAAGGCTGCCCTAATAACATCATAGTTATCTTTGTCAGCCTCTTCAACCAAACTTAAACTAGTCAGAGAATCACCTTTCAGATTTTCTGATAACTGGTTAGCATATTGTGATTTGTCCACATTATGTGCTCGACACGAGCGTTCAAATCTGTTTAGCCAGAATGTTATGTCATCACTGGAAGGGTTGAACGCTGGTACCTTGACCTTGTAAGTAAAGGGTTTACCATTACCACTAGATGCTTGATTAACATTACTTATGTTTGTTAACTTTAACTTTTCTAACTCAAATGCTAAAAGTTCTTTTTGGTGTTCATGTTCTCTTATTGCTTTTTTTTCTTGAGCTTCAGCTTGTAATTTTCTCTCTTCTGCAGCAGCCTGTAATTTTTTCTCTTCAGCAGCAGCTTCATCTTTTCTTTTCTCTTTTTCCATTTCCATCTGGAATCTTTTTTCATCAGTCTGTATCTGCAATTTCTTTTGTTCATCCTCTCTTTGTAATTTTCTTTCCTCAGCTTCTAATTTCTTTTCTTCAATCAATGCTTTTCTTTCTTCAGCAGCCAATGCTTTGTCATATTGAGCAACTGCCCATTCTTCTAACTGCTGACCAGTCTTATCAAGAGCCCTGCCTTGTGTGATAAAATAATCCAAGGTAGACATCTTGTCTAATAAGATCAGTAATTTGCAAAAGTAAATAAATTTACTTTCTTAGTCTTAATCAAAGACTTTGTATGATAACTTTGTAACCTGTGAAAAATAGTACTTAACTATCCCAATCACTGTGGGAAACAAGCCTTACAAAGGTCTTGTATAAATCCTTATATAATAACAGCTATAAGTTGCTGGTTCACTCTATAATATAAGTGCAGTGCACCAGAAATAGTGTTTTATATCATCAACTGTGTACCTTTAGTAATAGCAATTAACTATCAGTTGATTCTTGTACATCAATTTATATGATCAACTATATTTTAAATAGTGTATGTCGATCAGGCACAAAACAAAACAGTTATACAGAAAAACATGAAAACATTTGCGGAAATGAAATAAATAAAATTGGAAAAACAATAAAAGATAAACCGCAAGAGGATAACAAATACAAATAACGCCACAGTATATAAATATAAATTGAGAATAGAACTGAAAGATAGAATAGGGTAGACCAACAAATTACAAACAAATCAAAACAAACTAAAGAACAGAGGAATATTACAAAAACAACAATGAGTACAGACTTCACAGCTAACACTAATAGCAACAGCTGTCGCAGCAAAATTTCAATGAAGAAAATTGCACCTATAGAAACGCACACATCAGACCCTCTATTACGTGGGATACTCTGCTGTGTGACACCGCCCAACCGAAACAACAACCCGCTGGATACAAACAAATATCACATATAAATAGTTAAACATAAATACATAAATGCATAAATAGTATGGCAATATGATGTAAATAGAGTGTTGCAGAAAGAATGTGTTGGAATGAAGGCTCAGTTACACTGCCTAATAGTACAGTACTGTGGTACTTTATTAAACAAATACTTCTGGTCTAATTATTTTAAATTCAACACAGAAATAGAAGCTCCATCGTTGATTTGAATGATAACAATCAATGTAGGACTTCTCAGTTCAATAACATTTTCTTTCGCAAACACTGTCAAATATTCTCCAGTCCTGATGTGTAATGTTCTATGTTTCAACCAAGCTCGCTGTGTAACACTGTCAGTTGTATGGCAAATGTCCAATGAACCAAATGTCAACAAACCCTGACCTAGTTACTGCATACTCTCGACAGGACAGGTCACGCTGACATCACTGTAGAGTTGTACTGCTGATGTATTTGTGTGTCGTAACAGACCCCAAGGAACGTCTGGTCTCAGTAGTTTACTTCTCAATATGGTCACTGTGCAGGTTGACCCAGGAAGCTGGCACACCAGTTGTTTAAAACTCTTTCTTTGTGTAGTTGTTAACTCATACTGGCTACTAGTTGTTGAATCATGCTTTATTTGCTAAATGATGTGAATGTCCACCAGTGGATAAATGTAGATGTTGGGACTGGTGTAGTAAAGTGTAACGATTGTCAACTCATCAAACCCAGCACAGTTTTGGTCATACAGGTCATCTTGTCCTGGAACGTGATGAGGCTCCGACAAGAATGTGAGTGTAAACAATGAGTGTGTATCTGAATGTCAGTACGCGAATGGTAGAATGATTCGATAGAGTTGACAGGTTGGTAGTACATCACTCATACTCACACTGTTCGAATTCAAGAAGTACTGGAACTACGGTGGTCTTTTTATAACATTTAATGGGACGCACACTTGGACAGTACGTGTATGGTTACAGGAACAAATGTCGACATAGACAGCATAATGTTGATCACAGGAATATCATCTTAAGTTAGCATTCATGCTTGGCAAATATCATAATGGAGCATTCGTAAATAAGCATTCAGCGTTCCATCATGTAAATCATCTGGCTTTACTGACTGGGCACGTCAGACCATAACCAATACATAGGAAGGCTCCTAGACCTAACCTCGTCTAGCGAATATTCCTTCACGTAAAGTTCAATATATATATATATATTTCATAATATAGGAATCCCAGACATGGGTTCTCACATGTAGCAGTGATCTCTTGGTTCATCGAGCGATAGTACAGGCATCCCTTTTTCTCACTCGATAAATACAAAGTATATGAATTTCAACATGGCTGTTCTCTCTCTCGTGAGCTTCACTCACTATAGAATATAGACCAAAATTAGTCATTCATTAAATGTCCTCATTTCTTCATAGGTTCTCTCATAGAGGTAATTGAATAATATCATACAATCCAGTGCTGATACATAGGAATGTCTTCTTCCTTTGAATGGATATTCTTTTTAAAAGTACCACTGTGCATCTGCTTATCAACAACGATGGCGAAGCCCAAGTTCATAATAAATTGTGGTTTTACCTTTTATGCGAAATATAACTTTGCCATTCCTTGGCAAAAGAGAATAAACACTGGGGTAAAGTACATACAACATGTCTAAATGATTATCACTTTTCCCCATCCATATATAGATCACTATTTCGGCAAAAAGCCTGCTACAACAAAACTCGGCATCCTCACAGGATGACAGCCATGGATCACACCCTTTGCTAGCGATACTTCCGCTGCATAGCCTTTGACCTTTTCTAGCGACAACCAAATTAGTTCGACTTAGAAATGCAAAGATATCCATATATAAGACAGACTCGTCCTACTCATACAAACACTACGTATAAATTCAGGCCATAGATATACTGAAGCAAGAACAATCTATTCCTACCCAGCCACAGAATAAATCGCAGTAGGCCTAGAGTCGTCTGCGGAGTCCGATCGAAGATGACAGAACTATTTTCAAGGGAAGCAACCCAAAAATGACTTCTCCTTAAGCACTTAAAAAGGAAATACTTTGCTTACAAAATATTTGCGAACATAATAAGAATATAAATGTATTATATTGCAAGATAGTAAAAATTGCCCTTTACAGTCTTACCACACCTCCCGGGAAAAAAAAAAAATAAATTTTTTTTTTTTTTAAATACATCTAGGAGCACCGTAGAATAGGCTCACAACGCAAGAATACTGCGCAGATGAAAATATCAGGAATAACTATAATTCCTAATATGACTGGTGAGAATATATATCTCAAAATCTGAGAGAAATTGTTTCCCTACGAATAAATGTTTCCAGGAAGGTGTGATGTACGTATAATACAATTCTGGTAATTATACAATGCATACCAAAAATTCACACTACAATCTTAAATTTATGATTTATGAAGAAACAATCATCAAAGAACAGCGGTGAATTAACATCAATAAACCGCTAAGTAGCGATACCATCATTCTATTATTAAATTACAAATGTGTATCTTAGTAAAGAAACAAAAAAAATAACTGTTGTAAAGTTATACATATTAAAGAGATCCAATATTTAACAGTTAAGTGGCATCATGTGGGCATCTGGACAGAATGTCCGCCATCACATTTTCTGAACCACGGATAGCTCGTACCGAAAAATGAAAAGGTTGAAGAGCGATTGCGTATCGAGTTGATCTCGAGCTCTTCAAGTTTTTACTTTGGATAGCCGTAAGAGCTTTTTGGTCAGTTTCCACTACGAAATGCGCGCCCAGAAGGAATCTTTGGAGTTTGAGAATTGACCAAACCATTGCCAATAATTCACGGTCTAAAACCGAGTAATTCCTTTCTGCAGCATTAAGTTTTCTGGATATGTACATTACAGGATGCAGAGTTCCAGAGTACTCTTGCATTAGTGCCGCTCCAATCCCAGTGGATGAAGCGTCACTACGAAGAACAAATGTCTTATCTGTTGTAGGTAACACTAAAATAGGTGGTGATGAAAACATAGTTTTGATCTTCTCTAGTGAAGATTGGCATTCATGAGACCAGTGAACCATGTTAGGCGACCCTTTCTTTAATAGTGTAGAGAGAGGTGCCATGATAGAGGACAGATTCGGAATGAAACGTCCATAAAATTGTATGAGACCTAAAAGACTTCGCACTTGCTTTTTAGTCCTAGGGATAGAGATGTTAAGTATCTTAGTGATATTATGGTCTTCTGTCTTCAAGAAACCGTGACCTACTCGATGGCCTAAGAAAGCAATTTCGCTAAAGCCAATACAAGCTTTAGATGGTTTTGCTGTCAGGTTATACTCACGCAGAGTTGATAATAATTCAACTAATCCTGAATAGTGATCTTCCCAAGTATCGCTGAAAAGACAGATGTCGTCTAGATAAGCAATGACATCTGACCGATACGATAGGATTCGACGCATCATGCGTACAAATGTAGCTGGTGCGTTCATAAGGCCGAAAGGCATAAAATTCCATTGGAAAAGGCCTCTGGGAGTAGAGAAAGCGGTAAGAGGTTTGGCGCGTTCGGATAATGGAACTTGCCAATATCCTTTAGACAAATCAAGTTTAGTGAAAAAATGCGATTTAGAAAGACGAGTAAGTAACTCTTCTAGTAAAGGCATAGGTTCAGCATCGAACTTCGTAACTTGATTCAATTTGCGATAGTCAACGCAAAGACGTATGTTATTGTCTTTTTTTCGAACAATAACCATCGGCGAAGAATATGCAGAAGTGGATGGTTCGATTATTTGTAAATCTATCATTTCATCCAACTCCTTTTCAACCTGTGTTTGGAAATGTATAGGGATAGGATAAGGCCTAACCCTAATTGGAGTATGTTCAGTTAGAACAATGTCATGCTCAATGACATGAGTTTGTCCAGGGATGTCAGTGAGGACATCCTGAAATGTTTGTAACATAGACGAAACTTGTCGCCGTTCTCCTAGAGACAAATCAGGAGAAACAGTAACGTCTTTCCATGATTCACTAGAATGAAGTGGGATCATTGGAAGCGGGAGATTAACATCCGAAAAACTTGTTTCCTCATCCTGTATTACAGACAGTGATGAGTAATGACCATGTTTGACATGAGAATCGTCCGTTGCCTGGAAAATAGGCTGTAGATAGTCAGGACGTTCATGGAACTCCGTAAGCATATTGATGTGGAAGGTTTTATGCTTCCCGTTAATATCGACGATGTAGTCAACATCTGAAATTTTCGATATTATATCGTACGGACCTTTCCAACTAATAAGGAGTCTATTTTCACGACAAGGTAGCAAAACAAATGCTTTGTCACCAGGACAAAGTTGTCGTAAAGTTCTCTTCTTATTAGCAAATTGTCTTGCCTTCTGCTTAGCAAACTCAGAAGAGGACGTTGCCAATTTGCATGCTTCGATAATCTTTTGTCTCAGCGCGATGACATACTCGTAAGAAGATTTTGTGTCATCGTCAATATTGTCAGCTGTTATAAGATCATGCAGCAAAGACATTGGGCCGCGCGGTCGCGCGCCAAAGACAAGTTCAAAGGGCGAAAACCCTGTATGTTCATTGGGGACCTCTCTGTACGCGAAGAGGGCCGCGGGTAAAACCCTATCCCAATCCTGAGGATGATCCTCAGTTATCTTCCCTAATAAGTTCTTAAGTGTTCTATTTAGTCGCTCGACCATCCCATTGGACATAGGATGATAGATGCTACTCAAAGATCTCTCTATCTGTAGAGTAGACATTACTTGAGACATGGTATCCGATATCAGTTGGGTGCCATGATCTGATAATATTTCTCCGGGGAATCCCAGCCGAGAAAATATAAGCCAAAGAGCATCTGCAATGTCAGCGGTAGTAATGCTCTTTAGAGGGATAGCCTCTGGCCAACGTGTGCACATGTCTACACACGTTAAGATAAACTGATGTCCTCTAGCAGATTTGATCTTGAATGGACCAATGATGTCTATCGCCATTTTCTGGAATGGACGAATAGGAATATCTGCAGCCTGAATAGGCGCAGCATGACGAGGACCTTTGGATTTGACTTCTTTACATACTTTACAGGATCGACAATAGATCCGTATGTCCTTGTTCACAAAAGGCCAAAAGAAAGCCGCAAGAACTCTTGACTTAGTACGGGAAAAACCCATGTGACCAGCACACTGAGAGTCGTGTGCATGTTGTAAGATCTTAACTCTCAAATTCTTGGGTACAAGAATCTGAGAATGACTTGACTTAGTGGAGTCTTGCACCATACGTACAAGTACGCCATTCTTCATTGTAATCCAAGATTTACAATTTGAATCTTTATTCGGATCACCTTTTGTTACAAGAGTGAAGAATTTCTTAAGAGTCGGATCTTCTTCTTGTTGTTTTATAAACGAGTCACGAGAAATTACCAAGGGATCATCTTGGTTATGCACTTCATTATCTTCAACAGATGAAGTTTCAGGCATATTGAGAGCTTGAGCTCTAGTGACTACTGCATTAGCAGATTGCATATTTTGATTTTCCCAAACGGAAATTTGCTCCGGAGTGCATTCTTTGACTCCGTGAATGCGACCGATGATAAGATCAGCGATCGGATCCGGCAAAAGACATGCGTGTACATCTCCTGTGAAGAAAGGAGTAGCAATCCTAATGATAGCGGTAGAGTATTTCTCTATGGTGCCGCCAAATGTTACGCATTTGACTACTTTGCCTGTAGAATGAGAAGGATCTATGAGTGACTGCCTAACCCCAATAGTTGTGCATCCAGAATCAAAAAGTACTGAGACTGGATTGTCATTTACTAAACCTTTGTGTAAGACAAGAGAACCTCTCCCATCATGCGCGATTGACGCAGGAAGAGCGGGAAGAGGATGGCCACAGCTTAAAGTAGACACTGTGGTTGGCTCAAATAATGTTTTGCATTGGGGGCACTGAGATGCTCTCCCAAAATCAAAAGCGGCACATGCCATATTATTAGAGTCATCATTATCTTTATTTTGTTTATAGGCTTCGTGGGACTCTTGCTGTGCAGAGTTCGCCTGGTAATGAGCTTTATGTTTTTTGAATTGTGCTCTACCTCTGTTATTATTGCCTCTGTACTTATCATTGTTTCCACTATTATAACCTCTACTCGGGTTTGAATCATAGCTCCTTTGGTTACTATCATCATATTCATTATAATGAGTATCTCGGTAATTATGATCCTGTTGTCTCCATGAAGGAAAACTTGGATAGTTTCTAGAATGACTTCCTTTGCGAAAGTTCCTGTAATTATGACCACCCCTGAATCGAGGGCTGTCAGCTCTTCTCCAGGTATTCGAAGAAGAACCCTGAAATGATTGGTTACCTTGGTTCTGATAACTGTAATAGTTACCTTTTTTATTAAACCTATTTTGAGGTCCTTGGAATTTGTGAGAGTGATTAGGGTTGTATGGTGTTGCAGAAGCAACTGGCATACCTTCTTTAACCTTACTGTTGCTAATAGCTACGTCCGGATGTGCAGTGACGTATTGGGTACAATACTGTTCCATTTCTTTTAGAGACTTAGGTTTACGCTCATGTAAGAATTCGAGGAAAGGTTTATTTATACTTGACATAATCTTGTCTCTGAGTATCAAGTCCATAAGGGCTTCATAAGTCTTTTCTGTTTTGGATAGCTCAATCCAACGATCAAATGTAAGTCGTGTCCTTGCAATGAATTCTGAGAATTCTACACCTGCCTCAGGCACCATTGTCTTAAACAACTTCCGATAACCCTCTTCAGACAACTGATACTTCTTTAACAAGGCTGCCCTAATAACATCATAGTTATCTTTGTCAGCCTCTTCAACCAAACTTAAACTAGTCAGAGAATCACCTTTCAGATTTTCTGATAACTGGTTAGCATATTGTGATTTGTCCACATTATGTGCTCGACACGAGCGTTCAAATCTGTTTAGCCAGAATGTTATGTCATCACTGGAAGGGTTGAACGCTGGTACCTTGACCTTGTAAGTAAAGGGTTTACCATTACCACTAGATGCTTGATTAACATTACTTATGTTTGTTAACTTTAACTTTTCTAACTCAAATGCTAAAAGTTCTTTTTGGTGTTCATGTTCTCTTATTGCTTTTTTTTTTCTTGAGCTTCAGCTTGTAATTTTCTCTCTTCTGCAGCAGCCTGTAATTTTTTCTCTTCAGCAGCAGCCTGTAATTTTTTCTCTTCAGCAGCAGCTTCATCTTTTCTTTTCTCTTTTTCCATTTCCATCTGGAATCTTTTTTCATCAGTCTGTATCTGCAATTTCTTTTGTTCATCCTCTCTTTGTAATTTTCTTTCCTCAGCTTCTAATTTCTTTTCTTCAATCAATGCTTTTCTTTCTTCAGCAGCCAATGCTTTGTCATATTGAGCAACTGCCCATTCTTCTAACTGCTGACCAGTCTTATCAAGAGCCCTGCCTTGTGTGATAAAATAATCCAAGGTAGACATCTTGTCTAATAAGATCAGTAATTTGCAAAAGTAAATAAATTTACTTTCTTAGTCTTAATCAAAGACTTTGTATGATAACTTTGTAACCTGTGAAAAATAGTACTTAACTATCCCAATCACTGTGGGAAACAAGCCTTACAAAGGTCTTGTATAAATCCTTATATAATAACAGCTATAAGTTGCTGGTTCACTCTATAATATAAGTGCAGTGCACCAGAAATAGTGTTTTATATCATCAACTGTGTACCTTTAGTAATAGCAATTAACTATCAGTTGATTCTTGTACATCAATTTATATGATCAACTATATTTTAAATAGTGTATGTCGATCAGGCACAAAACAAAACAGTTATACAGAAAAACATGAAAACATTTGCGGAAATGAAATAAATAAAATTGGAAAAACAATAAAAGATAAACCGCAAGAGGATAACAAATACAAATAACGCCACAGTATATAAATATAAATTGAGAATAGAACTGAAAGATAGAATAGGGTAGACCAACAAATTACAAACAAATCAAAACAAACTAAAGAACAGAGGAATATTACAAAAACAACAATGAGTACAGACTTCACAGCTAACACTAATAGCAACAGCTGTCGCAGCAAATTTCCAATGAAGAAAATTGCACCTATAGAAACGCACACATCAGACCCTCTATTACGTGGGATACTCTGCTGTGTGACACCGCCCAACCGAAACAACAACCCGCTGGATACAAACAAATATCACATATAAATAGTTAAACATAAATACATAAATGCATAAATAGTATGGCAATATGATGTAAATAGAGTGTTGCAGAAAGAATGTGTTGGAATGAAGGCTCAGTTACACTGCCTAATAGTACAGTACTGTGGTACTTTATTAAACAAATACTTCTGGTCTAATTATTTTAAATTCAACACAGAAATAGAAGCTCCATCGTTGATTTGAATGATAACAATCAATGTAGGACTTCTCAGTTCAATAACATTTTCTTTCGCAAACACTGTCAAATATTCTCCAGTCCTGATGTGTAATGTTCTATGTTTCAACCAAGCTCGCTGTGTAACACTGTCAGTTGTATGGCAAATGTCCAATGAACCAAATGTCAACAAACCCTGACCTAGTTACTGCATACTCTCGACAGGACAGGTCACGCTGACATCACTGTAGAGTTGTACTGTTGATGTATTTGTGTGTCGTAACAGACCCCAAGGAACGTCTGGTCTCAGTAGTTTACTTCTCAATATGGTCACTGTGCAGGTTGACCCAGGAAGCTGGCACACCAGTTGTTAAAACTCTTTCTTTGTGTAGTTGTTAACTCATACTGGCTACTAGTTGTTGAATCATGCTTTATTTGCTAAATGATGTGAATGTCCACCAGTGGATAAATGTAGATGTTGGGACTGGTGTAGTAAAGTGTAACGATTGTCAACTCATCAAACCCAGCACAGTTTTGGTCATACAGGTCATCTTGTCCTGGAACGTGATGAGGCTCCGACAAGAATGTGAGTGTAAACAATGAGTGTGTATCTGAATGTCAGTACGCGAATGGTAGAATGATTCGATAGAGTTGACAGGTTGGTAGTACATCACTCATACTCACACTGTTCGAATTCAAGAAGTACTGGAACTACGGTGGTCTTTTTATAACATTTAATGGGACGCACACTTGGACAGTACGTGTATGGTTACAGGAACAAATGTCGACATAGACAGCATAATGTTGATCACAGGAATATCATCTTAAGTTAGCATTCATGCTTGGCAAATATCATAATGGAGCATTCGTAAATAAGCATTCAGCGTTCCATCATGTAAATCATCTGGCTTTACTGACTGGGCACGTCAGACCATAACCAATACATAGGAAGGCTCCTAGACCTAACCTCGTCTAGCGAATATTCCTTCACGTAAAGTTCAATATATATATATATTTCATAATATAGGAATCCCAGACATGGGTTCTCACATGTAGCAGTGATCTCTTGGTTCATCGAGCGATAGTACAGGCATCCCTTTTTCTCACTCGATAAATACAAAGTATATGAATTTCAACATGGCTGTTCTCTCTCTCGTGAGCTTCACTCACTATAGAATATAGACCAAAATTAGTCATTCATTAAATGTCCTCATTTCTTCATAGGTTCTCTCATAGAGGTAATTGAATAATATCATACAATCCAGTGCTGATACATAGGAATGTCTTCTTCCTTTGAATGGATATTCTTTTTAAAAGTACCACTGTGCATCTGCTTATCAACAACGATGGCGAAGCCCAAGTTCATAATAAATTGTGGTTTTACCTTTTTATGCGAAATATAACTTTGCCATTCCTTGGCAAAAGAGAATAAACACTGGGGTAAAGTACATACAACATGTCTAAATGATTATCACTTTTCCCCATCCATATATAGATCACTATTTCGGCAAAAAGCCTGCTACAACAAAACTCGGCATCCTCACAGGATGACAGCCATGGATCACACCCTTGCTAGCGATACTTCCGCTGCATAGCCTTTGACCTTTTCTAGCGACAACCAAATTAGTTCGACTTAGAAATGCAAAGATATCCATATATAAGACACACTCGTCCTACTCATACAAACACTACGTATAAATTCAGGCCATAGATATACTGAAGCAAGAACAATCTATTCCTACCCAGCCACAGAATAAATCGCAGTAGGCCTAGAGTCGTCTGCGGAGTCCGATCGAAGAAGACAGAACTATTTTCAAGGGAAGCAACCCAAAAATGACTTCTCCTTAAACACTTAAAAAAGGAAATACTTTGCTTACAAAATATTTGCGAACATAATAAGAATATAAATGTATTATATTGCAAGATAGTAAAAATTGCCCTTTACACTATTCTAAGAGGAGAAAAAAATTAGATACACAACTAGCATATAAGAAATACAACGTGGGTGAAATTTGTTATACAATAAGAGTCACTCATTCCTGCTCTCATTCTATTCATACAACAGTGGCCACTGACAATCTTGCTACTTACAGACTGGATTTTTCCCTTTCTGGAACAATCTTTGGGACATACACACATACAGCAGCGCCCGTTATTTTTCGCCAAGAGAACCCCAGCTCCTCAAAAGACAGAATCAAATCCACTGTTCCGAGGAGCATCCCCTTGGTTATTATTATTTGGATTACTGCTTATGTCACTGGGAAAAAATCAGTTCAGGTAAGAGATGCCACAAAGCCCTCAGTGTCAGAATCTTGAGGTTTCCAGTACTTTAGGAAATGTCAGGTTGGTACTTCACTCCGTATAAACAATTGATTGTCACACCACAACTTGATCAAAAACCGTCGGAAAAGTTATCGTTTTTAATTTTTTTTTTCGCCACAGGGGCTGAATGGGCATGAGATTTAGGGAAGAAAATATAATCTGGCTCGATAGGCCCAGTTATTGCATTTAGTCTTAAAGTTCGTGAAAATGGGTACTCTGTTTCTTTCTGGATGCAACCGCAATGCCAGACAGGTTGTAACTTGTAAACCCACGTATTTAAAGACATAAAATGTTTCTTCTGTGTTTTATTCTCATATATTGATAAACCGCTGGTAGAGGTTGGGCTGACCCAAATACTGTATAAGGAAGAGAAAAGTACAAAATACTTAACGATAATATTATACACACATCCTATCCTACCCTCGCGTAAAATATAATATTCACGTCGGTTATTAACTTTAAGCTAGAGACTATAAGCTTAGCGCTTGTCTCATCGTTTAAACTTCCGTGAAATAAATTCTAGTCATTAAAAGAATCAATCATCATGAATTAGAAATATATATAAATATATATTGTCAATACTCAATGATGAATCAGTGCATTTACTAGTTAGTTAAAATATTCTCGGACTGGTTGCTAGCAATTTAATTAAATTTATTTATAGCTGTATGAGTTTTAGCTAGAAATAGTAATTTATTTTGCTATCCACTGTAACGCCGTAAACTTAAAGAATATAAATGACTTTTAATTTAATCACTCTACACATAAATCTAGTGAAGATACAATAGGCTATTTATCACTTAAATCACTCACATATACTATCAATATATTTACCTCACACAGTACTACTTAAAACTATCCTCCAACGCAACTGAGAAATTCTACTTTAAATAAAAGTGATTTCTAGAACGTAGCTAGGTTGTCTAGCGAGACTGTGGATTTCTGAATGAATGAAGGCTAAAACTGCTCTGGTATAAATATATCTCTGATGAAAGGAAAATCATTACATTATCGAAACCTCCGACTCTCTCTACCACATGTTCGCACCTAGAGGAAAATCTACATAAATTCTTGCTCATTCTACAAATCAAAGGAATTTCTCCGCACCATGCCGCTCTGTCTCGCCATCTGACAGCGTACAGACTGCTTAAAATCGGGCTAGCAAAGTCTTTGATCTGGCTATGCTCACCATGTTTTAATTACTTTTCTAGCGAGCTTGATCGAAAAATACGTTGCAACCTTTCTCTGTTGCAACATCTTTCACGATTCCTGCCTGCAGACACGGTCATATTCGAAATACACGCACGCTCGTCTTTCATCCCAAATCTTTCACCTTGAATAATTAACTTATAGGCGAGCAGGTTAGAGAAAAGTGATAGACGATCATCTTACTTCTTACCCCTGTCGAGAACGAATTAACGCGATTCGGTCTCATCAAAGAGTCTAGTTTAACAGCAATAAAATGCGTTGCTAAATTAGCAGGGAAAATACAAAGGTATGAATGGGAGAGTTTTATCTTAACAATCGAGTGTATGCAAAAAGAAGGGTAAAAGAGCGAAAAAAAGGTAAAAGAGCGGAAGAAAAAAGGAAAAGACCAGTGTAGAATAAAGAATAGATATCTGAAATTTATTAATCATAATATCTCTGCCACAGCTACATTACCTTCACTCAGCTTGTATTTTATATTACTTGCATGTGAAATTAACTCCATCAGATTATGTTTTCTGCTATTTGTGGGCTACATTCAGTCCACTCAGCTTGTATTCTAAATTACTTTCATGTGAAATTAACTCCACCAGAATATGTTCTCTGCTACTTGTGCGCTACATTAACTCCACTCAACTTGTGTTCTCTGTTAATTATACTTTACGTGACCTCTATTCAGCACGTGATCTCGGTTACAAACGTTACATTACCTGCCCTCAGATTGTGTTCTCTATTACTTGCACGTTACATTACCTGCCCTCAGATTGTGTTCTCTGTTACTTGTGCACTACATTGCCTACGCTCAGCGTGTGTTCGCTGCTCACTGTTTTATGCTGTAAACGTGGTGGCATTTGGTTGACCCTACGTGTTTATTTAACGTTTGGTGGGGTAAACGAAATTATATAATACAAGCCTTACTAAGAAAAAAAGACAAAGAAACTATCTACCGTACAACATCAAGATCATCGTCAGGGACATACAAACGAAAACAGTGGATGAAAGGAGGCAAGAGCTTAACTAAATACATAATATAATTGATAATGTTAAGAGCCGTAACAGAAGAATATAGTCGCTCTAGTGAACCCTGGCATGAATACAGTAATTTAACCATGTAAACAAAATTATATAAGGTGTGTAACAAGAAGCGTCCTGAATCTTGTGTTTTTTGATGATAGGAAACTCTTTACAGAGCGATACAACAGGAAGCAAGGAGTCCCCCCGTCCGACAAGTGTTTCGGCCCTACATACTCCTTTCCACTCTAAGGGTGGCGGGCCCACTTGGGTCATGACTCCCAAGCGTCTCAGCCTCCTGTTGTCTTGTATCGAAAATGAACCCATTTCACTTCTGGTAGCAACTTTAATCCACAACTCCCCCAGCCGTGGAGGCAATTGTGAAAGTAACAAAGAGAAGACAAATTATTCCGTTCGCTCCTTAGCACATCACAACTACGGACACACACTGAGTCACCTGCACGAAGCCCACGAGACTTGACACTGCGCGATCGCCACTGAAATTCCACCTGACACCCCTTATAGTATACATCGCCTGTCGCCTCTCAGCCACAGCCCTTTCACTAGTACACCTAAAAACTCAGCGTATTGTGGACTTTCCTGGTGTTTTCTGTACCGCAGCGTTTATTGAATAGTGTCACGAACAACGCGTTCTCCTTTGAACTTTATTTTGTTTACAGTTCGACATTATAGGATCTCGGTCTTTCCGTGCTATGCTGACAGCCTTTTAATCCGCTCTAAGCAAATGAATGGAATAAAGATATCGGTGTAAAAATGAAATTATATTGAAAGAGAAGCACGTAAAAATGGAGAGTGCTCGAGAGCATTTTAAAAGCGTTTCTTTCAAATATTTCTTTATTTATGAAGTACATGTTTTCTTGGTTATTTGAATTAAAAAAAAAAAATAAAATAAGCGTTTGATCCATTTATCCGTGTCAGTTTCTTCGCACACAGTTAAGAATAAAACACAGTTTTGGTTTTAAGGACTACGTTTATTGCTCACGAGCAACTCCATCAGTGTTCCGATCTCCTCCCTGAGATCACACAAGGAGGATCACAGCACAGTGCACGAACTTCGTAGCACCGGCGAGAATCCCAATGTGTGTAAATAGGAATCACACATTCTATAAATATTTTTTGTGGTGGGTAGGTTCTTTGTTCCGTGTTTACCTGCCCTCTCAAATAAACGAAAACAGCACGGCACCCAAACTCCTGCCTTTGTCTAGAGCAGTGGTTCCCAAATGGTGTGGCGCGCCACGCTGGTGCGGTACTAAAGTCTACCAGGTGTGGCAGGAAGATTCAAAGATAATCAAAGACAATCAAAGATTTAGAAACATTAAAAAAAATTTCATATGCCAAAAATAAATATGACGGCCATTTTCTTATTTATTTAATTTACTAGCTGTATGTACCCGGCGTTGCCCGGTTTTCCTTGTGACTGTTTAGGAAACTTAGGAAAAGTAAAAATCAAACTATAATATGTTGATATTCGAGTAAAAATGAATTTTCGTTTAAGTTAGTGACCTCTCATTTAAGTGACTATCCTCGTGAATTGTTTACCGAATTGCACATGAAAGCCGCACAAAATACTGTTATTCTTAATGGTTCCACCGGAGGAGTGATTTCATTTTGCTTCCGAGTTTCTGCAAGAAGCAAATTAATATGGCATATTTTTGCGTTCGATCTGGCTCACCAAAAAGAGAATAGTTCACCATTTCATTTTTTAAACGTGTTTGCTACTTATCTTTGTAGCCCGCCCCCTTCAAACACACACATTCTTTGATATTTTCCTTGGTTGTTTTTATTCTTTTTGCTGCACCGAAATATTCCTCTTGGTGATTTATTTATGTTTTAGTTGTTATTCAGATTGTTTTGTTGCTCTGATGCTCTGTTTATACTTGCATGCGTTTAATATTGGCTAGAGGTTTGTTTATGTCAATCTGTATCTTTCTGGGCAAGTCTGTAGACCTATTGGAAAGGCAAGCAAATGGCTTCGTTATTTTTTAATGTTTGCATCATTTTGTCATGGCACGCTTCTTTCATCCGTACGTTATATTAACGCGCGTATAAAATTAAAATACTCCTAATATAAAAGATCGAGTAAATGTGTTTAGCTGTATTCCACACAAATTGCTCTTATTTCTTATAATGGAACCGCAAAAGCAATTTTATTCTGCTTCCGAGTTTTATTAAGAAGCCAATTAATAAGACACATTATCTATTTCCGATCTGGCGCACTAAGAAGGAATAGACCAACTCGTCATATTTTAACGTGTTTACTACTGTTTTTCGTAGCACGTTCTTTTCAAACATATATATACATTATTACTTCCACACACTCAAAAAAAAAATACACTATTAGTTTCTGTGATACACACTTCTAATATAAAAGACCTAGTGATTGTGTTGAGCTGCATTTTAAAAATAAAAGTTTCTCTTTTTGGCGAGACGCGACTCATTTAACCTAGACACGCGGATAACGTCGGTTATATATTAGGACACATGTCCAAAAAAAAAGAAGATTTGTCGTTCTGGTGTATTGTTAGGTTTGAGCTATACTTTTTTAAAATAAAAAATTGTTCCTCGTTTTGGCGTTTTTTGGCGAGATGCCAGCTTTATTAAGAATAGAACAGACATTGCGATCGGTTTCATTGTATAATATCCATGATGAATATCATATATTGTTATTTCGAGTACACAATTAAAATCCGACTTTTAAAATTAATTATATTAAATTGACATATTCAAAAAGACCGAATTGTTATATACAATTCTTTTCTTTTAATTTTCAATTATAACTTTAAAGCGTAATTAAAACTTTTTAATTGCGTTGTAAAATAATAACAATTTGCGTAGTTATTTGCAAAAGTATATATTTTTATCACTCTGATTATTTCCCTTGATTCAGCATTCACGTTGCATATTGGTGGTCAGTTAAATTTTCTGAATGTGTCTCCAGAGTGTAATCCTTTGAGGCAAGAATTCGCAAATTCTCACTTTTGTATCAAAGGCTCCAGCTTATTCTTTTTTTTTTTTAACCAAAGCGGTGCAAACCAAATTATTTTAAAATTTATATTCGCTTGACGCAGTATTGTAACAATGCTGAAATGAAAAAAAAAAAAAGAAAAAAAAACCCTCTAAATCTTGTTAGATTGTCATTGAAATTAAACATGTACAGTGGATACTTTGAATGTTGATCCACATGGAACAATCAATGATTTAATATATATATATATATATATATATATATATATATATATATATATATATATATATATATATATATATATATATATATATATATATATAATAATAATAATAAATTCTTTAAGCGCCAAACACGGCGCATAAGGCAGAAACCAGTGCTCTCCAGGTTGTTCGTTGTGACGCCACTCCTCTTAGCTCTTGCACATTATTTAGGCCCAACGTTCTTCCTTCTCTTATTATTGTTCTTCTGAGTGTTTCTTTTGGTCTTCCTTTTTTCCGCTTACCCTCAGGAACCCAAGTGAGCGCCTGTAGTGGTATTCTGTTGTTTTGCATTCGTAGGACATGACCGATATATGACCATCGTCTTTTCCTTATATAGTCGGAGACATATTTCTGCCTAGAGTCTTCTCTTATTTGTCGATTAGTCTTGAATTCTTTCCAACTGATGTTCATGAGTTTTCTAAGACATTTGTTCTCGAATGTATTCAGCTTGTTCTCCAATGATTTTGTTATTTTCCAACTCTCACAGCCGTATGTTAACACTGAGATAACATTTGAATTAAACAGACGAAGCTTGGTATGTATATTCAATGATCGTAATTTCCAAATGTTAGATAATCTATTGAAGGCGCTAGCTGCCAAAGCAATTCTAGTATGGATTTCTCTTGTTGTGTCACCATCCTGAGTCATTTTACTGCCTAAATAATTGAAACTTTCAACTTTCTGCGCGCACACACACACACACACCACACACACACACACACACACACACACACACACACACACACACACACACACACACACACAACTTAAAACATAATGTCCAACATTTGTCACACTCTGATGTAAATGTTTTATTATAAAAGATTTGTATTGCTTGCTGAGTCCTGGACGAATTGTGTAACAGCTGAAGAAAGGTCGATCTTCTTGAAAAGCTTTTTTTTTTCCTCGCCTGCTCCGGTGCCCCCTTGTCCTTAGAGCCCATGGCGGTCGCCCAGTTCGCCCTGCCCTAAGGCCAGCTCTGGTTACGGCCGTAACAAATCCAGAAGTTTGTTACAGACAAGAACATTTTCCTTCAATGCTTAATCAGATTACATCCAACGTGGAGATTCAGTTTACTGAATTCGCATGTGCATTTGAATTTGTTTAATATAATCATCATCATCATCAGCTGCTATCTTCACATCGAAGGTCGTTAATCTGCCATGGATCTCCAACGTATTCTGTCTCTTGTCTTGATAGTGCACTCGGATGACGGACTTTTTCCTGTCCATTTCTTGATGTTATCTTTCCCACTTATATCGCTGTCTTCCTCTTGCCTGTGTTTACACTATTAGACCAGCAAAAATGGCGAACACATTGATAAATCATTTTAAAGATTTGAATAACTGGTGTGGAAGACTAATGCTGGTTAAAAATGCCCAGTTAAGAAAAAATATGTTGGAATTTACTAATGACAGAAAATCTAAACACGATGAGCAACATTAAAGAGAGCAAAAATGAAAGACGTAGAAATGAAAGCATATTCAATTCAACCGATGAACAAGCAGAGGCAGATTTAAAACATTTTTACGGAGTTTTTATTGTTTTTAAATGTAATTGGAAGGAAGAAATAAAGAAAGCCATGAAGCTTCTAAGAGATGGAAAAGCGGCTGGATCTGATGGCATTCCAGAGGCCATAAAAGCAGATATCGACACGGCTACAGAGATGTTATATAAATTACTTGGTAAAGTTTGGGAAAAGGAGGAGATACCAGCAGAATGGAAGGAAGGATATCTGGTTAAGCTGCCTAAGAAGGTAAATTTACAAGAGTGCACAAATTATAGAGGAATAATGTTACTATCAGTGCCAGGAAAAGTATTAAACAGGATTATCCTTGAGAGATTAAAAGAGTCCATAGACAAGAAACTGAGAGATGAACAAGCAGGTTTTCGACAAAACAGATCATGTACAGATCAGATATCCACTTTGAGAATAATAGTTGAACAAAGTCTGGAATGGAATTCACCACTATACATCGGTTTTGTGGACTACGAAAAGGCATTTGACAGTGTAGACAGAGAATCACTTTGGAAATTGATGAGGCATTATGGAGTTCCCCTGAAGATCATTAATTTAATAAAGAAAACATATGAAGACATGACATGCAGAGTTCTTCACGAAGGACAGCTTACAGAACCGTTTGGGATAAGAACAGGAGTGCGACAGGGATGCCTCTTGTCTCCATTTCTTTTCTTACTAGCAATAGACTGGGTTATGAGATCATCGACAACACACAACAGAAATGGAATCCAGTGGACTCTGACTAAGCAGTTAGATGATCTGGATTTTGCTGATGACTTGGCTCTTCTGTCCCATAACCGTAATCAGATGCAGGACAAATTGAAAACACTCGATGAGAAGTCACAGCAATTGGGTCTGAAAATACACAGGGAAAAGATAAAAGTAATGAGAATAAATGCAGGTAATAATAACAGGGTTGAACTTGAAGAAACACCAATACAAGATGTAGAATCGTACACATATCTTGGCAGCAATATAGACAAAGTTGGAGGGACAGACAGTGATATCAAACTAAGAATACAAAAAGCAAGAGGAGCTTTCATTGCATTGGAAAATATATGGAGATCAAGAGAAATTGGATCAAACACGAAAATAAGAATCTTCAACTCAAATGTCAAGTCAGTCCTATTGTGTGGCTCTGAGACATGGAGAACAACAAAGACAACAACCAAAAAGCTACAGACGTTCATAAATGGGTGCTTGCGTAGAATAGAGGGATTAAAATGGTATGACAAGGTTACCAACGAAGGAACTGATGACAAGAACTAGACAAGTGCCAGTGGAACAAGAGATGAGAAGAAGACGATGGCGATGGATAGGACACACACTGAGGAAACCTGTTGATAGCATTACAAGGCAGTCCTGGTTCTGGAACCCACAGGGCAAGAGAGGCAGAGGTAGACCAAGAAGCACATGAAGAAAAGAGCTGGAAACAGAGGTGAAAATGATGAGGAGAACGTGGAAAGAACTTGAGATGATGGCACGTGACAGGAGGACTTGGCATGTGTTTGTTGAAGGCCTATGCTCCTTTGGGAGTGGAGGGTTATGAATGAATGAAATGTAATCGGGGAATCCCCACATCCCTCGCCCCCCCTTTTTTTTCAATCCGCCCCGCAATGTTGTTGTTTGAAACATGGTGGCGTCATGCTCCAGTCTACCCAGCTGTAAATGGGTACCTGACTGCTCTTGAGTTAGGAAGAAAAAGGCAGCGAGGAAAGAAACTAGTCACCCCGCACCTCGAAGCTGGACCTAGCATAGTGAAGTCTCTAACACTTCACTCCCCTACAGCAGTATCTGACATGGGACTACCTTCACCTTCATCTTATGTTTAAAATGATATTGAACGTTATGTTTAAAATGATATTGAACGTTCTGTTTAAAATGATATTGAACGTTATGTTTAAAATGATATTGAACGTTATGTTTAAAATGATATTGAACGTTATGTTTAAAATGATATTGAACGTTATGTTTAAAATGATATTGAACGTTATGTTTAAAATGATATTGAACGTTATGTTTAAAATGATATTGAACGTTATGTTTAAAATGATATTGAACGTTATGTTTAAAATGATATTGAACGTTATGTTTAAAATGATATTGAACGTTATGTTTGAAATGATATTGAACGTTATGTTTAAAATGATATTGAACGTTATGTTTAAAATGATATTGATTGTTCTGTTTAAAATGCGAATAAACATCGTTAAAACAAAAAACAATACAAAAAACATGTAAGCCAACCAGGGCCGTAGGTAGGACTTAATAAGGGCGGGTTTATAAAAAAATGTCGGCGTAAATCATGTTTTGTACAGTATAATTTCCCCCACAAATGTTTTTCACCAAACCTAAGAGGGTGGGGGGGGGGGGGGGGGAAGGGAAAGGGGGGGGGGGGGGGGGGGCGGGGCGGGGAGTGGGGGGGGGGGGGGGGGGGGGGGGGGGGGGGGGGAAAGAGAAAGGTTGAAACCCCCCCCCCCCCCCCCCCCCCCTTTTTCCCGTATCTACGGCCCTGAAACCAACGTTTATAAGTGAAAAAAAAAACTCGGAGCTAGTCAGCTCAGGCACTTGCAGAAATTAGGGGCCATTGAGGAAGGTGGCACTGAAAGACACCCCCCCCCCCCCCCCCCCCCCCCCCCCCCCCCCCCCCCCCCCTACAACCCCTTCCCTGCTCACCTGTAAACACGCGACTATGTACACGTGAATCTATTTTAAGACATGTCCAGATAATACAATCTGGAAGTGTCAAGGCGAACACGATCTGGAGATAAACTGGTTTAATTTTACTTGTTTGAGGACGGTGTAGTATGTGTTCATGAACTCCAGACAAACTGGCATGTTTTCACTAAGTGCGTGATGCCAGTTAATCTGGTCCACGACAGAAACACGCCGAAAGGGAAGACAATGCTATGATAGAGATGATGCAATTATCGTCTGACATTACAGATGAAACATTTTTATTCTTCTTCTACAGTACTTTGCAAAAAAAATGGCAGTCATATTGCTCAGCTAAATAAGCTGAAATCTAATTAAATATGCATGTTCTGCCCCAAATTTGCACTCCACTTAAGTGAGCAAACACTACCAAAAGTTACAGACGAACACGAACACCAAAATTTGTCATGGGACAATGTGATTTTTTCAGATGAATGTTCTCTTTGGTCTTATCCTGCTCAAATAAATATTTGGACGAAGGGCTCTGTAACGCCTGTGTACCAGCGACCGAAACATACCTAGAAATTCCATCTTTGGGGAGGGGTGTCAGCAAGAGGTGCCACAACACTGTGTGTTTTCACAGGAATTCTCACGAAAGAAAGGTACATCGACATACTAGAGGGACACCTTCTGCCATTTATGCAGGTCATGTACCCCGATGGGTGCACATTTCAACATGACAATGACCCAAATCATACAGCTCATACCCCCAAAGCATGGCTGCAAGAGAAGAATGTGATAGTGCTGAAGTGGCCCAGCAACAGTCCCGATCAAAACCCAATTGAAAACGTTTGGGCACTACTCAAGAATCATTTAAAAAGGAGTGGACTCAGAGACGTTGAACAATTGAAGAGGGTAGCTGAAAAATACTGGGACAGTCTGACTCTCAATTACCTACAAACTTTTGTGGGAAGTATGCCTCGCCGCATCCAGGCTTGCCTTGCTGGAGAAGGCAACATTATATTGTACTGAAACCACTGTTAATAGATAGGGGAGATACCAATCTTCCTCTGGACATACAGTTTTTATTATTATTTGCTTCTATGAGTGTGCTGCTTTGCGAAAATATGACTGCCATTTTTTTTGCAAAGTACTGTATATTACATGCGATCTTCAACAGCTAATTTTCTTGCACTGACATGTTTAAGCATGAAAGTGCATCCTTTAAATTTGAAATCTGGTTTTTTAAAAACCCTTAAACAAGACATGTCATTGATTTTCTCCTAAACGTGGCCCTGAAATCTGGAGAAAAACAAAGCATGTTTTGTCTGCTTGACAAATATGCTGTGATAAATGTCTGTTTACTCTGTTTAGCAAATATATTGTGATAAATCCATGTTCAGTCTGTTTAGCAAATACAATGTGAGAAATAAATGTTTAGTCTCTCAACAAAGGTAATGTGAGAAATATATGCTTAGCTTATTCACCAAATACAATATGGGCACTGCTTGTTTAGTCAATTCAGCAAATCCATTGTGAGAAACACGAGGTAGCTTCAAAAAGTTCCCGGAATTGTCGACTCATGATTGAATGAGTGAGTATGTCATAGAGATTATAGTTTTATAAGTTGGTAGTGACCTTGAGGAAATGACATAGCTGATGTAGCCTTCACATGTACTCTCGAACAGAAGTTTGTGTGGTGTGCACGTTGCAGCGTCGGAGTTGAAAATGTCCTTGATTGAACAACGTATAAATGTCAAATTTTGCTTGAGAAGTCACTCAAGGAGACAGTAACCTTGCTTAATAAAACATATGGTGATACCGCAATGAAGAAATCGGAAGTTTTTGAGTGGCACAAGCGTTTCCGTGAAGGTCGTGTTAGTGTCGATGATGATCCACGTAGCGGACGACCGCCTACATCGATAAACAATGAAAACATTGAGCGTGTTCGGAACGTTGTTCGTGTTGACAGAACACTTAGTGTGGAGAAAATAGCCTCAGAATCTGGAATATCAGTTGGAAGTTGCCACAGTATTCTTCACAATGAACTGCACATGCACCGTGTTTGTCAACACATAGTTCCGAAAATGTTATCTCCTGAACAGAAAGAAACGAGATTGACACTGGCAGGAGACCTAATCACTGTGGATGATCAAGATAGCAATTTTCTCAACAAGATAATCACAGGAGACGAGACGTGGTGTATTTTGTACGATACTCAGACAAAACGAATCTCTGAATGGAAATCACCCTCATCTCCCCGTACACAGAAATTTCGTTTGGACAAGAGCAAACGAAAAGTTATGTTGGAAGTTTTTTTTAATTCCCAGGGTATTGTCTACAATGAATTCATTCATGATTTTTTCTTGTTCCCTCGCCTAAAATCGGCACTGAAAGGGCAGAGATTCAAGGATGCCCAGGACGTTATCACCAATGCGACAAAGCAGATGAGAGGGGTGTCAAAGAATGGGTTCCAGGAATGTTTCCAACAGGTGTATGGACGTTGGCAAAAGTGTGTAGTTGCCGAAGGGAACTATTTTGAAGGAAATGTAGTGTAAATAATTGTATTGTTACTTATTTCTATACAATACACAAATTCCGGGAACTTTTTGAAGCTACCTTGTATATTTTTAGTTTGTTCAGCTAATACATTGTGAGAAAGACATGTTTAGTCTGTTCAACAAATACAGTGTGAGAAGTATATATTTAGTCTGCTCAACAAATATAACGTGACAAATAGTTATTTAGTCTGCTCAACAAATATAACGTGACAAATAATTATTTAGTCTGCTCAACAAATATAGTTTGAGAAATATACATTTAGTCTCCTTAAGAAATATCGTGTAAGAAATGTATGTCTAGTCTGGTGAACAAGCAGATCGTGAGAAATATAAATTTAGTCTGCTCAACAAATAAAGTGTGAGAAATGTATGTTTAGTCTGTTTAACCATTACTGTGTGAGAAATATATGTTTAATCTGCTCAACATTTACAATTAGATAAATATATGTTTAGTCTGCTTATAAAATATCGTGTGAGGAATATATGTTTTGTCTGTTCAACCATTACAGTGAAGGAAACACTATTACATTGAAGGAAATATCATTACAGTGAAGGAAATATCATTATTGTGAAGGAAATACCATTACAGTGAATGAAGTACCATTATAGTGAAGGAAATACCATTACAGCGAAGGAAATACCATTACTGTGTAGGAAATACAGGTTTATTATGCCAC
The DNA here is from genome assembly GCA_024509875.1 of Oreohelix idahoensis. Lineage (NCBI taxonomy): Eukaryota > Metazoa > Mollusca > Gastropoda > Stylommatophora > Oreohelicidae > Oreohelix > Oreohelix idahoensis. The sequence goes on from JAMPIV010006085.1 coordinate 656,368, forward strand.
ATACGACAGTGATAAACCATTACGCACACATGGCCCTATTAATTTACAGTTACAGCATCAGATCACAAGGTCTTTTATACGAGCGCCCTATTATAACCAACGCACTTTGTGTCTAGGTCAGCGTGGTCCAACTGCAGTGCTGCGGGCTAAATGTGGCCCGTGTAAAATTGTTTTGTTGCCCGCGCTCAGACAAAAAAATATTTATTTAATTATAAGGTATAAAGGAGCCGCGGTAGCATAGTGGTTAGTGCACTGGCTTCCTAGCGCAGTGGTCTATGGTTCGATCCCCAAATGAGGCGGAAAATTTTTAGGCCACAAACGGCTCCTGGGTCGACCCAGCCCCAAATAGGTACCAGAGCTACTCTGGGAAGGTTAAGGCGGCCGGCGTGATGCCGACCACATCACCCCTCGTGTGCCGACGGTCAAGATAATATGGGCCTAACACCATATTCCCAATATGCCTCAATGGGCGTGTATCGGGATCCTTTACCTTTACCTTTATAAGGTATAATTAATACTTTTGAGGTTAGACTCAAAACGTCTGGTGCAAAGCAATGTTTTACTGCCTGGAGTCAGCATCCGAAAGCGTTCAATTGACATTGATATTGAGACTCTGGTTACAGAAAATCCACTAAAATTATTTCAATAGAAATTAAATGCTCATTGTAATTTTTATTGTATTTTATTTTTAATTTCGCACTCTTCGATTTTCATCCATTTTTCACTGAACTTTATATATATATATACTAGAGTGAAATCCCGTCATATGACAGGATTTAAATTCAAAAGCACCAATACTTAACAGAAATTTTATTTTCTCAAATACTTGTGGAAAAATATTGTTAGGTGTGAACATCTGATTGTCCATAAGTAGAACACCTTGATTTTCTGTAGTTTTAATCGGCTGGATAGTTCAAAACATCACTGGGATTTTCAGATACTATTTGATCGGAACGAAAATAGATCTTTAGCTCACCCGGATGTTTTGTTATAATTTCTCTATTCAGATCTAGAGCTTCCTTATTCTTGGTACAGAAAATGACTTGTTCGAGGAAATAAACGTCTGTAGTGGGCATTAATACAGAAAAAGTCTTTCTAAGAGCTCAAAAATGCATTGCGGCAGTCTTTCCTGTGACGATCTGCGTTTGTGGCTCAATGATCCATAAAGATTTAAAAAGTAGACAGATACACGGACGGTTATATACGAAGATATATATTTAAACAGTTTTGTTGCAATGTTCTCATCATCCGATGCAATTCACTTAGATGGTGGACATTGAGAATGGTTATCAACATTTTCTTCCATCTTTTCGTTTATTCCCGTATTAAAAACCAGGTGTTAAACAAAGTCTGAATATGCACGCCGTTCACAGAGAGATGTTATTGGCGCATGCACACCGTCCTTTGCGCATTTTTCTTTGGTGAGTGTTACTATTGTCGGGAGAGATTTGTTTTACATCCGACATTAAACAAAATCTGAACATAAATAAATATTAGACAAACATAAAGGTATGTTTTCAGGCACTCGTAAGAAATAAAGAAGTAGATTACTAGACAACAGAAAAACAACAGACGTGAGTGGCTTACCCAGGACTCGAACCCCAGACCTTCCGTGCGACAACCCCGCCTAGCTATGCAAGCGAATCACACTATCCTCCCTGCCATCTAGGCATCACCTAGATATCCCTTTCCTTATGTGTTATAAAGTCTGAACATGCATGCCGTTCACAAGGCGCATGCACACCAACCTGTGCGCACTTTTCTTTGGCGAGTGTTACTATTTTTGGGAGCGTTACGAACAGAAAGAATGACAGAATGAGCTGGAAAACTATATATATATGGAATATAAATGTTTATTACAGTTTACGATAACCAGACTCCAATAAAGAGAACCTGTCTAAGGGACAAATTTAAATTAGAAGAGAACAGAGATAAATAAGTGAGAAACATGAGAAAAATACGAGAAAATAATTTTTTTTAAATGCAACACGTGAATGCCGCCAATCGGGGTGCGTGCGATGAATTGTACTAGAAAGAAGCATTCATTTTTTTCCAATATTTTAAAATATACCCACAACTCTTATCGTAAACATCCATTACAGATTACACCATCACCGTCATAATCACCAGATACAACTATTGAAATTCTCACCCTTATGACAGTCCTCCTCATGTTCTTAAGAGAAGAGTGAAGATGGTGGAGATGAGTGTAGTTACGACGCTGACGGTGGAGTAGAATATAGTGATAACACCAACGATGATTATCTTGCTGACATTGATGATGAAGCTCGATAATGACGGTGGTTTCGCTGATGATAACATTTTATCCCCGGTCTTATCATGATATGCCCTGGGACGCCTCGTCAGATTTCAATTATATCTCGATCAATATTGCAGACTAGCTAATCAGGTCATGAAAACTTAGAGAAAAAACAAACTGCTATAATTGAAAGTTACTGACCATCGACTCGACAAATGAAACTTTGAAATCAGCAGTCAGATAGATCATAGATAGATAGATAGATAGATAGATAGATAGATAGATAGATAGATAGATAGATAGATAGATAGATAGATAGATAGATAGATAGATAGATAGATAGATAGATAGATAGATAGATAGATAGATAGATAGATAAATAGATAGATAGATAGATAGATAGATAGATAGATAGATAGATAGATAGATAGATAGATAGACTCGACTGCTGTTTTCGAGGTTCCATTTGTCGAGTCAATGGTCAGTCGATGATCTATCTATCTATCTATCTATCTATCTATCTATCTATCTATCTATCTATCTATCTATCTATCTATCTATCTATCTATCTATCTATCTATCTATCTATCTATCTATCTATCTATCTATCTATCTATCTATCTATCTATCTATCTATCTATCTATCTATCTATCTATCTATCTGTCCGTCCGTCCGTCCGTCCGTCCGTACATACATACATAATACATGCATACATACAAACATACATTCATACATACCATAATCTTTATTCTTCTTTAAATACATTGACATGTACTGATATCATCATCAGTCATCAAAATCCATAATTCTCGCTGTTTGTACGCCGGTCACATCTAATGGATGCAATTGTGGTTGAAAGTAAGACATTAATTGTATTGTTTCCCTTACATGTACTCTCCCAAAAATAGTAACACTCAACGTAGGAAAGTCGGTGAATTGTGCAACACAGTGAGTGACAGTGATATATGAATAAAATATAAGTGTTTAATGCATCCATATAATTCTTACTACAAAGATCTGATGACTTTGACCTGTAATAAAATGATCAACGTAGAAATAGTGCTGACTTTAGGACATGCAACAGAAAGAGCACACTATATTTAAAAACCCGTACTGATGACGGGTTTTTTACTATTCACAAAAAAAAAAAAGAAACGCATAGCTACCGAAGGCACACACATAGCCATAATTTTGACATTCAATAACTTTTTTAATTTAATGAGTTAATTGTTCAAATTGCACACAAGAATACCTTAGGGTTCAACCAATCAATTGACAGTTGTTTTGCATCTGGGTCACGAGAGTTTTTTGGCGTACGGGCTTTCCCGTTAGAATGGTGTGTGCCCTCCTCTTGCATCGATCAGTGACTGGCATCTCCTGGGCATGGATGCGATCAGACGTCTGATGTAGAACTGTGGGATGGCTGCCCACTCTTCCTGGAGTGCCTGGAATGTCTGGCGTTGTCCTATTGAAACACAGACCTTTGGGCAGCCAAAAGTGGAAGGACATGGGGTCGAAGAATTTCATTGACGTATTGTTGCGCATTCAAGCCTCCTTCAATGTGCACCAATTTACTCCTTCCGTTGTAACTGATCATTCCCCACACCATTGCACCTCCACCACCGTGCGGCGGAGCTTCATCAACGCAATTTTGGGCAAAACGTTCATTTCGCCTACGGTAGATCCTACGCCGTCTATCATGACGCTGCAACAAAAAGAAAAATTCGTCACTAAACCAGACACGTCTCCATTGATTGTCAGCTGCCCAGGGACGATGCTGGTTGGCCCAAAGAAGTCGATTTTGGCGATGGCGGCGCGTAAGGACAGGTCCTCGGTGAGGTCGTTGTGCCCAAAGTCCAGCGTCATGCAGTCTATTCCGGACAGTTTGATCAGACACATGACGTCCTGCAGGCAATGACTGGGCAGTTGAGGAAGCTGTTGTAAACCTGTCTCTGAGGTGACGAAGCCGAATAAAGCGATCCTCCGCTGCTGTTGTCACTCTGGGTCGTCCACTGCGATGCCGGTCTTCAACTGAGCCAGTAGCTTGGAACCGGGGCCAAAGTCGACTGATGGTACTCTGATGCACGTTTAGATGCCTGGCAACCTGACTTTGACTTTCGCCTGCATGCAGTCGGCCAATAGCAATGTTCCTTAAATTTATCGATAGAGACGCCATAAATGTCTGCTTGAAAATGAACTGAATTTTGTGTGTGTAGCGTTATCCTTTTATAGGGTTTCAGTTGCGTAGTCAGTGAATAGTGTTCACCCCAAATTTTGTTGCTTTCACGTGCGCGCAACATGAGCTGTGGTCAAAAATTGCGTCATAAACACTATTGACCACTGCGTTGTAATGATTACAAAAACGAACGCAATTCAGGTCAACAAGTGCATTTGACACTGTAAAAAATATTTGAGGCTGGTTTGTATATACCCTAGCACCAAATTTTACTTACAAACTCATAAAAACGCGCCCTCGGATAGCTATGCGTTTCTTTTTTTGATCAGTATAGTAATATAATAAAATACAACATACCAAATAGAAGAATTATTAGAATTTACAACAGTGTGGAATGCGTCTCATGTAGTTCAAGATTGGTGTTGTGGTTTGTGAGTGCGTGTGTGTGTGTGTGTGTGTTTCACATTGAATATTTTTCTATCCTATAAATATATAAATAAATAAATAAATATAAATAAATAAAAATAAATATAAATAAATAAAAATAAATATAAATAAATAAATAAATAAATAAATAAATAAATAAACAAATAAACACATAAATAAATATATATATATATATATATATATATATATATATATATATATATATATATATATATATATATATATATATATATATATATATATATATATATATATATATATATATATCTGCATCTGCATTCTTCATAAAAATATAGATATGTAGTAGTGTGATACATTAGATACAACAATGGAGTGATATATAAAATGTAACATATCATGTATGAGTTTAGATTTAACAACTGTGTTCAAAATCTCTCTTTTATATTAGTATGTGTGTTTTTTATTTTTATTTTACATCGAAGAATCCGTATCCTGCACGACCCTATGGTTGCACTGATGCTAATATCTTTACATAGCACTCCGGCTTCAAAGGTCCTCAGTCCGAAAGATATTAATCCGCTCACACATCTTGTATGTACGCGTTCTAAACTGGCAATTAACAGTACGGTAACAAATGCACGATTTCCTAAGTAGTTAATTTACGCACTTAGTGGGTAGTATTTATCAATTTTTATGTTGGTAACATTTATCCTAATGGACATCATATGGTGTTGCTACTTCTACTTTGATGCGATCACGCTTTTTTTTTTTTTTAAATCGCTTTTCCCTCACTTTCTATATATATATATATATAATTACCATTTTGTTAATTTAAATTTTTTTTTTTTTAAATTTATTTATTTACTTATTATTATTATTATTATTTTTTTTAAATTTGTTTATTTATTTATTTTATTTTATTTATTTTTTATTTATTTATTTATTTTATTTTTTATTTTATTATTATTATTATTTATTTATTATTATTTTTTAATTTATTTTTTCATTTTTTTTTTTTTTTTTTTTCCTCACTCTTTTCCAGTCCTTGTTTTCATTATTTCTTTTTTTTTTGTTTTTAATGTACTATCGACTTCCTCTATCCGGTTTAGTGGCAGCCATCTTGCTTCACATGTGACTGGACACAAGGGAGTTTTTTTCTCTTATTTTTATAGTTTCATGTTCTCTACTTAATTCTCATTTTCTTTCCCTCCTGTCTCTTGTTTGTCTGTCCCTGACGAAGGCCTTGTGGCCGCAACGTAGGTTTTTCTTATCCTTCTCCTTGTAAGACGTATTACTATTTGTGTGTGTGTGTTTTTTTTCCTATTCAACTGTTTTACCCCCGTTTTACGGCAGTTCTCCTCATATACTTATGTATTACCCCATAACTGACTGCACTGTCTACCTGTTTGCTCACTTTTCACTTTTATCTCCTCTCTTACTTTCGATCTATTCACTTACTTTCATTGTTTATTATTTTTTATTTATTCTTTATATCTATTAATTATTTTTATATTTTATTTTACTTATTTTTGTATGTGTGTGGTCTCACTCGATTTGCCACTATGCCTTCACTGAAACACTTCATTAATTCACTTCGGTCTTCTATAACCACCTCATTCAGCCTCTTACCACCTGATATATCTCGCACTGCAATTGATTTTGCATTTGCTACATTCAAGAAAACTAGATTCACTTGCCATCTCCACTTTATCCGCACCTGCCTCCGCCTTAAAGTTCTCCCTCATGGCTTCACTTCTCACTTCAATCCCTCTGCTGGCCAAATTCACCCTCGTGAACATCGCCTCTTACAGCGCATCGAGACCACATGTGGGTTCCAGCGTATGCGAGCTGTCGCAGCTATCCATTCCCGCCTCCTGTCAGATATCAGTGCCCAGCAGTCTCAGCTTCTACTCCGCTTACGTAGTCTCACCTCCAGCTACTTTCCTGCCTTCCCCATTATCCGCATTATTATCCATACCCTCAACCGGCAATTGTATGATTTTTTATCCGCCCAGAAAAAGGACAAACTTTCCTGCCTCTGTCCTACCCCTGAGACTGTCCCTGCCTCCTCTCCTCCATCTCGTTCCCAGAATGTTTGTATTCCCTCTGATCTTGCCCTCTCTGAGGGGGAGCTTTCGGTCCTCAGCAAGGGCTTGCACTTTGTCCCTCTCCAACCATCCTCTGATCAGTACAATCTCCTCCAAGATATCCATCGGTTTCATCGCCGTCTGCGACTTCAGTTCCATTTCCGCAACAGTAATGGTCCTCAGAGATTGCAGGCTGAATCAGATGATGCCTTTGCACGCTTCGCTCCTTCCAAGAATAAACATTTTACACCCTCTCCTGGGGTTTCCCATGCTCTGGATTTATATATTCAGAATACCTCCACGACATTCAGCAGCTCCAACCTCAACGCCTGCGTTATTCAAACCTTTCTTATGATGAGTCTCATGCCCTCTCAAAGCTCCGCCGCAGAGATGACATTGTTATCAAACCGGCTGACAAAGGAGGTGCCATTGTGGTATGGCGCAAGGACCTGTACCTCCAAGAAGGTAATAAGCAGCTCACTAACAGCTCCTTCTACCAGCGCCGTGACAATGATGCGACAGTCCTCAACAATCGTCTGGTCCATGACACCATCAAAAGTCTTATCGCCAACAAGTCCTTACCTTCTAGCGCTTCTCATCTCCGTATTGACAATAGTGGTCTGGGCAAGCCAGGGTTTTATATGCTTCCCAAAATTCATAAACCCTCCAACCCTCGGAGATCCATTGTCTCTGCGTGTGCCTGCCCTACCGAACGTATATCAGACTTCCTCGACGGCATCTTCCAGCCTATTGTAGAGCAGCTTCCTTCCTTCTTAAAGGACACAAACCATACTCTTACTACTTTTTCCTCTATCCAGCTTTCTCCAGACCGTACCTACCGTTTATTTCTGTTAGATGTTTGCTCGCTTTACACTTCCATTCCTCACTCTGATGGTCTCCGAGCTCTTCGGTTTTTCTTGGACCAGCGCACGCACCCTCTATCGCTACAGAGACTCTCCTGCGCCTTGCAGAACTTGTCCTCCGACTCAATTCCTTTGAGTTCAATGGACAGTTCTTTGACCGAATAAGTGGAGTTGCCATGGGCACCAAGATGGGTCCCAGTTATGCCTGCCTCTTCATGGGCTACCTGGAGTATCAGGTGTGGCAGCAGTATCCTGGACCTTTTCCATTGATATATCATAGATACATCGATGATGGCATAGGTCTCACCGATATTCCAGAGGTTGACCTATCTAGGTTCATTAATTTCATTAACAACTTCCACCCTGCGATCCAATTCTCCTCTCACATCTCTACTGTCTCTGTTAATTTCCTTGACATTGTTGTCACCATCACTCCTCTCCCTTCCCCCCCCCCCCTCCCCCCACCCCCACCTCACCACTTCGGTGAACTACAAACCCACCGATGCACACAGTTACCTCCTTTATACTTCCTCTCATCCTCCGGCTTGTCGGGACTTCTTGCCTTTCTCACAGCTTCTCCGCCTCCGTCGGTTATGCCAAGATGATGACAACTTTCTATGCCGAGCACAAGAAATGTAGACTTCTTCTGTAACAGACAGTATCTAGAAGATGTTCTTACCTCTGCCTTAGAGCGTGTTCTCCCTATCTCACGTCTAGAGGCCCTCAAACCCCGCCAAAAAACCTCCTCTGATAGAGTCAAGTTAATAATGACCTATCTCCCTCACAGCACTGCTGTCAAAAGGATCCTGTATCGCCACCTACCTCTTCTCCAAGCTGACCCAGCGGCGCGGGAAGCGTTTAGTGAGCCACCCTTGCTGGCATATAGACGGGATAAAAATTTGAGGGACCTCCTAGTCCACAGCCGTTTGAAAACCGTCAACGATGGCCACTTTGGAACCAAGCCATGTAACCGTACACGATGTAAGACATGTCAGTACGTAATCGAAACACGTTCAGTCTCGTTCCCTAACGCCAAGTTCACCATCACCCATGGCTTCACATGTGAGTCACGCAACGTCATTTATGCTATTATATGCAAACGTTGCACCATTACTTACATCGGCCAAACGGGCACACGACTGGGCGACCGATTCTGCAGACACCTCTACGACATCTCTCAGTTTTTTTTTTTTTTTTTTTTTTTTTTTTTTTTCCCTTAACCAGCGGCACTTGGGCTTTCAGACCTTCGGCCCAATGACATATCATTGCGAGGCTGGGGAACCTGAGGACTTTCCTTCCAACCCGGTCAGGAGCTTCGCTCCTTCCCATCCACAGAGGGTTTATCACAGGAGCCGTTCAGGCTATTCAGTCAAATTTCCGGCCGTAAACATTTCTTCAAACGCCGACGCCCGGGTTTGAACCATGAACACCTGGTCGCCAGTACAACGCCGAAGCCATTACACCAGCGCGGCTCCACATCTCTCAGTTTAAATCCACACCTGTGGCCATCCACTTCAATGGCCCTGACCACCACGGTGCCACTGGCATCCAGGTGACAGCCATCAGATCCTGTTCCTCGGACGCCAACAGTCGGTTTCGCCAGGAACAACGCCTCATCCATCTTATGTGTTGCCTCAAACCACACGGTTTGAATACCCAACATTCCTTTGTCTGAGACGCCTTTTTCTATCGAGTCCCAGTTGTATTATTAGTCTACTTTGATGCGATCACGCTTTTTTTTTTTTTTTTAAATCGCTTTTCCTCACTTTCTATATATATATATATATTTTTTTTTTTCCTTAACCAGCGGCACTTAGGCTTTCAGCCCTTCGGCCCAATGACATGTCATTGCGAGGCTGGGGAACCTGAGGACTTTCCTTCCAACCCGGTCAGGAGCTTCGCTCCTTCCCATCCACAGAGGGTTTATCACAGGAGCCGTTCAGGCTGTTCAGTCAAATTTCCGGCCGTAAACATTTCTTCAAACGCCGACGCCCGGGTTTGAACCATGAACACCTGGTCGCCAGTACAACGCCGAAGCCATTACACCAGCGCGGCTCCCTATATATATATATATATATATATATATATATATATATATATATATATATATATATATATATATATATATATATATATATATATATATATATATATATATATATATAGAATTAATTACCTTTTGTTTCACTTCTAAATCGATACTTTTCCTTTGTCTCTTGCTGCTGTTATCACTAAAACTAACAATAGTAAGTACAGTACAGTACATACATAGGCCAGTAACATAGGCGTTTATTTTGACTATCAAGACATATGTACTGTATTATAGGTTATATATGTACTGTACCATTATACGCCTGGCATCGCAGTCGTTTTGTACTGTATACAAGAGACATGAGATACACGTGTTGCGTGCGGGAAGCTGTTGCTTTCGCTACGTCCGGTTACGTCCGCTTCGTCCTGTTCTCCGATCGGGATTTCTGAACTCTGTTATAACCTTATGGGACCACGGACGTATACGCGGTCGGACGTTGTCCGAACGGACGTTATGCGGCGCATGACTGTACTCAAAACCTGATCTTCACACTCAGACAGCTGAGTGAAAAGGTCATTGAGTATAAAGGTGAGATGCACTTTTGTTTCTTGGATCTTGAAAAGGCATTTGACAAGGTCCCCTGGAGAAACTTTTAGACTACTTGGCAAGGACAACATTCCAGCACCTCTGATACGTGCTATACAGTTTCTACAAGTCTTGCAGAAATTATGCGAGGACGGCAAACTATAAGTCAGAAGAGTTCAGGACCACCACTGGTGTAAGACAAGGTGATATCCTGTCACCTTCTCTTTTCATACTCCTCATGGATGATATCAGCATAACATGTAAGGAGAGGACAAGAAAATATTCAGTGGGGTACTGGAAGATGAGACAGGTCTGTATTTCAAAGCTGGCATTTGCTGATGATGTTGCTGTGATTGCTAAATCAGAGGCACATCTTCAATCCAACCTGCAAGTCTGGAAGAAAGAGATGGAGAAGAGAGGGAGGATCATCAGCAGCTTCAAAACAAAAACCATGGTGATATCACGAGAAGAAAGAAGGCATCAGATTAAGCTGGGAGAACAGGTCCTGGTGCAGGTCGACCACTTTAAATACCTCGGAGCTGTTATAGACCGGAAGGGATGCATCAAGAAGATTTGGCTACCCGAAGAGCAGCAGCTGGGATACTTTTTCAGGCCATAAATCGAATATTCCTCAGCAAAAGAGAAGTTGGCAAGAAAGCAAAGATGGCTGTATACCGCTCCAACTATATCCCAGTCTTGACGTATGGATGCGAGTCATGGGCAATGATTACAACTCACAAAAGTCAGATCCAACTACGCCAAGGCCGGTCCCAAGCCCGGCTGAAAAAGGAGGAGGGCGGCCTGCATGGAGGCCGTAAGGAGGCAGCCCCTCCACCATGCAAAGGCACAACAGGCCAATCACCTGTTTGCTTTAAATCACGATTACGAGCAATACAAGAGAGAAAACTGGACTGATTCTAAATGCGACGAACTGGAAAGGACTACGGCCTGCGACTTATGGAACTTGGAACACAAGAAGTATAAACAGGAAAGAAGAGGAGTTGGTGGTAGAGATGAGGAAAGCAAAACTAGAAATCCTGGCTATAACGGAAACGAAGAAAAAGGGACAAGGAATCATGGATCTCGATGGCGACGCGCTGCTCTACAGTGGTGTACCCACATCTGAAAGAGCTAAAGGAGGTGTGGGTTGCATTGTGGCGAAAAACCAAAAGATAATATCAAGGGATGGAACTTTGTCTCGGAGCGCATTATGGTTCTAAAAGAAGGAGAAACCATAGTTAACCTTGTCATAGTGTACGAGCCAAATGAGGATGAGAGAGCAGAGGTCAAGGAGGAATTCTTTGAGCTGCTTCAAAGGACAGTGGATGACTGCCTAGATGAAGTTATCATGCTTGGAGATTTCACTGCCAGAGTTGGAAATGACCATGCTAGATGAGGTGGAGTTATCGGAAGATATGGAGAAGATACTCTTAATGACAATGGAAAGAGACTCCTTAGATTCTGCAGTGAACAGAATCTAATCATTACAAACACAAATTTCCTCCACAAGCGCATACATGCTTACACTAGATGTGAACCAACAAAGAATGAGAAGTCAGTGATCGACTATGCCATAGTTAGGAGGAGCTCATTCAAGTATGTCCGGGATGCTAGAGTCTGAAGGGGGCCAGAGATTGGAAGTGATCACTACCTGCTAACCCTCAAAAGAACAACTGAAAGAGTTGCTCAGCCTAAGAACTGCCTAACATCACGCAAGAAACTAAGTAAACGAACAGGAGAAATGAGCATTAAGACCTACAAGCTGAGAGAGCCAGAAATTAAGACCAGATATCTGGGGCTTATTGCTACAGCGGTGAGCAACACAGAAAAACAACCTGATGACTCGGAAACCCTCTGGCTTAAATTCAAGGACACTATGATAAAATTACATTATACACCGATAAAATTATTATTTGTAAGTATAAAGTTAAGATAAAGTAGAAATAAAAATAGTTGGGTTGTGACGCGTCTTCTTTCCGCACGCCAGTCATCGGGCTGAATTTTGCAGGACAGAAACGTAGTGTAAGGGTACTATTGTTTGCAAGTGACCTTGGAACTATTGGTAACAATTTTGACAGAATAAGCCTTGTTTCGGACCAAATGAGGAGAGAGGAAAATGTATTTTTAGACTGCGCCTTTTGACACTAGTTGGTTGAAACACGCAAAATTGTAGGCAAACGCGGGCGATATTGGTAGCGGCAGAGGAAAAAAAATACGCCACTACACCCAAAAATTTTCGTTCCATAGTCATGCAGTTTGGCATGTAACCACACACCCAGCCCTCCTTTCTTGCAAAATGGTACATTTTATGACGTCACAGACTTGTTGTTTCGTTTTGAAAAACGCAAAGGCGGGGAAGAGATGGCGTGTTTATGTAATGTTAGAAATTGAAACTCATATGCAAAATATATGGAATTCTTTATTTCCAGGAATAGATTATCTTCTCCTGAGAAATAATATGTTTAAAAATACAAAATTCCCCAGATAATAAGAAAGTTATTGACAAAATACTGTATTGGTTAGTGCAGACAGACCAACAGACGCTCGTCCCTGCATTCACTAACGGTTATTTTTTGGACGCGTTAGGGGAAATGAAGCAAACAAAGGGTACATGTAATCTGATTGGGGGGGGGGGGGGGGAGAAAGAGGGAGAGATATTATGGGATGGCCCTAAAACTAAATATATTTAGCAGTGGAAAGTCAAGAAGTGAGTGAGAGGAAGACTTGTTAGGCCAAAAGCAAGTCTGTTTTTAACTTTTAATGCCAAAATGTGACCGACGTACATTTGATATTGGGCGGTAATTTTGACTTTATTTTCAAATTCAAATTGAAAAGCTTGGTAGTTAGATCTCATTGGCCAACGCATTTTATATCATAGAAAACTTAGATAGGCGGGACGCCATTTGCCTAAGAAACTGTCCAGTGTCAGGACGATGTACTAATGTAAAGAAATTAAATACTATATTAATTCAATACAAGATTCCTAGTCACGCAAGCAGCAGTGCTAAATCTGTGCCAGTCATCGTTCCTGTGTTTATTCTGTGAATCTGTGGTAAGATAGACATTATTAACAATTATTTATATTATTAATTGTGTTGTTTGAATGGGGTAATGAAGATATTTTACGACTGTAAGTACATAAGTCATTAGTAGAATTATGCAAAGTCTATGTATTGCTCCATAATATTATCAGACTACCAGAGGTGTAGAACCAAAAGATTTTGTACATTTATCATCAAGGATCATATAACCTATCCTATTTTGTGGAAAAGATCATGGATAATTGTAGAGATGTTGTAGCCAGTAGAGGAGAGGAAATTGAAAACTGGTATAAACTGTTACATTATTGATGTGGATGTGCTGGGTCGGTCAGAAAGAGCTGACCCGAGTCTTTTAAATTTTGAATGCCTTATTAATTGAAAATTGGTGGATTTGATATTATGTTCAGACAAGCCTCAATTTTCATGTTACAGGGTTTGTACTGGCACTGTGCTAGTGCCAGCTTCCTGAATAAATAACCAGCAGTTCTGTTGAAGTTGCTGTCGTGGTGTATGACTTGTAGTCTTGGTACACGTTGCTGCCAAGATTACTGCAGAAAGATCAAGTCAGTGGCAGTGGGCCGCACATTTCACTATCAACTAACGTCCCGGGCCAGATAAGTACACCATCCCTGGTCCGGAACTCTTCATCAACAAGCCACCAAAGTAGAAACAAACTGTTTGACATAAAAATCAATAAAGAGCATAAACTTGAACAGAATAGGTATAAATCAAGACAGGGTGTGATGAACACATCCCGACCAGCACTCCAGTAACAGTGTAGTGAGAATAAATTAGATCAACAACCTTAAGTATAAATTCTATAATGTGTACGGACAGATTGTCCTTTTAGTTAATTAAAATTTCATATATATATATATATATATATATATATATATATATATATATATATGTAGATATATATATATATATATATATATATATATATATATATATATATATATATATATATATATATATATATATATATATCCATAAATTGATTACATTTTGAAATTGACAGTCCTGAACAAAAGAATATCTCGTTCAGGACTAAATAAAATTGTAAAAAAATTATTAACTATCAAAATTTTAACCCAAGTGTTAGTTCAGTTGATCATAGAATTAAATATTTGTTTGTGTGTGTGTGTGTGTTTAAGTATTGAATTACTATCACACCACATGTTCATAACCCTAGACATTAGACGTAGCTATCAGACATACTAGTCAAGAATAAGTCTGAGTGAGATCTTAAGGTGGTAGCAGAAAGGTTCTCTGATAACTCACTCTAACCTTAGATATTCAGGGACCTTTACAGCTGACCTCACTCAGTACAATAGGAATACAATAACACCAATCATAACATAAAAACCACCACAGACACCATAAAGACAGCTGCTTCAGAAGCATGTGGTGAAGTCCGACTTGGGAACAAATGAAAGAGGACACCTTGGTGGACAGAGGAAGTTAGAAAATAAGAGAGAAGAAAATGGCATGGAAACAATACTTAGGAGCTAAAACACAGCAGGAAAAACAGAGAAATATAGAGAATATGTGATACTCAGAACAGAAGCAAAGAACAAGGTGCTAGCAGCAAAACAAAAGTCCTGGGAAGAATTTGTAGAGAAATGCTAGAAAAGGATGCACAAGAAAACCAGAAATTGTTCTATAAGACCCTAAAGAACACGAGGAAGGAAAAACAGTGCCCTCTTAAATTTATAAAGGACAAGCAAGGCAAATTGTTTACTGCTTCGAAGGAAGTAATGGAAAGATGGAAATAATATTTCTCAGAACTCCTTGATGGTGAGCAAGGTCAAGCATCAGAAATGATAACCACTAGCATAGAAGAGAACATCAATGGTGGTGAAGATGACATAAAGATGGAAGAACTGAAGGCAGCACTGGAGAAAATCAAGATGGGCAAAGCAGCAGGGCATGATGGTATAACACCAGAAATGGTTAAGTACATTTGCAGGCTACCTATTACTCTTAAGAATCCTACAGGCAGCGTGGTGCAACAAGACCATACCAAAGGATTGGGAGATTGCCATCATAACACCGATTTTCAAAAAGGGTGACAACCGACAAAGTGGAAACCATAGAGGCATATTCCTTCTCAGTGTCCCTGTAAAATCTACTCTAGAATCCTAGAGCAGAGACTCCGACGCCTAGCTGAGCCACAATTGGATGAGGTCCAGTGTGGATTCCGACCAAACCGAAGTACACAAGACCTAATCTTCACACTCAGACAGCTGAGTGAAAAGGCTCTTGAGTATAAGAGTGAGATCCATCTCTGTTTCATAGATCTAGAAAAGGCGTTTGACAGGGTCTCCTGGAGCAAACTTTGGGACTGTTTGGCAAGGAAGAACATTCCAGCACCTCTGATTCATGCTATACAGAGCTTCTGCAAGTCTTGCAGAAATTATGTGAGGAGAGCAAACCATAAGTCAGAAGAGTTCAGGACCACCACTGGTGTAAGACAAGGTGATTTCCTGTCACTTTGTCTTTTCATACTCCTCATGGATGATATCATCATAACATGTAAGGAGAGGACAAGAACATATTCAGTGGGGTACTGGAAGATGAGACAGGTCTGTATTTCAGAGCTGGCATTTGCTGATGATGTTGCCCTGATTGCTAAATCAGAGGGACATCTCCAATCCAACCTGCAAGTCTGGATGGAAGAGCTGGAGAAGAGAGGGATGGTCATAAGCCATTCTAAAACAAAAACCATGGTGACATCACGAGAAAAAAGAAGGCATCAGATTAAGCTGGGAGAATAGGTCCTGGAGCAGGTCGACCACTTTAAATACCTCAGAGCTGTTATAGACCGGAAGGGAGGCATTAAAAAATAGTTGGCAACTCGAAAAGCAGCAGCTGGGAGACTTTTTCAGGCCATAAATCGAGGATTCCTCAACAAGAGAGAAGTTGGTAAGAAAACGAAGATGGCTGTATACCGCTCCACCTATGTCCCAGTCTTGACGTACGGATGCGAGTCATGGGCAATGACTATAACCCACAAACGCCAGATCCAGACCTCAGAAATGATGTATTTGAGGAAGGTGGTCTGGAACAGACAGACACCTTCACATACCTAGGATGCATAGTAACACCAGACGGCGGAGCAAGCAAAGATATCAACAACAGAATGAACAAAGCAAGAACATCCTTTTTTAGTCTAAACAACATCTGCAAGTCCCCTCAGTACAGCACAAGCACAAAATTAAGATTATATCAGAGCTGTGTGCTTTCTATGCTTCTCTATAGCGCGGAATGCTGGAGAGTTACAGAGAAGGAAATGTCAAAATTGTCTTCTTTTCACACAACATTCCTAAGAAAAATTCACCGAATCTTTTGGCCGAATACCATCACCATCCAAGATCTGCTTACTCGGAGCAAGCAAGAGGACATGCATACCATCATAGCTGGCAGACGCTGGAGCTGGGTTGGCCATGTCCTCAGAAGAGACCCCGATGCCATCACAAGAACAGCTATGCTATGGACACCTGAAGGAAAACGAAAGAGAAGCCGACCAAAAACAACTTGGCGGAGGACTGTGGAGGCTGAGATGCAAAGAATGAACCAAAGTTGGGGCACTGTACGAAGCATGGCCACCGACCGAGCAAAGTGGTATCAATTTGTTGTTGCCCTACAAGACGCCACCAGGCGTGATGGCCACAGACTGCTTTGACGGTCGGCGGCTAAGGATCAATGAAGAAGAAGAAGAAGGAAGGGGGTTGAAGTAACAAGAAGAGACATGGTGCGCAACCAGACGATACGTCAAGACCTAAAATCCCACCCCCTGCAGACCCAAGTAAAACAGTCCCATCTAAGGTGGTTTGGCCATGTCTGCAGAATTGGAGAAGATTGGCTACCACGATAATCACGGGAAACTAAGAGCCAGGGATCCAGACCTCCAAGACGACCCAGAGTCCGCTGGGAGGACAACATTAGACAATCTCTGAAGGACCGAGGACTAGAATGGAACCAGGCCAGGAGGAAGACAGCTGATAGGATAGTCTGGCACTCTCTCTTCCAAACCTCTACACTTCACGGTAGAAGGGGAATGACTAAGTAAGTAAGTAAATAAAAGTCAGATCCAAACCTCAGAAATGAGGTATCTGAGAAAGGTGGTTGAAGTAACAAGAAGAGACATGGTCCGCCACCAGACGATACGTCAAGGCCTAAAAACGCAACCCCTGCAGACCCAAGTAGAACAATTCCAACTAAGATGGTTTGGCCATGTCTACAGAATGGGAGAAGATCGACTGCCAAGGCAGGTATGGGAGGCTAAGAGCCAGCGATCCAAACCTCTAGGACGACCCAGAGTCCGCTGGGAGGAGAACATTAGACAATCTCTGAAGGACCGAGGACTAGAATGGAACCAGGCCAGGAGGAAGACAGCCGATAGGATAGTATGGCGCTCTTTCTTCTAAACCTCTACACCTCACGGTATAAGAGGAACGACTAAGTAAATAAGAATGAATTTCCACTGATGCCGAAGAGAGAAGGTTTAACTATTATTTCTTTATTTATTGTTATGTTAATATCAGCACGCTTTGTACATTTCAACATACATACACAAACATACATACATCTTAACATGTGCATAAAGGCATATCTAGAGTTATCTAGGTGACCACCAGCTATGCACAATACTACAATATACATATGTGGAAGTGAACCTCTATGAGCCTAATTACACCCTCATTTACTCTTGAAATCATCCGACACACTTCCAGGGATTCCACCCGTAGTGAAACTTGTTGAGAACCCAGCATTGCACACTAAGCTTAAAGAAGTCACTTGAGCCCCAGACGTGATTCTTTGGCTTTGACCTGGTTGTTTGCATGCAACAGGATCTCACCATGGATCCAGTGACAGGTAGGGAATCTGAGAATTGGCTCTTTGCAGGACGTAACGATTCTTTCGGATAGCCCAGAACCAAGAGCACAGTATTTTAGCTCTGCATAGTTGGAGAACTCCCTAGGATGGCGGGGAATTCACAGTATGCCACGCGCTTCTTCTTCCGAACTTGGGACCAGATGTGATGATCCTTCAAATGCAAGCTAAGCTGGAGAAACTGGAGATCATGACTTCAACTCAACACGTTTCGGAATGGCAGAAAAGCCACAGGAAAAGCCTAGATCTACAGTGTAGATAATACAAGGAGTTTTCAAATTGGTAATGGCTGCAAAAAAGGGAGAAGCTCAGCAGCCCTAAATAAACAATAACAACAACAACTACAAACTTACTGTCATAGATATGTAGTTGCGCAATCACAGGGAACTTCTGTAAATGCGAGTTTATTCAGACATCATTTTTAGCATTGAAATAACTTTCACAGTTCTAGTCTTTCTTTCAACGTCCTCTCTCCCTCTCTCTCTCTCTCTCTCTCTCTCTCTCTCTCTCTCTCTCTCTCTCTCTCTCTCTCTCTCCCATTTTCCTGTTTGGCAAAATCCATCCATTCCACATATGTCTTATATAATAAATACAAATTATATCTCTGTGGTCCTATAGTGCGTTTCACAATGTTTGCCACTGTTTAATATTCAATATCTCTGCAACCACTTGATCGTAATTGTTGCAACTTTGCATATGAACTAATGATCGCTATGTCCCGAGGGGGGACATTTTTTTCCTCGTTAACAAACTTATGGTTTTAAATTTTCTGTATTTAAAGTATACAAAATCGACCACCTCCTAGTCCAACCGTGTATTGAGAAGGCTTACCCCTTCATATTTGTGCACTATTTCGATTTAACATCTTGAACGAATTTTAGGTGACATTCCCCGTGTTTCAGCTCACTACCGCACTGTTTTGAACAATACATTGATCCTTCCGGTGCGTTCAGTTACCGTTCTACTGATTGTGTATTTCAATGCATAGGCGTATCTTGCGGTATTCTAGGGTACAATGGGTATGAAAGTCAAGTTCCTTACACTGCATACAATGGCAGTGAAGATGTATAAATATTTCTGCAGAGAAGCTAAGAGTGGTAAACTGTATCGGAGTCTCTCAAATCCTGAAAAGAGAACTATTCACGCTTTGGGTTTAAGTAAACGCTCATTTCATCAATTACTCAAAGCTAATGGAATTTTCAGTTCAATCAATATCAGGACGCACGGAAGAAAGGAAGTAGTAGATAGTTTTGACAGGGATGTGATTAGAAGAGAGATTTGTAGAACGTTCAATTCCAAAGAAACTGTGACACTACGAAAACTGAAAATTCGGCTGAGAACACACAATGACATTGATGTGTCGAAATCAACATTATGGAGAACTGTTAGAAGCATTGGCTTTACGTTTAGGAAGTACGCTAGTGGAAGAAACGTCATCTGCGAGAAGCCGCACTTAGTATCTATGAGAAGTAAATATTTACGGGAAATACCGGAAATGCGTAATCAAGATTATAATATTGTGTATGTGGATGAAACTTGGATCAATGCACACCACACAAGTGAAAAGAAATGGCAGTTATCAGATGGAACGATTAAAAGATGTGTACCCAGTGGAAAAGGACAACATCTGATAATGGCACATGCAGGCAGCAGACATAATGGGCTAGTGAGAAATGCTGAACTTATTTTCACTTCCAATTATAGGACAACCGGGACTATCGTACCGAGATGAACGGTAACATATTTAGAGAGTGGTTTGAAAATACTCTTCTTCCGTCCCTAGACAGACCATCCTGTCTGATAATGGACAACGCATCATACCACAACGCTGTGGCAGAAGAAGACAAAATCCCGACATCTTTGAGAACAAAAGATGCTGTAAAGATTTGGCTTAGAAAAGAAGACATTCCATTTAACGAGGGGTTTCTGAAACCTGAATTACTGTCCCTTGTTAAGAAATCACAAAAGACAAAGATATTCCATATAGACAAGTTGATTCAACAGCATGGTATGTGTTTGAGGCTGTCACCTTATCATTCACATTTAAACCCAATTGAACTCGTTTGGGCAAAAGTTAAAGGACAGGTGGCAGCTGAAAATAAAACTTTCAAACTATGCAACATGAAAGAACTACCATATGCTGCCCTCTCGCAGATAGACAAAGGTTATTGGTGTAAATGTGAAGACCATGTCTTAAAAGAGGAAAATGACTATTGGAAAAAAGATGGACTGTCGATCGTTCAGCCGAGAATAGTCATCAATATGTTAGACTCGTCTGACTCAGAATAAGTATGTAAATACCTTATATGTTTTATATGTTTTCTCCTACATCTATGTGTATATGTAAACCAATTAATTTCCTTTTTATCTCCACGGTTTCACTACCATTTTTAACATACATAGTACTTTCGCCTCTTCATGCATCCATTCACGTTTTAGTATAAAAAGTAACATTTACAACGAATAGGCGTTATTATTCTCTCAAATATTTCGAAGAAATAAAAAAGGACCTCACGTAGTAATCAGTTAACTGTGGTGAAAAATTCTAATCCACATATATAAATTAGAAAATAAATGTAAAGCCTAACGAAGTAATTCAATAAAAGGAAAGAAGAATGGTAAAAGAACAGTGCGGTCACAATAGCGTACGCCTGTGTTGTAGAACGCCATAATGGCTGAACAAGAAAACTCCTATTTCTGCTCCGTCTACATAAACTACACGCGTGTCTAAAAATAAAACGGGTACGGTATTTCTTAGAAAACCTTGAGATACGCAAACTGCTTAATGACCTAGATACCAATACTAGCCTTAATGTCATTATATACACTGCGTTAACCTAAAAGACAGACGGGCTTAGAAGAGAGAGAGAGAGAGAGAGAGAGAGAGAGATGCACGGAGGAACGCATGCAATACTACCACGTCGTCTCGCGATTAAAAAGTGAACGCCAATCCCACGCGTAAGGCATGAAGACCTGATTTTTTTCAAATAAACAGGAATAAAAAACACTACCAATACAAGGTTAGGTTTTCAAAACAGGTTTAAAATCTTATTGGGAAACCTGACATTCTACTGATTTATGTCTAAGCTCCTGACAATAGACTGACAGTACAGAAGACATCCTATGATATAGAAGTGAACGGGTGGTAAAAAAACAACTACACGACTATCCTATAATAATACATATTTTGAACGAAGCCACTTAGCCCCATTAAACTTATATATTTGGGTGCCTTAGGACTTGCTGACAAAGAATATGTTATGTGTTATGCAAATAGGCTAGTAATTAACAAACTGTAGTCAAAATACTATAGTGGGGTTGTCTGACAGCACAAGATCATATTTGCCCATAATGGCATGTTTGGAAAACACTGCTTTAGGGGAAATGAGGCCAACAAGTTAGATACGTTTTGATTGGCTGTAGTAATATGTAAGGCAAAACCTTATTGGTCGAACTGCAAATACTATTATGGTGGTTAATGGCAACATGTAGGATAGGTAATATTTTTTAAAGGCTCTTGTAAACATGGTCTCATTGGTTAGAACGTTTGATATAGGCAAATAGAAGCGTCAGTTCAGGGCCAGTTTTGAAAATACATTTTGTGAGAAGCAAGTCCGTTGAGTCCACGCTAATATTATTCTAATAAAAGCCTGGGATAAGGCAGATCAAAATTGTGCCAGATTCATCGCCAGTCAACGTTACTTGTGTATATTTCCATGAATTGTGGGACCGTGGTACTGAAGTATTAGAGCAGCACCTGGTCTGAGTTTTGCTGAATTCAGAAGGCTAGCAGCAGACTCCTTGTCCAAGATATCAACCAGTGGTGTATTTCAAGATAACTGAGAAGCAAGCGAGCAGAGGAGACAGTTTTCCTGCCGCCTACATTTGAGCTAAGAATTCGTCAGCCAGAGCAGCTCATCCTTATATAACCCACTCTAAAATTGACTATAATACTAAATTAAGAGGGACAGTTATTGCTTACAATTAAAAAGAAACTGTGAACCCTTCAATATTATTTCCACCAGTAACAAACACATGAAGTCGTGATGACAAACAACAACCTAGCTTCAAAAGCCATTATTACCTCATAAGACTACATCACAACCTTACACACATATTGTAATCATATTATATGTCAGGACAAAGATCCTTTGTATAAATTTTGTACATACACATTGTGTTTACATTTGATTGTGATTCCTGATTCACTCTGTAGTTGGATCAGGATATCTATTATTGAAAGAAATTAATACATAATTTAAAAGTTAACACTTGACTTACTTAAGCTAGTCTTCTAGAGTGTTATATGTACGTGCTTGTCATAGCGTTGTAAAGTGTTGTGGATTTTAATTAAAGTATTTATCTGTCTGTTGGTTGTTGTGAACTTACACTTCATCACTATCATAACCCTAGACATTCAACGTAGTCATCACAATAGTCCAGAATAAGTCTGATTGAGGTCTAAATGTGGTAGCAAAGTAAGGTCATCTGTAATACATCACAATTATTAGATACAGATACCTTCACAGCTGATCTCAGTCAGTACACTAAGTCCCCTATAAATATTTATAATATCCCAACTTACCACATATATTGGGATCCTGTCCGGGATTTTGAATCTTCTCCTATTATATATATATTGGGTGTAATTTACTTCTGGGAATAATAAAAATTTAAAAGGTATTCTTGGGTGGAAAATAAATAAGGTTGAGCTCTCGGTGCTTGTGGTTGTCCTTAGTATAATTAGTCATAGATTTAATTGTTTAGTTAGACATTGTATAAATTTGCCTGTTAGAAAATGGCTGACCTGGCGAAATTTTGATCTGCTGCTATGCAGGCTGCTAAAGAATTGGGAATGGAGGGGCAAATTATGATTGCTTATGTCCCAACTGAATGTGACAAATTTATTGAACGTGAAGAAAGAAAATTTGAAGCAGAAAGAAAATTAGAATCTGAAAGATTAGAAAAAGAGGCTGAAAGAAAGTTAGAGGCTGAAAAAGAACTTAAGAGGTTGCAGATTGAGACTGACAAAGAGGCTAAGGCATTGGAGGTAGATAGAGAGATTAAAAGGCTCCAGTATGAAGAGAAGAAATTGGAGGCAGAAAGAGAAGAAAAGAGAATAGCCGCAGAAGAGAAGAAAATAGACTGGCTGCAGAAAGGGAAGCCGAGGAAAGAAGACAGACTACAGAAAGGGAAGACAAGCGATTGGCTGCAGAAAGGGAAGCAGAAGAAAGGAGACAGGCTGCAGAAAGGGAAGCAGAAAAGGAGGAGAAGAGATTACAAAGGGAACATGAGTTACGACTAAGGGAGTTGGAATTTCAAGGCCATGCTCCTGAAAATGGTGCCAGTCCCTTTACCTCTGATGCCACTGCTAGTCAGGGAGCCTCAACCTCAGCTATGAGTTTTCATTTGGATCATTTTGTTGAGAAAGACGATGATATTGAGAGCTATCTAAATAGATATGAGCTATTAGCCACCACGTATGGGTTAGAGAGAGAGAAAGGTGGAGCTTAAAGTTATCACAAGGGCTTCGTGGTACAGCTTATGATGTTTTTGCCAAAATGAGCAGAGATGATCAAGACAATTATGACATGTTGAAGAAGGCTCTTTTGTGAAGATATGAAAAGAATGGAGAATTTTATAGAACAAAGTTCAGGAATGCTAAACTACTGTCAGGTGAGACTTATCACCAGTTCTCTGCACGGTTAGAGACATACTTGGAGAAATGGACGGCTCTGGGGAAAACCCAAGATCTTAAGGAAATGATCCTTATAGAACAATTAAGAGAGTCCATGGCTCCAGACCTGAGAAAGTTTCTCATGGAACAAGGTGCAGAGAGGCTGGGTGAGTTACTAAATGTTGCTGAAAGATATCAGGCAGCTCAAGCGGAGGTAACAGGTAATAAAAAGAAACAGGCAGACAATTTTAAGGCACCACAAAACTTTAATAAATTCGATCATAGAGATCAGAACAAAGGTAAGCACCAGTTTGATAGGCCACGGTATGAAAATAAAAATAAAACCCCACAATTCGATGAAAGGAAATTTGATGAAAGAAAATCTTTCAACCAAGGAAGGAAGTGGTGTAAGAAGTGTAGGATGAACAATCATACCACTGAAAATTGTAGGAATAAAACTCCAAATTTTGCTGCTATGAAATCTTGGAAGAAGGGAACAAAGGTCAAACCTGAGGAACTACAGGAACCGTACCACCCCCCAGTGTGTGAAGATGTAATCTGTAATGGAGTCACCATAAGGTGCTTATATGATACAGGTTTAGATTATGATTCAGTTGTGAGTTCTCACCTGGTGCAAGCAGATCAATACACCACAGAAACAGTGGAGATTCAAGCTGTACCAAGGAAGTAGCGACCATGACACTCCCTATCGCTAAGATACATGTGAAAACGCGATATGTGGAGGGAATAATCAAAGCAGCAGTGATAAATGAGCCAATCTACCCTCTGATATTGGGGTGTAGATATGTCTTCCTGGGGAATCCCAAGAGACCTGTGATATTGGCAACGGTGCAGACCAGATCACAGTCTAAAAAGGAGGAGGATAATCCAATAAATACTCATCCAGATGAGATGAGGAAGGCACAGGCGGAGGACAAAACACTCAAGCCGTGTTTCAAGAAGTTGCCCAAATTTCATACACCTCCAGGCAAGGGAGAATTTTATATGAAGAACAAGTTGATTTATAGGAAGGCTGGATCTGAATCCAATGGTCACGGACAGCTGGTCCTTCCCACTTCATATAGGACTAAAGTGTTGGAACTAGGGCATGCGATTCCCTTCAGTGGTCATATGGGGATCAGCGCAACAGGACAGCGTATAGCTTGTCACTATTTCTGGCCAGGGATAACTGAAGATATCAAAAGATATGTAAAATCCTGTCCAGAGTGCCAACGAGTAGCACCTAAGCATTGGACTGTACCCGCAACTCTAGGGGAAATGCCCATAGTGGGAACACCCTTTGAGAGAGTTGCCGTGGACATTGTGGGACCTCTCACTCGAACCAAGAGGAGGAACAGCTACATTCTGACTCTGGTGGACACCTGTTCTATGTGGGGAGAGGCAGTAGCCCTGTCATCCATTGACTCTAAACATGTGGCAGAGGCATTACTCACAATTTTCACAAGGTTAGGCTTTCCCAACCAAATCTTGACTGATAATGGCTCTCAGTTCAAGGGGAAACTAACAGAAGAAGTTTTCAGGATCTTTCAGGCCAAACACTTCCATTGTAGTCTGTACCATCCCCAAGGGAACGGCCAAGTGGAAAGATTTAATGGTACGTTGATGTCGATCCTGAGAAAGTTGGCACATGAAAAACCAGAAACATGGGACCAGTACCTTCACGCCGCCCTCTTTGCTTATCGGGAGGTACCCCATAGTTCAACCGGTATGGCCCCGGCAACATTATTATTTGGAAGGCCAATAAAAGGTCCACTCGAAGCTCTGTTAAGAACGTGGACTGATGAAAAGGCAGAGGAAAATATTACATCATCATACCAATATGTGAATGAGCTGACCACTCGTTTAAAAACTGGATGGAAACTTGCCAATGAAAATTTGAGACAAGCCAGGAAAAAACATGCTGCCTATTACAACAAGAAAGCTAAAGACAGAGATTTGGCTGTGGGAGAGAAGGTACTGCTTCTTCTACCCGGTAGTCAGAATAAGTTGCAAATTGGATGGCAAGGTCCATATACAGTTCTAGAGAAGGTATCTAGAACAAATTATAAGATAGATAAGAAGGGGGAAAGAAAAAATCTATCATGTGAATCTCCTGAAGAAATATTTGGAAAGAGAAAATCAGGAAGAGACACATTTGTTGACCTTGTCTATTGCAATGGAGATAAAAAAGGAACCACTTTCATCATTTGAATATCCATTACACCCCTGTGAGACAGCGGCACAGGTGAAAATCAGTACACATTTAACGAAAGATCAGAAGGAGAGAGCTCAACAGGTTCTAGATGATCATACAGAGGTGTTAACGGACCGACCGGGGCATACAAACTTATTGGAATATGATATGAAACTTATAGACCCCACACCTGTATGTATGAAGGCATATTCGATTCCCTTCGCTAAGGAGAAAGCCTTGAAGGAAGAGATAGACTATTTGTTGAAGGAAGGAATCATTTCACACAGTGAATCTTCGTATAGTTCTAGTGTGGTGCTCTTAAGAAAACCCTCTGGAGAACATAGACTCTGTAAAGATTACAGAAGACTGAATGCTATCACAGAAGGTCAGGTGGATCCATTGCCGGATACAAATCAGTTGTTTGCCAGGCTAAATAAAGCTAAATATTTCTCAAAAGTGGATCTGAGCAAAGGATACTATCAGATTCCAGTAAAGCCTGAGGTCAGACCTTATCTAGCTTTTAGTACCTCAGAGGGACACTATGAATTTAACAGATTGCCATTTGGATTGAAGAATGCGCCTAGTATCTTCTCTAGAATGATGAGAAAATTGTTGGATCCTCTGAATAATCCATGCATCACAAACTTCATGGATGATATCCTTATAGCGACAGAAACATTTGAAGAACACATTGACTCTCTGAACATGTTGTTTAATCGACTTAGAGAAGCGAATTTGACAGCCCGACCAACCAAATGTTGCGTTGGATGTAAAGAATTAGAATTCTTGGGACACACAGTCCATCAGGGAAACATGACCCCTTATCCCAAGAATTTAGAGAAACTAAGAAAAGCCCCGAGACCACAAACAAAGAAAGACGTGAGATCCTTTGTCTCATTATGTGGTTTCTACCAAAAGTATATCAAAAACTTTAATTCCATATGTGCACCGTTAACTGATTTGACACGCAAGGGAAATCCAGATCGAATTACATGGACAGCACAGTGTGAATTGGCATACCAAGAATTGAAGGAAAAGCTCACCAGCAAACCTATTTTGAAATTACCTGACTTAAGTCAAGAATTCATTGTGAGAACTGATGCAAGTAATATCGGTTTGGGCGCTACCCTGTTACAGAAGTCAGATGCACTGGATGGGGAATTAACCCCAGTGGCATATGCTAGCAGAAAGATGAATAAAGCTGAAAAAAATTATTCAACTAGCGAAAAGGAATGTCTTGCAGTAATATGGGCGATCAAGAAATTCAATATTTATCTGTATGGGAAGGCATTCAAGTTGCAAACGGATCACAAACCCCTGTCGTTTCTAGCACAAGCCAGGCATGAAAATTCTAGGTTACTCCGCTGGTCATTACTTTTACAGCCATTTCAGTTCAGCATAGAATATATTTCTGGAAAAACTAACCTAGGTGCGGATTTTCTAAGCCGCCATCCGTGTGATGAGAATCACCGGGATCACCAGGAATAATATTAAATTTCTCTATGTGTATATAGAATTATGGACTGACATATGATGTCTGTTTTAAGTGGGGAGAATTTGTGGTGAAAAATTCTAATCCACATATATAAATTAGAAAATAAATGTAAAGCCTAACGAAGTAATTCAATAAAAGGAAAGAAGAATGGTAAAAGAACAGTGCGGTCACAATAGCGTATGCCTGTGTTGTAGAACACCATAATGGCTGAACAAGAAAACCCCTATTTCTGCTCTGTCTACATAAACTACACGCGTGTCTAAAAATAAAACGGGTACTGTATTTCTTAGAAAACCTTGAGATACGCAAACTGCTTAATGACCTAGATACCAATACTAGCCTTAATGTCATTATATACACTGCGTTAACCTAAAAGACAGACGGGCTTAGAAGAGAGAGAGAGAGATACACGGAGGAACGCATGCAATACTACCACGTTGTCTCGCGATTAAAAAGTGAACGCCAATCCCACGCGTAAGGCATGAAGACCTGATTTTTTCAAATAAACAGGAATAAAAAACACTACCAATACAAGGTTAGGTTTTCAAAACAGGTTTAAAATCTTATTGGGAAACCTGACATTCTACTGATTAATGTCTAAGCTCCTGACATTAGTCTGACAGTATAGAAGACATCCTAT
The DNA here is from genome assembly GCA_024509875.1 of Oreohelix idahoensis. Classification (NCBI taxonomy): domain Eukaryota; kingdom Metazoa; phylum Mollusca; class Gastropoda; order Stylommatophora; family Oreohelicidae; genus Oreohelix; species Oreohelix idahoensis. Next base: position 684,726 of record JAMPIV010006085.1, read on the forward strand.
GATGTAGAAGTGAACGGGTGGTAAAAAAACAACTACACGACTATCCTATAATAATACATATTTTGAACGAAGCCACTTAGCCCCATTAAACTTATATATTTGGGTGCCTTAGGACTTGCTGACAAAGAATATGTTATGTGTTATGCAAATAGGCTAGTAATTAACAAACTATAGCCAAAATACTATAGTGGGGTTGTCTGACAGCACAAGATTATATTTGCTCATAATGGCATGTTTGGAAAACACTGCTTTAGGGGAAATGAGGCCAACAAGTTAGATACGTTTTGATTGGCTGTAGTAATATGAAAGGCAAAACCTTATTGGTCGAACTGCAAATACTATTATGGTGGTTAATGGCAACATGTAGGATAGGTAATATTTTTCAAAGGCTCTTGTAAACATGGTCTCATTGGTTAGAACGTTTGATATAGGCAAATAGAAGCGTCAGTTCAGGGCCAGTTTTGTAAATACATTTTGTGAGAAGCAAGTGCGTTGAGTCCACGCTAATATTATTCTAATAAAAGCCTGGGATAAGGCAGATCAAAATTGTGCCAGATTCATCGCCAGTCAACGTTACTTGTGTATATTTCCATGAATTGTGGGACCGTGGTACTGAAGTATTAGAGCAGCACCTGGTCTGAGTTTTGCTGAATTCAGAAGGCTAGCAGCAGACTCCTTGTCCAAGATATCGACCAGTGGTGTATTTCAAGATAACTGAGAAGCAAGCGAGCAGAGGAGACAGTTTTCCTGCCGCCTACATTTGAGCTAAGAATTCGTCAGCCAGAGCAGCTCATACTTATATAACCCACTCTAAAATTGACTATAATACTAAATTAAGAGGGACAGTTATTGCTTACAATTAAAAAGAAACTGTGAACCCTTCAATATTATTTCCACCAGTAACAAACACATGAAGTCGTGATGACAAACAACAACCTAGCTTCAAAAGCCAGTATTACCTCATAAGACTACATCACAACCCTACACACATATTGTAATCATATTATATGTCAGGACAAAGATCCTTTGTATAAATTTTGTACATACACATTGTGTTTACATTTGATTGTGATTCCTGATTCACTCTGTAGTTGGATCAGGATATCTATTATTGAAAGAAATTAATACATAATTTAAAAGTTAACACTTGACTTACTTAAGCTAGTCTTCTAGAGTGTTATATGTACGTGCTTGTCATAGTGTTGTAAAGTGTTGTGGATTTTAATTAAAGTGTTTATCTGTCTGTTGGTTGTTGTGAACTTACACTTCATCACTATCATAACCCTAGACATTCAACGTAGTCATCACAATAGTCCAGAATACGTCTGATTGAGGTCTAAATGTGGTAGCAAAGTAAGGTCATCTGTAATACACCACAATTATTAGATACAGATACCTTCACAGCTGATCTCCTTCAGTACACTAAGTCCCCTATAAATATTTATAATATCTCAACTTACCACATTAACAAACGCCTCTAACATTCGAATTGTATAGACGCCTATGCCAAAAATATGCAGCTTCCGTCATTTACGGTAAATTATTTTCTTCCAGGACAAAATAATTACTTCGATAAAAAAGATCAAAGGAATTAGCCGTTGTAAGAAAAGAACACTACTTGCAACATTGAATTTTATAAAAACGTTGGGACATTGAAAATATAAGACCACATGCAAAAAATCATGTTTATCAGTGCAAGGAATATGGAGATATTTGAAGTCAATCGTCGACCGATCTTTTTGAAACGCACTATAATGATGTTCTTTGACATTTGAGTTATTTATTTCGATGCTATTTAGGCCCCGTGTGTGAATTCGGATTTTGAAAATATGCGGATGTTAGAGCATTGAGATTTTCTCAAAGCGCTTTCTCTGACATTCCGGTCGTAGTTGAGTTTACTGTGTTAATTTTGGTGACGCTTTGTTTGTTTGTTTGCTCGTTAGTTTGTTTATTTGTTTGTTTGTTTTGTTTTTTTTGTCGCTGTTTTTAATTGTTATAGTAAAATTTTTATTAGTGCATCCGATTGGCACAGTGGTTAGATCGCTGGCTTCTCGCGGGAAAAGGTGCCGGGCTCGAAACACAGTGCGTCACGCATCAGTCTACCCAGCTGTAAATGAGTACAAAACTCTGCTGTTGAGTTATGGAAGGCAAAGGCAGCGAGGAAGGGAATTGGTCACCCCTCCCCTCTCGAAGCGAGACCTAGAATAGTGAAGTCTTAACACTACGCTTCCCTACGGCAGTATCTGCTATAGGACTACCTATCTACCATTATTATTATTATTATCATCACTAACAATAACCCGTCAAAATTGACAGGTTTTTAATTGCAGCCATCTTATAATTGTGATCCATAATAATAAGTCTGCAATACTTTAAATTAAAATTTTGCCAAATCCTCAACTTCCTTTTATTCTTAGAGTCGACGCCTGGGCCCACTGATCAGTCTCGATCGTGAAATGGGCGCCTATTAAATATCGTTCAAGTTTGGTTACGCTCCAGATGATTGCAAGCAATTCATTCTTAAGAATGGGATACTTGGTTTCCGTAGGTGTAAGTTGTCGACTAATACGAGGATTAGGCAAACTCAAGATAGATGCCTTAGAAAAAATACACTTTAATGTAGTTTAAGGTATCAGAACACCAATCAAAAACTTACATTTTAAGGTTATTTTTAAGAAAATGATGAGTTAAATCCGTTTCCCGAATGAAACTGGACAGAAGAGTATCTTGATTGTCTGTTGATTTAATCTGCATTTCAGCACCTTCCTGCCTCCAGTTCATGTACTGTTTATCAATCGTGTTGTTGGCTTCTTTCCATAATCAAACTGTTAATGCACACCTTCATTTGCGCACTTTTCTATTTTCGAGAGAGTACATTAACTTTCAACCACAGCTAAGGGGGTGCAACTGTGGTTGAAAGTTAGACAATAATTGTATTGTTTCCCTTATATGTCACATAAGGAAGGGAAACCCGAGGCCTGTAAACAGTAAATGAATATTAGATAAACATAAAGGTATGTTTTCAGGCACTTGTAAGAAATAAAGAAGTAGAACACTAGACAACAGAAAAACAACAGACGTGAGTGGCTTACCCATGAATCGAACCCAGGACCTTCCGTGCGACAACCTCGCCTAGCTATGCAAGCGAATCACACTATCCTCCCTGCCATCTAGGCATCACCAAAAAATGATGCTTCGATGACGGGTCATTAGTGCGAGCAGCAAGACATAACACCGGAAATTTACCATGGGCAGTCCAGCCCATTAATGACGCAATCACTTCTGTTGTTCCCCTATTATACATTATAGGTCAGTCCACACAAGACAAAGACCTTAATACTGTGTCTAGTAAATGATAGACTAAGAACAGTAAGTACAGGTCAGAGGGTAGGTTTTTGGTATTGTATAAACACTTATAACACATAAGGAAGGGAAACCCGAGGCCTGTAAACAGTAAATAAATATTAGACAAACATAAAAATATGTTTTCAGGCACCAGTAAGAAATAAAGAAGTAGAACACTAGACAACAGAAAAACAACAGACGTGAGTGGCTTACCCAGGACTCGAACCTGCTTGCTAGGCGGGGTTGTCGCACGGAAGGTGCTGGGTTCGAGTCACTTTACACATATTAGGAACCATTTGTGGGGAGGAGGCTGAAGCGTGGACGCCCCCCTCCCCACCCCCAACGTGGCAAGTCATCACATCGACTTGCCGCTTCGAGCGTGACGCCTTATATACAAATGACCTCTAGGGTGAGAGCAGGTTGTAATGGACAAAGTAATGAAGGCTGTTGAACTGGCTAAGATATTGGATGTCTGCAGTTCCATTAGTAGGTCCGGGATCAACTTCAAAGGCTGCTAGCCGAGTAATTGTGGAGATAATCGTATTTACTATTGTTAAAAAAAAAGGAGTATTCAGAACGCGCTTAACAGTGCGAACTTTTAAGAATTTGAAGTAAATAAGTAGGTTAGTACGCCTGAGGCGTGCCAAATTTGTCTTCTCGTCTTTTAATTGCACAGATTTTGCTGGGAGGGCAAACAATCCGTGACACAGCTGACACACTGTTTTTCTCGGAAATAATTTTCTTTAGAAATAAATATTATCATCTTTATCATCGACATTAAAAGATTTTAGTGTTGCTCAAATTTGAAGACTTTTCGGCTATTGTGTAACACCACATTTTTTAAAAAACTACATCCCCTTACAGTGGCGTGTTTAGGAATTTTTTGGGCCTGGTATATTAGGGTACGAGGCGCCTATTTGGAGGCTCTAGTAAGCCTCCTCTCCACTCGCCTGTAAACCATTTTGTTATAATACGATCTAAACTCTAAATGATACTGAACGTATTGTGTAAAATGTATGTATCTTTCAAAACAACAATACAATCTAACGGTCAAAAAGGAGGATCCCGTTACACACCCATTGAGGCTTTTTGGGAATACGGTGTTAGGCCCATATTTTCTTGACCATCGGCACACTAGGGTTGATGTGGTCAGCATCACGCCGGCCGCCTTAACCTTCCCAGAGTTGCTCTGGTACCCAAGTCATGAGGCTGGGTCGACCCCGGAGCCGTTTGCGGTCTAAAAATCCCACCTCACCTGTGTAAATAGTCTTGCTCATACGAATGCTTTCACACTTATAATAACTGAATTAACTAAGATTGTTATGTTTTAAAATAACATGTAACACATTTAATAATCATTTAGTTTTAACAGGTTAAAATAAATAGAATGATGGTGAATTTTAGATGAAAAATCAATTTGTCTTCATCGAGACTGGATAGAGGGTTTATTTTAAAGAATATTTCTGTCCTTTTGCTGGTGCCTTTTATAAGCACTTAGCTGGTATAATTGAGTCCTGCAGCCGCGCTTTTCGTTGATTCTTTTGTGATGATGACTCTTCACAGTCTGATGGCTTAGATCCTCGAACTGTCTGATAGCTTAGTACCACGATCTTTTGGACAAAATAGAAATGCCTCTGTTAAGTACATTTGTGGGCTGCAAATTAACAGGCGCATTGTCTTGCTGTGCACCCACCAATGTTATTCTCTCTGAATAATTATTCTTGAGTGTACACAGCGTAACTCAGGGAAGATGATTAGAAAACACCCATATTCTTCTGGGTTTTAAACTGGGAAAATATGTGCTTGGACAGCGCGAAAAGCAGTGATTTGCCTGAATTACAAGTAACAAGGTACATATATCTCACAAAATGATGTGATACACTTGATGCACACGTGGTATAATTATCACTCATCACTGTTCCATTCGGAGTCTGGGGTCACCTCTGCTGTCGGTTTTCTGTACGACTAGCAAGAAACAATCACCAGCGCTTGCTGTAGTGGTTTATGAATATACTCTTTTCGTATGTTGAGGTTGCCAGCCTCTTATATAACTAAAGAAAAACATGTCAAATTCACATTGGTAAAATAAATGTTTACACTTACCCCAAAGTAACTTTTGGGAACACAATCTCCTCGCACAGTTTAGAATGGACACATCACTTTAGTAGATGCTTCGAATCACTTGGCCTGGAAATTTTATAATTCCTCTTATGACGGGTGTTCTGCGAATCACTTCGCCTGGAAAATGTTAGTAATCCTCTTATGACGGGTGTTCTGCGAATCACTTCGTCTGGAAATATTATAATTCCTCTTATGACAGGTGAATCTGATTCCTTAGGTATCCAGACTGCGTACTTAAAATGTGGGTTTACTTGTTTTGTTTCAAAGTTGCCCAAATACTTTTGTCCGGGTCCTTTTAATTTTCCAGTCTCTGTATTTAAATATGCTGGTTTACTTTTAAGTTTTAAAGTTGCCCAAATACTTCTGATCAGTCACTTATAATTTAGGAATCCTTAGTCCGATCCTTCTCTTTCTGGCTCCTGGGAGTTGCTAATTTGACGATGCAATGCAATCCGATTTTTGACTCCTATTTCGCTAGATTATATCTCTCATTTAGAGTTCAAATCTCAGATTGTGCTTCCGACGAATTTTCCAATGAGAACCATTGTGTATCCCGTCTTCTCAGATCTATCCAATCGAAAGCTCTGAACTATATGGGTAGTAGGATGCATAGTAACACCAGACGGCGTGGCAGGCAAAGACATCAACATCAGAATGAATAAGGCAAGAACAGCCTTTTTTAGCCTAAATAAAATCTGGAAGTCCTCTCAATACAGCACAAGCACAAAATGAAGATTATATCAGAGCTGTGTGCTTTCTGTGCTTCTCTATGGTGCGGAATGCTGGAGAGTTACAGAGAAGGAAATGTCGAAATTGTCCTCTTTTCACACAACATGCCAAAGACAAAATTACCGAATCTTTTGGCCGAATACCATCACCAACCAAGATCTGCTTACTCGTAGCAAGCAAGAGGACATGCACACCATCATAGCTAGCAGACGCTGGAGCTGGGTTGGACATGTCCTCAGAAGAGACCCCGATGCCATCACAAGAACAGCTATGCTTTGGACCCCTGAAGGAAAACGAAAGAGAGGCCGACCAAAAACAACCTGGCGGAGGACTGTGGAGGCTGGGATGCAAAGAATGAACCAGAGTTGGGGCACTGTACGAAGGATGGCCACCGACCGAGCAAAGTGGAATCAATTTGTTGTTGCCCTACAAGACGCCACTAGGCGTGATGGCCACTGACTGCTTCGACAGTCGGCGGCTAAGGATCAAAGAAGAAGAAGATGTGGGTAGGGGTGTGTAATTGAATTTTCCCCCGCGTGTTTTTAAAATACTACATTTTGAAATTCCATCGCGTGACCTCTTTCTAATTATGCTGTAATACTTCCGCCACCTCACAAACAAATCTGTGAACTTATTTCCTGGCGTAATACTTACCGCCAAGATTGCCTACTCAGACAGATTATCTGTAATAATCTTGATACAGGTTTGTTTTAGATTTATATGCAAAACAAACTGAATAAAATTGTAGAGCATTATTCTTATCTTAGCTAGTGAAATGGCTGAATCGACGCTTGTGACTACTGAAATTATTGCAATTTACTCATAGGTACCAATCATTGCAGTATGTCTTTAGCTTTGACCATCGGTTGTGTCGTTTTAAGAAAGAGCAACATACTATTTGAACATTTCAAGCAGATATATGAACAAATATTTTTCTAAGTATTTCCGAATGCATTGAAAATACAGATTTAAAACTTAAAGAACATTTATTAGTCTTATGTCAAAATTCTCTTCAACCACATAGTCGTAAACAGATGCAAAACATGTTACCCCTAGTTACCGAATCATTGCAGCATGTCTTTAGCTTTGACCATTGGTTCTATCGTTTTATGAAAGAGATACATACTATTTGAACAATTCAAGCAGAAATATGAACAAATATTTTTCTAAATATTTCCGAATACATTGAAAATACAGATTTAAAACTCAAAGAACATTTATTAGTATTATGTCAAAATTCTCTTCTGCCACATAGTCGTAAACAGATGCAAAACAAAATGAAATAGAGGCCACAGCAAGTGGGTGTTAAAACACATAGGGCAAGTCAAGAGTTATGAGAAGAAATGTAGGAAATGATAACTCAACCGCACTTTATGAAACACCCTTACAAGATGTAGAATCATTCATGATAGGAAACTCTATACAACAGGAGAAACTCTGATCATCAGAAGTAGGTTCCCTCCGTCGATCAAGTGTTTCGGACTTTAATCTCCTTTACACTCTAAGGGGGGGGGGGGGGGGCACTTGGGTCATGACTCCCAAGTGTCAGCCACCTGTTGTCATGTGCAAATAATTTAACCCACTCCACCTTGGTTGCAGCTTTCAACTTCACTCCTGTTTACCTGCTAGTTGTAGACAATTGTGAAAGTAACCCTTTTGTTGAAAATAAATTACTGTTGTGAATTCCATAGCCCGTTGTGGTTGTTCCACAGCCAGCACGATGCCCTTTTCGCAGTTTCACTGAGTCTCTTCAGTGCCCTTGTTCTTGACTGTCCTTTCAAACCCAACAGTTTCAGTAGATCACAAAAGACCTCTTGCACCTACCTCAGCCAACATAACCCTTGCAGTGAACCCGTCGTGTCTCAAGTCCGTGACCAGATCATTATACCCGGCCACTCTGAACGAGTGTTGCTCGTCCAATATGGATTCAAACGGAATCATGCATGCATATATCCTGATATAAATATAGATAAAGTTAAAACGACAGACAGTGATATTAAAATGAAATAAATAAATAAAAATGCTATAGGAGCTTTCATTGCAGTGGTACGGAAATAAAAGGAAATCAATTCTAACAAGAAAATAAGCACCTTCAACTCTAGTCAATCAAATTGTATGGCTGAGAAACGTGGAGAATAACAAACACAACAGACAAGAAGTTGCAAACTTTCATTACCGGATTCTTGCCTAAAATAGAAGAATTGATGAAATGGAAGGATAAGGTCAGCAATGTAGAACTGATAACAAGAACTAGACGAGCGTTAGATTTCTTGATTTTTCTTATGATTCCCATGTATTTCCTAATGCAATTAACGCAGCCGCTGATAAAGATATAATATATGTTTAAATAAGAAAGAAATCTGACTAAAGTTACATTATACTTAAATTAATAAGTCTGACTGCCATCAAGAAAAGAGACAAAATATTCATTTAAGCCAACGTTCCAGTTGGAGACGGCATTTAATCTTATTTCACCACGCTGCAGACAATTTTACTGACCAATCAAGCAGTTATCTCTAATCTAATTTTTATTTCTCTTTCAAACTTCTTTACGATGTACAGCGTTCAGTTTGTGAATATTTAACAGATCAGCAGGGGGTTGGGAGATGCTCGGCTTTCGTGACATTTGTTGGGCGCGCTTGGGGACATACACACACACACACACGCACACATAGCAAGCTTATAATCAAGCTGGTCCATTAATTCTATAGAAATATATTATTGGAATTATTGTGCGTCAATGGATGTCTGCATTACATTAGAGATACGATCTATGGTGCATTTACCATCTCACGCCAGTTGCTGGATTTTATTTTTTATGCATTACTGTCTAAATTGTGAAGTTAACTTCAAATAAAAAAAATTGTGAATGGTAACTTCACTTAAAAAATTGGGAAAGTTAACTTCACATAAAATTGTGAATGTTAACTTCACATAAAAAATTGTGAAAATTGTGACAAAACGTCTGAACATGATCTTTTGTGTGGTTTCTCACACATTCAGCCCTCCGGCTGGTTACAACACCGCTCTGGCGACCGGGTGATTCAGGATCAAACCCGGGCGACGGCATTTGAGGATTTTTCGTCGACCGGGATTTGGACTGGATTAACTCGAGACCTTGCGAGGACATTTGAAGGAGTGTCGTCGACCAGGGACTGGCGGCTCCTGAGCCGACCCAGCTCTAATGGGTAACTCCGAAAACGGCGAGTATCTGCCTGAATGGCGAGGGACACTTGTCTCTGTACAAGAAAATAGGATACTCACGTAAAAATCAATTTCAGGTTAGACATTAAAAATAACCTGAGATTTCGCCTCGAGTATTAGCGGGCGTACGAGGAAAAAAAAAGCCCTCCGGCAGTATCCTTTCTTTTTCTTCAGTTTTCTCCCTCATCGCTTTTATTTGGCATAAATCATGCCTTTTCATTTGTATTTTCACTATTTTGCTCTATGCTGGACATAGCATGGCGAAGTCTCCAACACGCAACTCCCCTATTACAGTATTTGCTAAGAGAGTAATTCTTATCTTATTGTGTCGCATTCACGCTTCACGAAGACGTTAAGTAACGCCAGGTTATTAGACGGAAAGCGACAGTATCTTATCACAATATCGATCTGACCCTCTGTTCAAGCAACGTGGCGTGTTTATCCAAGGAGTGTTGAATAGAAACAGATTTGTTTGTCTGGCGAAACACATAACCCGTGCATGAGGCGGAATTTATAACGAAAGCGCTTCCGGGTCATACTTGCTACACCGACATTACCGTCTGTGTGACACCGGTTGGCAGACAAGAGTGATTGTAACTGTTCATCCACCATTTTTTAACTGGTCACTTTGGATCCCCATTGATAGGTATTAGAATAGTGATGGGTGACAGTTATCTGGTTGAGTCTAAAACGCGAATGAATAATAGAAAATCTCCAAGAGTCAATTCAACTTCAATAGTGTCAAGGACGGACACTAGAACTCGTGGTTGAGTAATGATTCCATCAACGGTTTATTTGACAATACGTAGACGTGGACAATACGACAGTTCATGCATATACATAGTAGATTAACTTGTGACATATGGTATTCAGCTTCCATCATATACTTAGTGAAGCATCATCAATAGGCATCGATATATTCATACATGGTTATCTTGCTATAAATGACTTGACTTAACGAACGTTCTATACGACTGTTGACCTCTCAAGGGCAGTCCATCATATCACAATCAAGGGTATTAAACCCATTACGGAATACTCCTTCTTAGTTCGTTTGTCAATGAAAATCCGACTTCTGATAAAGCATTATAACTTGTGAAGTGTATACAAACTTCTAACTGCTGACGTCTTGTTTCACCTCTCCATATTAGCCGTTACTCGCATGACGGCTACTTTAAATATTCAATAACGCAGATCCCGTTCATTCCACAAACAATGTTCATATATTAAATATCTTCAAAACTTCCAGTGCATTGACATTACGACTTTTATCCATTCTGGTCCCAACATGTACGGGTACCAGCTAGAGGTCGACTTGACTGAAGAAAGTCAATGACGAAACTATTCTTACAACATTATCAATCAATTATAATATTACCTGATTTGAGTGACCTGAGGGCTATGACTTAAATTGCAGTGAGCCAGTCACCAAGTAATTACAGTATGTCCGAATGAAGGACTGAAAAAAAAACATCAGACTCTCAGTCTGAAAGGAACTCTGCTTTGCTCCACTACGGAGATACGTCATCCGCCCCTCTGGAAACAACCAAGCTAATTTACCAATATCAAAAATGTGCGTTCTCGTGCGCACCCAACTATATCACTAACATCTGAGTTGGTGTGTACGCATATTTAACAGATGCAGGACCTGGGACTGCAATTATCTGTTAATGCCTGTTAAGGACATAAAATGTACGCAACAGTGAAATAATCGCTTCCGGTCCTTGGTTGAAAAAGTAATCATGGATTTATTACATTTTAGACAGTATAAGTCTACAAATGTGTTGGTAAGAGTAAATGAAAGACATCATATTACCATATATGGAAGACGTGACCTTTTGGAAAATTTTCCGTGTAGGAAATATTTGGAAAGTGCCACACCCGACCTGTTTGAAATGATTGAATCTTTCTGATTAGATTCATAACATCATTGGAGGGAATATAGGCTGACAATTTCACAGTTTTATTTCTCTGTGATTTGCACGCTCGCCAAGACAACATCAGACCTTCGCCAGAGTGAAAAACTAGATTCATAATTCCTATTTGTTAACCGGACCTTTTATTGGAGAACCAGACAAGACTTAAAAAGCTCAAGAAATCTCTACATTTTAATAAGAAACACCGGAACTAGGAAACTGAAGAAACACGGAGTCAGAAGGGGCAATCTATTGTAAAATTAAAAGAAATCCCAGGAGGAGTGGGGTGGCAGCGTGGCCTTCTCCAACCGAGTAGAGGGAGAAACTGTATGGTGATGAGAGAAACCTGAGACGGGCTGCCAGCTATATAAGAGAAATAAATGTGGTTATTTGAGTGCTCGGGTGTTGGCGTAGCTGGCGAGTACTTTTTAGGGCTTTATGCTAGCAGATAGATAATGTTGGTCCTTTTCAGGACTTAGTATCTATCAACGCTGATCGGGTTAGCAGTCAACAGAGTTGACCTTTTTGGGATGGTAAATGCGCTCTGATATAACCAAATAGGTTGAAAGGAACGCGCCTCGCCAGAAGAAGGCAAAAACCGAACCAAAAAAAAATTATTTGAGTGCGAACGAAGAAGACACAGAAAGATCATTAACTTAATAAATAAAACATATGAAGACATGAAATATAGAATGCTTCACGAAGCACAGCTTACAGAACTGTTTGAGATAAAAACTGGACTTTGACAAGGATGCTTCGTGTAATAATTTCTCTTCTTCCCGGACATAGATTGGGTTATAAAAATAACGATATTAGCCAGCAAAAAATACGGAATTATTGGGCGATGACAGAACAGCTTGATGATCTAGATTTCACATTTGACCTGAAGCTTTTCTGCCTCATGACCGTAATCAGATGCGTATCAAAGTGAGAATACATGATGTGACGTAACACCAACTGGGCTTGAAAATGCTCAAAGAAAAGACTAAGATTATGAGAATAAAGTAAATTAATGGAAACAAGATTGCAGGAGGAGATAACCCCTACAAGGTGTGGGATTACACATGTAGTAGCTTTAGTAGCCTCATTGTGTCATAACTGATGATGGGGATGATGCGCCCTTGATAGACCTCAGCTGCTTTTCTGTTTTTTAGCCTTGTGGGACACAACGGGACGTTCGGCGTGTTGTGCTTGTTGTAAGAGCTTATTTTAGCCAAAGCTGAGGTGGCATCGCAGGGAGCATCTCTATTTGGTGCAATCGGCAGCTTCGTCCTCCCAAGTTGCTGGATTTATGTCCAGTGCCCTCATGTCTCTCTTACACACATCATTGAATCTCAGCTCCGGTCGCCCGGCTGTTCGTTTGCCATCTGCCAGTTGTCCGTAGAAAATACTTTGGGGATGCGACCATCTTTTATGTGGCACATGGCCAAGCCAGCATACTCTGAGTTGTCTAAGCAGTGTATACATGTTTTTAAGGCCAGCGCGTGACAGCGCTTTTGCATTTCTCACTTTGTCCTTCCATGAAATACCTATTCAAACATACATCCTGGCAATAGGGGGTAAAGGATCCCGTTACACGCACATTTAGGCATATTGGAAATATGGTGTAAGGCCCATATTTTCTGGGCCATCGGTACACTAGGTGTGATGGGGTCAGCATCACGCCGGCCGCCTTTAACATTCTCAGAGCCACTTCAACTGGGGATCGAACCATGGACAACCATTTTTGTTCTGGCAGTGGATGTTTTTAATGCTCGACGAACGAAACAGCACTGCTATTAAAGCTTTCTTTAAGCCTTTTGTCCATAACTGGTAAGAACAGCCTTCCGATGAGGAGTCTTTTAAAAAAATGATCGAATGAATCATAACTTGACAAATAAAGTATAAATTTAATCGAAGCATTGTCTGAGTGAAGACTGAAATAAAGTAAGTACACATGCACACAGGATGCACAACCACAGGTAAAATGACACACAATCATACTTTACGCAGGTATGACTAATTAGTTTCAATACTAAAGTTGAGTATTACTAACTAGTTTTAATACTATAGTTGAGTATTACTAATTAGTTTTAGTACCGTAGCTGTGTATTACTAATTAGTTTTATTACTATATTTGAGTATTACTAATTAGTTTTAGTACCGTAGTTGAGTATTACTAATTTGTTTTAGTGCTATAGTTGTGTATTACTAATTAGTTTTAGTACTATAGTTGAGTATTACTAATTAGTTTTAGTACTATAGTTAAGTATTACTAATTAGTTTTAGTACCATAGGTGTGTATTACTTATTAGTTTGAGTACTATAGTTGAGTATTACTAATTAGTTTTAGTGCTATAGTTGAGTATTACTAATTAGTTTTAGTACCATAGGTGTGTATTACTAATTAGTTTTAGTACTATAGTTGAGTATTACTAATTAGTTTTAGTACTATAGTTGAGTATTACTAATTAGTTTTAGTACCATAGGTGTGTATTACTAATTAGTTTTAGTACTATAGTTGAGTATTACTAATTAGTTTTAGTGCTATAGTTGAGTATTACTAATTAGTTTTAGTACCAGAGGTGTGTATTACTAATTAGTTTTAGTGCTATAGTTGTGTATTACTAATTAGTTTGAGTACTATAGTTGAGTATTACTAATTAGTTTTAGTGCTGTAGTTGTGTATTACTAATTAGTTTGAGTACTAAAGTTGAGTATTACTAACTAGTTTTAGTACTATTGTTGAGTATTACTAATTAGTTTAAGTACTATAGTTGAGTATTACTAATTAGTAGTAGTAGTATAGTTGTGTATTATTAATTAGTTTTAGTGCTATAGTTGTGTGTTACTTATTAGTTTTAGTACTATAGTTGAGTATTGCTAATTAGTTTAGTACTATAGTTGAGTATTACTAATTTGTTTTAGTACTATAGTTGAGTATTACTAATTTGTTTTAGTACTATAGTTGTGTATTACTAAGTAGTTTTAGTGCTATAGTTGTGTATTACTAATTAGTTTTAGTGTTATAGTTGAGTATTACTAATTAGTTTTATTACTATAGTTGAGTATTACTAATTAGTTTTAGTACTATAGTTGAGTATTACTAATTAGTTTTAGTACTATAGTTGAGTTTGACTGATTAGTTTTAGTACTATAGTTGAGTATTACTAATTTGTTTTAGTGCTATATTTGTGTATTACTAATTAGTTTTAGTACTACAGTTGAGTATTACTAATTAGTTTTTGTACTATAGTTTGTGAGACAATTCAATCAACGAGATTAAACAAAATTAAAAGTATCTTTTTTGTTATCATCATCCACCAGCTAACAACACGAGCATTGCACCTTTCATTCATTGCACCTTTCGTTCATTGCATCTTTCTTTCATTGCACCTTTCTTTCATTACACCTTTCTGTCATTGCACATTTCGTTCATTGCATCTTTCTTTCATTGCACCTTTACATCACTGCGCCTTTCTTTCATTGCACCTTTTGTTTTACTCATCTCAAAAGACCACATTTACTACAACACCAACCAAGTAGTCTACTTAACTCCTTTCCATATTTGGCCTGAGTTTTAAGGTTGGTACGTTGCTGTCATTATATCATCTTATATCTACCACCGTAACGTGCACTGATCATCGGCATCCCACTATGGTTTATCTGTGGAAATGAAGCAGTTCTTTAAAAACAAAATGCCTCGACACAGCGGTAATTTTTTTATTCATTAGGCTGAGTGTTCTGGAGAGACCAGTGATTTTGTTAATTAGACTGAACGAGAGTTTTGCTTCTGTTCAAATCTGCTTTCTTTCTTTATTCTATCATTTATCTTGATCTATAACAGGCGTATTAATAGCGCGAATAAATAGGAAGGCAGTCCCATGGCAGAAATTGCCGTATGGGAGTAAAGTGTTAGAGACTTTAGCATAATAGGTTTCAGTTATACCTGGTGGTGGGTGATCGGTTCCCTTCCTCGCTTCCATTGCCTTCTCTAACTCAAGAGCAGAATCAGGTACCCATTTGCTGGGTAGACTCGAGCGTGACGTTACCTGGTTTCGAGCTCAGTAACTTTACCTCGAGGAAAAAGCAAACTAACCATTCAGTAACTCGACGTTTTGAAAAAAAATAATAAGAAAATAATACAATTAACAAAAACGTGTGATTTAAATACGAGAAAAATCTCATCAAACTTTGTGAAGAACACTAATGAGAAAGCTATAAAAATCACCATAACAATAAGAACGAGAGATAACACCTCTCATCGAACAGAAAATGTAAAAAAAAAAAAAAAAAAAAGTTTGAAAAACGCGTATATGATGAGAGCAAGATGGCTATTAGATGGGAAGAATGTTTTAAGAAACTGTATTAATTTTGCCAGAAACATTTATAAACTATGAGCGCGTTAAAACTTTTATTTAGAAATCATCATCATCATCAGTTGCCATCTCCACAACGAAGGTTGGCTGTAATGGATCTCCAACATCTTCTGTCTCTTGTCTTGGTGGTGCACTCTGATAGACTCTTTCCTGTCCATCTTTTGATGTTATCTTCCCACTTATAGCGCTGTCTTCCCCTTGCACGTTAGCCTTCAACTCTCCCTTCTGTTATGGTCTTCTGAAGGTGTTATGCCTTTTTATGTGGCCAAAGTATTTTAGCTGCCGAACTTTGACCTCCCTCATTAGTTCTCTTTTCATACCTAGATTTTCTAGGACCTCCTTATTTGTTTTCATCTCTTTCCATGAGATACGCCCCATTCTTCTATATATCCACATTTCAAGAGCCTCAATTCTTTCTTCCAAATGCTTATTCATCGTCCATGTTTCTGCACCATACAGAAATGCAGAATATATATAACACTTTATGATTCTCAGTTTTAATTTGTGAGATAACTGTTTGGATGTCAGTATATGTTTCATGTTGTTGAATGTAGCTTTAGCCATTCCTATTCTCTTCTTGATTTCTGTTTCACATCTGCCATCTTCTGTTATTATATGACCAAGATATACGTAGCTCTTGACTTGTTCCAGGATTTTCCCATTTACGCTTATCTTTAATGTGGGTTTATCGTCTGTTTTGCTAATTATCATAGTTTTAGTTTTCTCAATATTAATGTCGAGTCCATATTCATGACTTATACTGTTCACTTGCTTCACTAGTTCTTGTAACTCCTGTTCGCTTTCAGCTAACAACACGGTATCATCTGCATATCTAAGGTTGTTTATTGACCTTCCACTGATGTTCAGTCCTGGTATTTCCTGTATCTGAAAATTTTTTCGGTGTATAAATTAAATAGGCAGGGGGACAGCACACAACCTTGTCTGACACCTCTTTTTATGTCTATGTATGGTGAATAATTCCTTCCCGATCTTACTGTGGCAGTTTGCTCCCAATAAAGGTTACTGAATATTCTTATATCCTTTCCATCAATACCTATGTCTTCGAGGCATTCAATTATTTTCTCATGATAGACTCTGTCAAAAGCCTTCTTATAGTCAATTGAGCACATATACATACTTTTTTGGACCTCTGTATATTTTTCTGCTAATATTCTTAGGCAAAATATTGCCTCTCTTGTTCCACTGTTCCGTCTAAAACCAAACTGTTCTTCTTGGATTTCGCTGTCTACTTTACTTTTTATTCTTTCCTGTATGATTTTGAGCAGTATCTTAATTGCATGACTCATCAGGCTGATTGTTCTGAAGTCTGAACATTCTGTTGCATTTGGTTTTTTGGGCAATGTTATGAAAACTGATGTCTTCATGTCGTGTGGTATATATCCTGTATTGTATATATCGTTGCATATTTCTGTGATTGTATCTATACCAAAGCTCTCCAGAGCTTCTATCATTTCAATTTTTATGTTATCCATGCCTGCTGATTTTCCTTTTTGTATCATATGAATGGCATTCTCTACTTCTGGTCTGAGAATGTTTGGGCCTTCATTAGAATCTGGTGATGGTTTTTTACCTCTGTTGTCCTCGAATAGTTCTTTTACGTATTCTGCCCATCTGTTTGATATGTCTTTCTCATCAAGTAATATTACACCATTTTTGTTCTTGATACAGCTTCCTCCTTGTGCAAACCGCGACCGATTTGATAATTTCTTTATTTCTTCATGCATATCTCTTGTCATGTGCTTTGCTTCCAAGTCTTCTATTTCCTTGCATTTTGTTTCTATCCACCGTTCTTTTGCTTCTCTACACATAGTACGTATGTCATTGTCTATTGTTTTATATTCTGGAGTGTTTTTTGCGTTCTTTCTTTCTGCCATTTTATTCAAGATGTCATCTGTCATCCAAATTTGATTTTTCTTAGACTCCTTTTTAGGTAAATTTGCATTTGCTGATTGTATGCTTGTTTTTAAGCATTCCCATTTTGCGGTTGCTTTTTCTTCTGGGTTTTCTCTTCTATACTGCTCCATGCTTTCTGTCAATAACTGTTGATATTTATTTTTGACATCGATTAAATATTTCTGTTTTATATCTGGTTGTTTCAGCGCTGATATTTCTATCTGGGGTTCCTCCTGTCTTCTGTTTCCTGCTCTTTTCAGCTTTATATTTACTTTGATGACGACTGGATTGTGATCTGAATTTATGTCAGCGCCAGGATGTGTCTTTGCACTTGTGACACTGTTCTTAAATCTATGTTTTATCATGATATAGTCGATTTGATTTCGTGTTACATCTCCTGGGCTTTTCCATGTGTATAATTTCCTTGGGTGGTGTTCAAAAATGGTGTTACATATGACCAGCTGGTTTTCTTCACAGAACTGGATAAGTCTGTCTCCTCTATCATTCTTGTCCCTAATCCATACTGCCCTACTATTTTCTTGTATTTTCCTTTTCCTACTTTTGCATTCATATCACCCATTACTATCAACACATCTGTAGATTTGACTGGTTTAAGTGTTTGTTGTAGCTCTTCATAGTATTCTTCTATTTCTTCCTCGCTGTGATCTTTAGTTGGTGCATAAGTTTGTAAGATTGATATGTCGAATGGCTTTGCTCTCATCTTTAGTAACATCATTCTGTCATTGTGTGTCCAGTATCCTCATACGTATTTTTCTAACTCCTTCTTTATCAACATTCCTACCCCTCTTTCATGTTTTTCTCCTCCTGAGTGTATAAGCGTGTACTGGTCTCTTGTTATGTAGCCTGTATCCAAAAGTCTTGCCTCTGCAACTCCCAGTATATCGAGTTTCATGTCTGTTGCCTCTAATATAAGATTGTCAAGCTTTCCTTCTCGGTTTAGAGTTCTAACATTCCATGTTCCTATTTTTAGGCTTCTCCTACTAGTTTTTAGGTGGTCTTTCTAAAAACTAGTAGGAGAAGCCTAAAAATAGGAACATGGAGTAATAAACGTTAAATGGTACAAGATTTTTTATATATTTGAACTTGCGTCCTAATATAACCTACACTCTTTGCGTCTAGGTTAAACGGGAGCATCTCACCAAAACGAGGCAAGGCTTCTATTTAAGAAAAATAAAACATTAAATGCTACAAATGTGAGTTGTAAAGAAAATAATACAATGTTGTCACGTAGGTCTTTATGTCATTAAATTACCTACATCTTCTTCCTATTCTCTCACCCTAATCCTTTCATTTATATTCTTTCCATACTTGTTTTTCCTGTATTTTTCGCATCACTCGGTTGCGAAAAATATTTTCTTCAGTATTTTTTAAACTTTACCTGTTTCTTTCTCAAAACTGAGAATCGCGCTAGGACGATATTACGTAGATGTCAGGGCTGCAGGGCGTCAGAAGGCGTGATAAGTCGGTTCGCTGAACATAGGACGTAGACAATAGTCTACATTCTCACCGAGCGCGCGAGCTGCTTCTCGGCATAAGTCCCGGTGAGGTGTGATACTTTACATCTGCACCGGTCAGTATTCAGACATTTGTCTGAAAAATCCCCAAACTGACACGGCGCTCACTGTGGGCCATGGTCAGCTGTAGTGTGAAAACTGCCCTGCATTGGAGACAGGTTGTCTGAGATTTGAAACTGACACGCGTACATCTTGGTCAGTGGTGGCAGTTACGACATGTTAGGTGTGAAACGTATCGTTTAAGCCGGAAAGGGGAGAGCATTTCATTCTACGAAATAATAGTTCATCCTTTGTCTGGTTTAAAATATTAACCCACGTTTGAAACTATTTCATTTCACTCAGTAACTTTGCAGTTAGACTAGAACAACCTTCGTTCGATTTCTAAATAATCTCTGTTAAATAGAGATGGCCTTAGTTTGGTCGAAGTGGTTTAACGTTCTTAGTAATTCTGTGGTTGAGGTATATTAATATTATATATAATAGATATCTAGTTTTGTGAAGTGATTTAGTGTTTAAATCGCCGATTCCATTTTAAACTAGTTCTGGGTGCAGAGTGAATATTTTGATAGTTTGTTATTTCTTAAATCGTCGAGTTGCAGTGGAAATACATAATAAATTATATCTTAGCATACTAAACAATAATGTAGCTATAATGAAGTTAATTTAACTGCTAAATACTCAGTCGAAAATATTTTATATCAAACTTATAAATGCTAGATGCGACATCAGTGAATAGTGACGGAATACGCAGATATTCCTGAATTCATGATGATTGATTTTATAACTTACTTTACGGGAAATTTAAATAATAAGTCAAGCTGTAGGCTTGCTGTTTTAAATGTAAGTTATATTGAGTACATATATGTAAATTATTTGATATGTGTTCTTTCTTTTATATAGTGAAACGGTGGTACCCAACTTGCCAGCGTTTAGTAACCTGAGAGACATATTTGTGAGAAGCATAGACATTTCCTATCTTTAACCACGTGGGTTTCTTTGTTTCAAGTAACACGGGTCTGACAGTGCATAAGCCATCAGAGAGAGACAGTAATAGCAACCCCACTAACGGTTTCTAAAGACTAGAAATATATATATTGGGCTTTTGAGCCAGTTCATATTGCTCCACAAATTTAAAATGTACATGCTGCCTGGCGGCGAGAATATTACAAGATTAACATTCCGCAAGAGATTGTGACTAGTATTGTGGTGACAAAATATAGTACCTTCCTGGAAGTAGACACCGATCTGACATTCCTTAATTCTAGAATCCAAAGCTAATGACATTGTGCTCTGCTAACTTTCGTGATTGGACAAAATTTTATGTGACTTAATCAGACATTCGAAAAATTAGAACCCTCAAGGAATCGTTCCCTGAGAGTTTAGTACGTCTTTTGGAACTGGGGATTTCTTGGTCAAGGACTGCATTTTCGGGTCTGTGTGAAGGTCCTAGAACTAGTGAGTTCCCAGAGGCAGCGAGCAAAGTGTGAGTATACATGTGTAAGAAAGGCCATGGCTGGATGAATGAGAGTACACAGGTCTGAGTGTTATTTTACCGGTGTATCATCGTCACACATTTACTGTCGTAATTCTTTTTTTTTTGTTTAACCTGCAGAATTTGTTACTATTTGCTAGAGTTTCTTTACTTCTTAGGCTAAACCAGATTATTCAACTCTGTGCATACATTTACGAGAAAAGAAGAAAAACTCTTAGCCTAAACCCTACGTATCTATAACTCTTTGGGCCATCATCTGTCATCCTAACGGGGCTGTGGGCTAAACCTAGAGTTAAGATCATAGCGGGGCTATCATCCTTGTAGCATTTGCTTGATATTGTATGACTATGTGCATATGTTTTCCTTGATGTATTTTTGTTTTGTTTTGGTGTTGTGAGAAGATTTTATAGATGATAAATAAAATCTCTCTGGAACTAATCAGCGTGTTGGTCAGCTCGTTCTAGAATATTTACATAAGTATTGTTATAGTTTTCCCACGTCTGTGTGTCTAACTGTTGTCACTTGAAGGGGTGTGCACGTGAGTGGTATGTTCATACATAGTAACCTATGTTGTCAATAGTCTGTCTGACTCTTATATATCTGTCGTAGAAGATAGGCCTGAGAGAGAGAGAGAAGATTCTTGTTTTCAGGGGACAGCTCTATTTGATTCGCTACCACTGCACTCTTGGGAAAATCTATTTCTTTTTTTACTACTCTCACTGTGTATATCACATATTCTAAGCTACTCAGACGGGACCAACCTAAGTCTTAATACTCCTATCCAAAATCTACGACAAATGGTCGCTCGTTACCGGGAATTGAACCCAAAATCCTAAGGCGATACGACAAATGGGGGCTCGTCCGTAGGATTTTTGAACTTAGAATAGGAAGACGAGTACGACAAACGTGGACTCGTCTATCTGGATTTTGTACTTTAGATTCTTTATTCTGATATAGAGTAAGAGTGTGATGTCTTGTGAGTTTTGTTATATCTTTAAATAATTTATCCCCTAGACTAACGATCTGTGTACGAGCGTGCTGACCACACAAACTGATAAGTTTTTTCCACAGCATTAAGAAGCATTATACATTTGAGTTACAGGTGGATTTTGTCGGAATATATGTTATTGTTGATTTGTAATACTAAACGCTGGTAATGTTTTGTGAGTGTATAACATTCACAAGGGTTCTGAAGCAGGAAGGTGTTTGAACTAAAGTTAAGGAGTGCGTTTCGGACTATCCGTCCAGATTAATTGCCTCCCTCACCCTAACTGTCTTCAGGGGTAAACTTATAGTGGATTAAAAAATTAAGGGATTATTTTTCTCTTTAATTTTTGCTATAATCATTGTGTTTTCCACTGTAGCAACATATTTTTCAGGGATTAATCCTAACTACCATTTGGTTGGCGTAGTCGTGTTTTGCATTAAGTGCTTTATTGCCGATAATAGCAGCGATAGTTAGATTTTATTTTGGAGGAGGTATCCCAGGGTTAAATATATCATCTTTTGATTTTTGGTATTTTTTTCTCGCAAGTGGTAGGAACCAGTGTATTCCTTATCCTTATCTTTTTCTCGTCTAAGTCTCAGCCACTGACTTATTATGGCAGAAAGGGCGAAACTGAGACAAATGCTCAGACAGGAAGCAATGGAAGAGGGACTGGACGGCGACGAAACGAAAGCTTTCGTCAGGGACGAACTTGAGAGATATGATGCGGAGCAGAAGGAAAAAGCAGCGGAGAGGAAAGAAGCGGAAGACCGTCTACTACAACAGAAGAAGATTGAGGAAGAAATGGAAATTCGCAGGGCGAACGAAAGAGAGAAAGAGAGACAGCATGAGTTGGCTCTTAAAACTCTAGAATTCCAAAGTCGTGGTGCTGCCTCTACCTCCAGCAATGGAGAGTCTTCCCCTCATTCTTCCTTAACTGATCCTTCTAACACTCAATCTACTCATCTCCCTGCTATGTCTTTCGCTCTAGAATCTTTCCCTTGTCCAAATGAGAAGATTGACACTTGGCTAGAAAAATTTGAGAAAATTGCAACTCTGTACGGTTTAGAGAGGTCGCGTTGGAATGTGAAGCTTTCCAAGGCTTTGAAAAGTTCTGCTTACGATGTGTATGCAAAACTGGAGAGCAGCCAACAAGACAACTATGATCTGTTGAAGAAAGCGTTACTGGAGCGCTTTGAAATGAACGCTCGCAAATTTTTGCAACTGTTTCGCAACAGCCGGAAAGAGAATTCTGAAACTTTTCAGCAGTTCTCGTCTCGTTTGAAGGGATATCTGACAAAGTGCTTAGAGCTCTCGCAGCTCCCCTCTACCTATGAAGGTCTTGAGGAATTTGTTTTAACAGAACAAATAAAGAACACATTGTCTGCTGATACCCGGAGATTTCTAGCTGAGCAGGGGGCAGAAAAACTGGAAGACATTTTGGAAAAGTCTGAGCGTTATCACAATGCGCTGGCTGAACTACCGGCCACAAAGCGGAAACCGACAGAGGAGCATTTTCGAAAACATAACCTAGAGCAATCTTCTCAGGCTTCTAATGCTTCGAATCAGTTTAACCACAGAGAAAGTGGACCTCAAAACCCCCCTCCTGAAAAATCCAAGTTCTACAAGAACAAGTACCCCAACCACCCCAAACAGTCTGATCAACCCGACCGCCCTACATGGCAGCGTAGCCATAAAGGACAAGGTGGCAAAGGGAGAACCCCTGAGCACGGGACATATGATCAGACCGAGCACACCGAGCCGAAACGCATCGGATGCTTATTAACAGTCTCGCAAGGCGGAATTATTGACAGTGATTCCCAACCTGTTGGGGATAGACCCTCAACGCGAGGTACTGTTACTTTGAACGGTTCTAAAACTTCTTGCTTATTTGACACGGGGCTTTCTTACGATTGCATTGTTGCCAGAAACCTGGTCAAACCCGGTCAAGAGACAGCAGAGACCGTCCAACTTTGTGGAGTTCGTAAGAGTGATGCACCTACAGCGCTTCCCATCGCATTGGTGGAGATACACTCTGACTTTGTCAGAGGTGTGATCAAAGCGGCTGTTATGGATGATCCCATCTACCCAGTCATACTTGGCGGGAGATACGTGTGTATTGGGAAACCGGAAGAGCCGATTGTGGCAGCAGTAACTACAAGAGGGCAAACCAAGAAGGAACGGGAGCCTGCGCCTAATTTGTTACCCATGGAACTTAAAGAAGCGCAATACAAGGACCCTAATTTGGCACCCTGCTTTAGGAAACTGCCCATGGCTAAGGAACCCAAACAGCACGGGGACATTTTTTCTGAGGATGGCGTACTTTATCGGAGAACGGGCAAGCCTGACCAAGGTTACAACCAGCTCCTAGTACCGAAACAGTACAGAAGCCAAATCCTAGAAATGGGGCACTCTCTTCCCTTCAGCGGACATATGGGACAGAACGCCACAAACCAAAGGATAACCACTCATTATTGGTGGCCAGGAGTAAATACTGATTTTATCAGATATGTCAAATCCTGTGCCCAGTGCCAACGTGTGCCACCCAAGCAACGGGCACCCCCAGTCTCTTTGGGTGAAATGCCAATTATGGGTACACCATTTGAACGGGTTGTGATCGACATTTTAGGGCCTTTCGACAGGACTAAAAGAAGGAACAGGTTTATCCTGACCTTAGTCGATACATGCACTTTATGGGCAGAAGCTATCCCGCTAACATGCGCAGATGCCAAGCATGTCGCAGAAGCCCTCGTGCAGATTTTCACTCGGTTGGGATTCCCTCAGCAAGTGTTGACTGATAACGGATCCCCATACCGAAACCTGTTGATGGATGAGATCGTGAAGATCTTGAGGACCCAACACATCCACACTAAGCCATATACTCCGGCCGGAAATGGGCTCGTGGAGCGTGCAAATGGAAACCTCACCATGATGCTAAGTAAGCTGGCACAAGTGAAACCTGAAGATTGGGATCTCAGTATTCCTGCAGCATTATTTGGCTACAGAGAATCTCCTCATACTTCCACAGGATTTCCGCCAGCTACACTCTTATTCGGCAGACCCATTAAGGGCCCGCTTGAAGCCTTACTTCAGTCTCTGACAGACGAGAAGGCGGATGAGACAGTCGTCTCAGCCAGTAAATATGTGTCGGTTTTAAAGGAAAGGTTGAAACTAGGGTGGGACCTAGCAACGACTAACTTTAAGCGAGCTCGAACAAAGCACGCTAACCGATACAGGAAAGTCGCGAAAGAGAGAGAACTGGAAGCAGGAGAGAAAGTTTTGGTGTTACTCCCTACCGAGAACAACCAACTGAAGATCGGATGGCAAGGGCCGTTTAACGTCCTGAAAAAGATTTCTAAGGCTACCTACCAGATATCTATTCAGGGAAAGGAAAAGGTTTTCCATTTAAATCTCTTAAAGAGATACTTGGAAAGACCTATGCCGACCTCCGACCATCTCCTGACGATCGCCAAAACTGACGAAGATGATGGTAGTGGCAGGGATATTCCACCGCCCTCACAGGAAATCTTTCAAAAATGTCAGAAGCGGCGACGCTCTTTCAAGCGCGCATGGGAGACATTCCAGAGGAAGGAAACTTTGGGGAGTAGACTTCATGAGTAGGACTTGCACAGAGATGGAGGGGGAAGTTGAGAGGGAAGAATACAGACACCCCGAAGCTACGGTTATAGGAAATTTAATTCCATAACGTAGACATGGAGTGCTTCCATATCTTAAGGGGGGACGTCCTGTCACGTAGGTCTTTATGTCATTAAATTACCTACATCTTCTTCCTATTCTCTCACCCTAATCCTTTCATTTATATTCTTTCCATACTTGTTTTTCCTGTATTTTTCGCATCACTCGGTTGCGAAAAATATTTTCTTCAGTATTTTTTAAACTTTACCTGTTTCTTTCTCAAAACTGAGAATCGCGCTAGGACGATATTACGTAGATGTCAGGGCTGCAGGGCGTCAGAAGGCGTGATAAGTCGGTTCGCTGAACATAGGACGTAGACAATAGTCTACATTCTCACCGAGCGCGCAAGCTGCTTCTCGGCATAAGTCCCGGTGAGGTGTGATACTTTACATCTGCACCGGTCAGTATTCAGACATTTGTCTGAAAAATCCCCAAACTGACACGGCGCTCACTGTGGGCCATGGTCAGCTGTAGTGTGAAAACTGCCCTGCATTGGAGACAGGTTGTCTGAGATTTGAAACTGACACGCGTACATCTTGGTCAGTGGTGGCAGTTACGACATGTTAGGTGTGAAACGTATCGTTTAAGCCGGAAAGGGGAGAGCATTTCGTTCTACGAAATAATAGTTCATCCTTTGTCTGGTTTAAAATATTAACCCACGTTTGAAACTATTTCATTTCACTCAGTAACTTTGCAGTTAGACTAGAACAACCTTCGTTCGATTTCTAAATAATCTCTGTTAAATAGAGATGGCCTTAGTTTGGTCGAAGTGGTTTAACGTTCTTAGTAATTCTGTGGTTGAGGTATATTAATATTATATATAATAGATATCTAGTTTTGTGAAGTGATTTAGTGTTTAAATCGCCGATTCCATTTTAAACTAGTTCTGGGTGCAGAGTGAATATTTTGATAGTTTGTTATTTCTTAAATCGTCGAGTTGCAGTGGAAATACATAATAAATTATATCTTAGCATACTAAACAATAATGTAGCTATAATGAAGTTAATTTAACTGCTAAATACTCAGTCGAAAATATTTTATATCAAACTTATAAATGCTAGATGCGACATCAGTGAATAGTGACGGAATACACAGATATTCCTGAATTCATGATGATTGATTTTATAACTTACTTTACGGGAAATTTAAATAATAAGTCAAGCTGTAGGCTTGCTGTTTTAAATGTAAGTTATATTGAGTACATATATGTAAATTATTTGATATGTGTTCTTTCTTTTATATAGTGAAACGGTGGTACCCAACTTGCCAGCGTTTAGTAACCTGAGAGACATATTTGTGAGAAGCATAGACATTTCCTATCTTTAACCACGTGGGTTTCTTTGTTTCAAGTAACACGGGTCTGACAGTGCATAAGCCATCAGAGAGAGACAGTAATAGCAACCCCACTAACGGTTTCTAAAGACTAGAAATATATATATTGGGCTTTTGAGCCAGTTCATATTGCTCCACAAATTTAAAATGTACATGCTGCCGGGCGGTGAGAATATTACAAGATTAACATTCCGCAAGAGATTGTGACTAGTATTGTGGTGACAAAATATAGTACCTTCCTGGAAGTAGACACCGATCTGACATTCCTTAATTCTAGAATCCAAAGCTAATGACATTGTGCTCTGCTAACTTTCGTGCCTGGACAAAATTTTATGTGACTTAATCAGACATTCGAAAAATTAGAACCCCCAAGGAATCGTTCCCTGAGAGTTTAGTACGTCTTTTGGAACTGGGGATTTCTTGGTCAAGGACTGCATTTTCGGGTCTGTGTGAAGGTCCTAGAACTAGTGAGTTCCCAGAGGCAGCGAGCAAAGTGTGAGTATACATGTGTAAGAAAGGCCATGGCTGGATGAATGAGAGTACACAGGTCTGAGTGTTATTTTACCGGTGTATTATCGTCACACATTTACTGTCGTAAATCTTTTTTTTTGTTTAACCTGCAGAATTTGTTACTATTTGCTAGAGTTTCTTTACTTCTTAGGCTAAACCAGATTATTCAACTCTGTGCATACATTTACGAGGAAAGAAGAAAAACTCTTAGCCTAAACCCTACGTATCTATAACTCTTTGGGCCATCATCTGTCATCCTAACGGGGCTGTGGGCTAAACCTAGAGTTAAGATCATAGCGGGGCTATCATCCTTGTAGCATTTGCTTGATATTGTATGACTATGTGCATATGTTTTCCTTGATGTATTTTTGTTTTGTTTTGGTGTTGTGAGAAGATTTTATAGATGATAAATAAAATCTCTCTGGAACTAATCAGCGTGTTGGTCAGCTCGTTCTAGAATATTTACATAAGTATTGTTATAGTTTTCCCACGTCTGTGTGTCTAACTGTTGTCACTTGAAGGGGTGTGCACGTGAGTGGTATGTTCATACATAGTAACCTATGTTGTCAATAGTCTGTCTGACTCTTATATATCTGTCGTAGAAGATAGGCCTGAGAGAGAGAGAGAAGATTCTTGTTTTCAGGGGACAGCTCTATTTGATTCGCTACCACTGCACTCTTGGGAAAATCTATTTCTTTTTTTACTACTCTCACTGTGTATATCACATATTCTAAGCTATTCAGACGGGACCAACCTAAGTCTTAATACTCCTATCCAAAATCTACGACAAATGGTCGCTCGTTACCGGGAATTGAACCCAAAATCCTAAGGCGATACGACAAATGTGCACTGGACGTTTAAAAAAAAAATTCTTCACTCGTTATTGTTGAAAGATACTTTCCATTTGATTAAAACAGTGGTTCCCAACCTTTTTACATCTAAGGACCACTTTACCAACTACATACGTATAAGTTGCGAACTACCAGCTAATATGTAACAATCCAACTCCATAAACACTTAACTGTTTTTATTCAATAGATGAATAAGCCTATATTCAATAACTTACTTACTTACTTAGTCGTTCCCCTTCTACCTTGAGGTGTAGAGGTTTGGAAGAGAGAGCGCCAGACTATTCTATCGGCTGTCTTCCTCCTGGCCTGGTTCCATTCTAGTCCTCGGTCCTTCAAAGATTGTCTAATGTTGTCCTCCCAGCGGACTCTGGGTCGTTCTCGGGGTCTGGATCCTTGGCTCTTTGTTTCCCATGCTTGTCGTGGTAGCCGATCTTCTCCAATTCTGCAGACATGGCCAAACCATCTTAGTTGGGACTGTTCTACTTGGGTCTGTAGGGGGTGGCATTTTAGGCCTTGACGTATTGTCTGGTTGCGTACCATGTCTCTTCTTGTTACTTCAACCACCTTCCTCAGATACCTCATTTCTGAGGTTTGGATCTGGCTTTTATGGGTTGTAGTCATTGCCCATGACTCGCATCCATATGTCAAGACTGGGACATAGGTGGAGCGGTATACAGCCATCTTCGTTTTCTTACCAACCTCTCTCTTGCTGAGGAATCCTCGATTTATGGCCTGAAAAAGTCTCCCAGCTGCTGCTTTTCGAGTGGCCAACTCTTCTTTGATGCCTCCCTTTCGGTCTATAATAGCTCAATAACACAAGTTGTTAATTATTTGCCAGATTAAGAAATTGTAAGGTAATAGTAATGAAAAATAAATTATACATACAATTTATTGGTTACATACATACTGGTTACATACATATTGGTTAAATACTATATATTCATACAATTCAATGGTTAAAATGACAAATTATTCAATGGGAGCATTGTGCTTGAATTTCGCTCATTAGAATTTCAATATTAGGCTTCATAGAAGTTAAAGACAGTCTGAAAGCTGGTTCTACTTGCAAATGATTTATGTAATTTGTTTTTAATAGCACTAAAAATGTAGGAAGGGTCAGAGTAAAATCAAAGTACTTAATACCAAATTGATAACGCAGCCGCGGACCACCTGATAATGGTTCGGAACCACTGGATTAAAAGATAGATGCCACTGCATTTGCTGTACTGAGTTCTGAATATTTATATGCCAATAGTATAAGTGGTCAAATTGGTGTCTTCGAATAAAATATTATAATTCCAAGCACAGCCGAGTGTCTATTCTTTCATTCAAGTTAACCCCTCAATAATTCAACTTCATGGTTGTCGATCGTGCATAATTTATTGAAGGAGACTTTCGACAACAATACAACTCCGTTGAAAATATAGCAGTGACATTAGATATCATAAAGTTACTTTTCAATTCCACATACTCATGCATCGTGCATAAGCCCTATTTTGTAGAGAGATTTTCTGTAGTCTTGGCGGCTCAATTGCTGACACATCTTGAAAAATACATTAATGAAAGCTTACACGTTCCGTTATCAAACTGCATACACGACCAACACTGCCAATAAAAGTTGAATAGCGCACATACATCCAAAATTGCTCAACAGGCCAATATATGAATAATCAGCATATTCCTCTGGACACAGTCATGACACAGCCACTCACCTCAAAGGCGGACACCACAACTCAACGTCATTTTGTAGCGATATCAGTACCTCTTCCACCCTTCCTAGTTCTTCACTGCACGTGTGCAGGAATGGATTTATTATCCAGTCTGGAATAGTAATTAAAAGAAGATCCTGAAACCTCTGAGACATGTCATTATGCAGCATATCTGAGTGTGCACAATATACTTCTACAATTATCCTCTGGTATTTTGTCTCTCTCTTCCAACTCTAAGAGGCTGGGAAATTGGATTAGCTCGCGACGGCCAATATTGCATTTGACTTTTATAAGATTAATATAATTTCCTTGCAGTTGTAGATTTATTTCGTTAAACGTTGTGAATAAATCTGACAAATATGCAATGTCATGCCTGATATTCATTAGTTCTGTACTGAGCGAAGCATGCAAGACTTTAAAGAATTCTACCACAGTTTCAAAAGGTGCATAAAAGCGTCTCAGACAATTTCCTTTTGAGAGCCACCTGACTTCTGTGTGCATCAGCAAATGTTCAAACTGTTAATTATTTTCAGTACGAAGCTCTCGAAATAGTCGGGAATTGAGAGCATGTGACATAATTTTATTAATCGTTGTGATAACAGTATTTAATGATTTGTGAAGCTGATCACTTAGATTTTTTTGCGACAAGATGTAGTCTGTGAATTACACAGTATATTGTAGATATACCAGGTACAGCTTCTTTTAAGAACGCGGTAAACCCGCGGTAACAACTTATCATTAATGGTACCCCATCTGTTGCACAAGCAAAAATGTTAGTAAGCGGAATGTCCTTCTCTTTGAAAAATTGCTGAACTACACGAAATATTGACTCCCCTTTTGTATCAGTTACTAGTTGCCTAGCAAATAACATTTCTTGAACCAAGTTTTCATCTTTTACGAAGCGAACATACGCAAGAATCGAAGATTCGTTGCCCGGAAAAGTTGACTCATCCAAATACAATGCAAATTCTGTTGTCCTAAGTATGTTGCACAATGTGTTTTCAATATTCTCTGCCATTTCATCTATTCTTCTTTGAACAGAGGTATTGCTGAGCGGAATCGCTTTAATTATTTGTTCAGGTGACTTATGCATAACTGTATTCGCAAACTCCCTTATAGCTGGCAAAATCAAGTATTCCCCGAGTGTGTGAGGCTTTCCAGATTTAGCTATCAGCAATTAAATGTTGTATGAAGCTCGCAAACCATCACAGCTTTGTTGTGAAGTGTTGGCAAACATGTCACGAACAGTTTTACGTTTCTGAAAGTTTTCACGAAGTGACTGAAAATATGCCAAACTTTTGTTTGTTTTATCAGGGTGAATTTTTTTCAAATGAAAGGTTTCATCGCCTCATTTGAAAAGTCCCTCTCACACAATAGACACTTTGGCAGCTGTTGATTATTTAATGCTGGAATAAATCCATATTTCAGATATTCCACGCTGTATTGTATGCACTTCTTTTTAGTTTGTTCTGCTTTTGCCATATTTGTTCTGGATTCTGGAACAAAGAATTGATTTTACAATTTTGCAGATAGAAAAATGATATAAAAGTGACTTTACAAAAATTTTGACACAAATGCTCGTAACAGTTAATTCTTTTTTTTTTTTATAAAGCTTTTTAACCACAGCCATACATTCTATGTTTAAATCTCGAATGCCAGCCAATAGTTACAATCATGCGTGGTTTGATGGCGTCTATTCAAAAATTTCCTCATAGGAAAATTCTGCGTGTTATTTAAAAGGTCATTTTGCGTATAAGGAGTTGTTATATCTGTCGATTCGCGGTAATGATTGCACTACAACTCCCTACATTATCACAAATAATATCCTTGTAACACTTATGTCCTGAAGTTATTACAACATTCTGTCTTTCAGGTGCATGTCTGTAGTATGTCCGCAGACGGGTAATTTATCTGCCCGTCTTTGTGCAAACACCGACCCTCGTGTAACAATCTGGGCTGTGACTCTTAACGACAGTAATTAATGAATCACAATTGCCATATCAGCGCTAAATAAACGTGCTGGGCGTACGCTGAGTTAATCCGGCGCGGTCAAGGTTTGGTACACGAGAATTTTACCAACCTGACTGTCAGTAAATATTGCATCACCTGTCTACTCTCTCAGCAGGGCTGGTCAGGTAAATGGACAAGACGAATTATTACGGAGAAGAAATGCAAACAATGACTCTAAAATAACAATACTGTCGGAGAGGAAAAGAGAGCGAACCCAATTATGTGACAGGTTCAAAGACTGATTTCTACTGTCAAGAACTGTTAAAAACGTGGCTCTATTGAACCTTGTCTCTTGATTTATTACCGTTCTGCGAATATCTCGTTACCACTAGCCCCCGTAAATAATGAGACAATAAAATCCGCAACAAAGCAAAGTCTGTACTTTCTTAAACACCAGCAGGTATTTAATTTCGTCCGCTGCCATCGGAAAGTACACTCGGGCACAGCTTGCCAACGCCAAAGCTCATATTAAACTAGTAAACACTGTTTAGGAATGGTTTTCACCTTCTGTTTAAATCTAAGTGAACCAACCACTGTTCGCTTTTCTTTCTTCAGGAGTGACCGAATGGACAATAGGTGTTTAGTTAACCCCGCTTTCGTAGCAGTTCCCGATTACAATTTATGGTCTGCGATGGTTACCTGAGCTCAGAATGGCACGTATAGACGAAACTATGCCTTGCTTAATGATCCTAGTAATACAACCATCCACATCGTCCCTGCCTCACTGATGTTGTCTCTCAAATCCACAATTACTTTCTCCCTCGCACGTACTGAATTTAGCCTGTCAAATCCTGAACCACCCATTAATACTGAACGCCCCCTGTTTACTACTGAACGCCCCCCTCTGGCCCCTTTTTTCATATCACCCCCTTGGATCCTTCCACACTCCCCCACTTTGGGAACCACTGTACTATACGTTTCAGCGTATGTATAGTGATGATGACTTGAATTAAAATCCTGAATCTCGTTCACTGATTATACTTGTAATATTACTTCACACAAAAACAGCACATAGTAATCAACAATTTAAAAAAAAAAAAAAGGCCTTTTAAAATAATATCAAGTCGAGGAAGATGAGGGTAACTGTGGTAAGACGTGGAGTACAATGGATGTGTATGAAAACAAAATCGAAAAAAGGTGATTCGTCTTACGAGAACAAAAGACAAAGAAAATAGCCAACGTTGCGGCCACAAAGCCTTCGTCAGGGAAAGGAAAGACAATGAGGGCTAGATAGGACACATAAGAATCTAAATAAATATAAAAATAAAAAATAAAAATAGCTGTCTTTGCTAGCACGCCTGCCGAAGGGAGAGTGCGTCATAAGAGAAGGAAATGGCTGCCACTTCCGGATGTAAACAGTATATACTAAGAAGCTAAAATAATATCGAATGTCGTGTGTTTGAAAAAGCGATACGTGGCACATCCTAAACGGCAACTATAATTATTGTTATCCTGTCTGGTGTTATCGACACTAGAAAACAAATTTTCTTCGCTAACTATT
Source organism: Oreohelix idahoensis (assembly GCA_024509875.1). Classification (NCBI taxonomy): domain Eukaryota; kingdom Metazoa; phylum Mollusca; class Gastropoda; order Stylommatophora; family Oreohelicidae; genus Oreohelix; species Oreohelix idahoensis. The sequence continues at coordinate 717,934 of JAMPIV010006085.1, forward strand.
TTCATCAGCGGAAGCATGGGAGCATTAACGTATCTGTTTAGAGCCAAATATACGTACAAATACCAACGGGCTGATCACCCGTTTGCCAGTCACTTCGATTACGGAAACAACAGCAAATGGATTGATTTGCCGTTGCCCTAAAGACGCCAATAGGCGTGATGGGAAACAATGGCAAAGAAAACCTATCTGCTGTTGCCCTAAGACGCCACTAGGCGTAATGGCCACTGACTGCTTTGACGGTCGGTGGCTAAGGACGGAAGAAGAAGAATACGTACAAATGACTTTCAACAGGAAAGAAACTGTACAATGTATGGTACCGTTTTATTTTCATGGGCAAAAAGTGACACGACAGTAAAAAAAAAATCAAGACGATCACTTTAAAACGAATCGTCTTGTTACCACAACATTACCTACAACAAAAATCTGATTATTAATCCCGTCATCAGATTATAGAAATCAGAAAATAAGAACATTTAATACGTTAATATTGAGCCATCTCTTCTCATCGCCTATCGATTGTGTGTTCTGCATCTGCTATGCTGCTTCTCGTCTTTCTGAAGCACTGTGCCAACAAATGTTGAAGATAAAGCCTCTCCAAAGCTTCCGATCAATGGTGTTTCCCATCAATACTTTTTGTTGACTCTTTCTCTCTCTCTGTCTCTCTTTCTCTCTCTCCCTCTCTCTTTCTTTCTCTCTCTGTCGCACTGTGCTCCTATGTCTCTCATTTTATTAACGTCGTGCATTGCAATGATGCTACGCGAGTCAGCTGATGACGTGGTTAAGTCCATTCAGCCCACACTGAAAACGGGAAGGAAGTGGAGAGTGGAAGAAGCTGTTGATGCTGCCCAAGAGTCACTCAAACTGAGGGAGGTAATCGGATACACACAAACGAATAGACGGGGATTTGGTCATGGAGACGTCCGCTGGTGGTCCAAGGCATCAAGCAGGGAGCGCAGAGACATGGTAGTTCAGGAGATACGAGGAGCTGAGAATGATAAGAGGTTGCAAAAAGCAGTGCAGCAGGTCCAACAAGGCCAATGGACTACATGGGAAGGAGCCCTGCAGAGGTCCTTGACATGGAATGATATATGGCATATGGCACCTCTTAGGCTCAGCTTCGTTGTTAGATCAATGTATGACCTGCTGCCGTCGGCCACCAACCTTGTGAAATGGGGAAAGTCGGATGATGAGCAGTGCCCCCCTGTGCCAGGGGAGGCAGACACTCGAACACGTGCTCTCAGCATGTAAGGTGTCATTAGGGCAAGGGCGATACACTTGGCGCCATATTGTGATAGGGTGGGCGAGATGGTGATGATGATATTATTGTGATGTGTGATCACTCTCTTGTCACACTCGCACCGACCCGAACGACAATAAAACTCTTGATTCTAGAGGCAGGGGCTATATTTATTTTTACAACCCATTTAGTGACAAAGCAAACATTAAACAAATAAACTAGCGAACATAACAAAACAAAACCAAAAAAAAACACCCAGCATGTGCCCGATTGCTAATTGTGCTCTGGTCCATCTGCTACCTACACCGGTCACGTCGTCGTTTGCTCTCTCGTGTGGGCTGATACTAGGAAAGGTCGCTGTTGGTTATCGCATTCTTTTATAAGGCCAGGTCGAATCACTCACTTTACTGCGCGCTGGGCGTATTAATCTTGGCTACTTAAATATCACACGCGATTATCGCTTTATAAGGCACTAAACCACTCAAGTATGGCCCATAACTATCAATTATAACCCACAACTCTACACCACAACTATATGTAGGCTTTATTATGGCCTTTTCATCAATCTTCCTTATCTCGTCAGAATTTTTACATACTAGCGTGCTACGCGCACTTCTAAAATATGGGCGATAAATCTGCCTAGAAACAGGTAGGGGGCGGGCGTCTCCTTTTCGGCCCCATCACATATCTCCCTCCTGATTTTGTTGTCGTCCCGACAACATCACTACCTCTGGCGCTTCAGTCGAAATCTCTCGGATCGTTGGTGATGCGCCTGATTATTTCTCAGCGTCGATGTTTTGGGCTCAGATTCTGTATTCGGTACAACCCGGCTGGAGACACTCTTGGTCGTCATGTCTCCAGTTGTACGTTGTCGGGCTGTCAGCCGCTGTGGTCTTGAAGACTCGCTCACCGGTGCCGCGTCGCTGTCTGCCCGTGACATCTGCCTGTCAGTGCTTGCAACTGTCGACTTTGAAGAGGGATTGCTCTTTACGTGTTTTCCACTCATTTTGTGTGGACGGTGGCTTACGTTCCCCACAATCTGCCTTTGATGAGTCTCCTCTGCTGAACCTTGATTTGCACTCCCTCCTATCTGCTTAGGACGGGTTTCCTCCCCTGCACGACGACCAATTTTCTCGGCGCCCTTAGTGTGACTGTTGTCGTGGCCATCTCTTGGCTTGCGCCCTAAAGGCAACCTGGTTGTGACAGTACGCTTCGGGAAAGAGCTCCTTGAGGGACAGGTAGATATCAAGTGTTCAGTGGACTTGCATCGAAAACATCTCTTCGGAAGCGGGCCTTGAGGGCACTTGGCTGCCATGTGGTCTGACAAGTCTCCACAATTGTAGCATCTTATCTTTCTGGGCTTCTTCTGTGCCATGGGTCGCTTCCTGCTGCCCTTACACTCTTGACCGCCAATGCCACATACATAAATTGCTTCCATGCCCTGGACCGATGGTTTGCTGTCAAACTCTACTCGTTCATTCTTCGCCAGACTCCGGAATCCCTTTCTGTAGATCTTGGTCTGATGTACGAATACATCCATACCTCCATCATCTGGCGTGATGAACCCCCATCCCCGGTGGACACTATACCACTTGCAAACTCCTTTTTGCCTTGTCGGTGCCACTGCGTTTATCGGTGCTGTCAGCTCACAGCTTTCCTTGACGACAGCCGGACTCTCACATACAAGAAGGGCTAGTTGCGGTTCCTGCGGACACACCTCCTCGTCTTGCGCTGGCTGTTCCCGCGGCTGGCATGGTGCTCTCTTTCTCTGCACCTCCTCTTGTGCTGGTGAACTGGCCTCTGACATCTGTACTATCTGGGACTTTAGGAAGGATAATTCTGCTCTGAGTGCCTCCTCCTCCTTCTGAACTTCTGCACTTGCTATCTGGACCAGTGTCTCAGGCTTTTTACTTTCACCATAAACAGCATATTTCCAAGGGAAATTCCTGGTCATCTCACTGACTGGTTGTTGCTCGCTGTAGGCTCTTTTGACAATTTCCAGTAACTTCTCAGGGCTGGCCTTGGCTCCACCATGTATCCGTAATTCTCTAGATATCCATGGTGTAACGTTGTTCCATATCATGTCTAACTTGTCTACTGCACAAAAAGGCGCCACCTTCCACGCGGCTTCCACATCTTCCACAAACTCTTGCCAAGTGGGCCTCCCCTCTCCACTAAACAACCTTATCTCTGGCTCCTTCACGTACAATATCTTCACAGGCGCATTAGCCATCTTGCTGCAGGAATGCACTGCTGGGTGTTTACAATATTTGTTCGTTAGCTGTTTGCTCATTGTCACTGTCTGCCTTATCCTGTCGACGACGCCAATTGTGATAGGGTGGGCGAGATGGTGATGATGATATTATTGTGATGTGTGATCACTCTCTTGTCACACTCGCACCGACCCGAACAACAATAAAACTCTTGATTCTAGAGGCAGGGGCTATATTTATTTTTACAACCCATTCAGTGACAAAGCAAACATTAAACAAATAAACTAGTGAACAAAACAAAACAAAACAAAACAAAACACCCAGCATGTGCCCGATTGCTAATTGTACTCTGGTCCATCTGCTACCTACACCGGTCACCTCGTCGTTTGCTCTCTCGTGTGGGCTGATACTAAGAAAGGTCGCTGTTGGTTATCGCATTCTTTTATAAGGCCAGGTCGAATCACTCACTTTACTGCGCGCTGGGCGTATTAATCTTGGCTACTTAAATATCACACGCGATTATCGCTTTATAAGGCACTAAACCACTCAAGTATGGCCCATAACTATCAATTATAATCTTCCTTATCTCGTCAGAATTTTTACATACTAGCGTGCTACGCGCACTTCTAAAATATGGGCGATAAATCTGCCTAGAAACAGATAGGGGGCGGGCGTCTCCTTTTCGGCCCCATCACAATAACAAAGTGCTAAATGAGCTTGTTGCGACAATAGATCTGGAAAGGATGAAGGCGAATAGCAAACCCAGGCCAAGCACCGCAAATACATACTTTCTGAGGGCAGGAAAGTCAGCACACCCCAAACCGAGTAATCCTGGTAGCAGTTTACCATCTTTTCTTGACGGTGCAAACGACTGGGAGATGGCGGTAGACCTACCTGGACGAGGGGCATATCCAGAGAGTATCAGAAAATCGCGGAGACGGCCGGATATAGTGCTTCATTCTTCAGCAACGCTCCAGGTCATACTGATTGAACTGACCGTACCATTTGAATCCAGATTAGACGAGCAACATTCATTCAAAGCGGCCACGTATAGTGATCTGGCCGCGGATCTGAGACACGATGGGTTCACTGCAAGGGTCATGGCTGTTGAAGGGGGCACAAGAGGGCTTGTGGCTGCATCAGTGTATGATCTATTTGTCACAGAGAGTTTATGATCAATAAATTTTCTATTTTCCTTTCTTTCTCTACCCGTGTCCTCTACCTTATTATCACTCTTTTATCCTTTTTGTATTTTTTCGCATTCGTTCGTTTGCGACTTAAACATTACTATTTTCCCATTCTAACGTTCGCCAGTGTCTGTTCTCATTTAGAAACGCACTAGTGATGTTATTACGTAGATGCCAGGCTCGGGAGGTTATTGCGTTGTAGACGTAAACTGTGAATATTCGCTTTCACCAGACTTATAGGCGACATATCGTCTGCATTTTCACCTGCCACAACGAGTTGCATCGGCTGAGCGCTCAGGTGAGGCGCGATAACCGACATCTCCTCGGCGCAGTTTGAGACATTTGTCTGGAAATCCCATCTGACAAGGCACTCACTGTTGGCCCTGGTCAGCGTGAGGTGTGAAGACGAGAAGTGTCAGTTATGGCAAACGTCTAGGAATGGGAAGTGTTATATGTAAGGTGTTTAAGACGGAAAAGGGGAGATTATTTCGTTTTGCGAAATAAGTTGGGACCCTTTGTCTGGTTTAAGATATTAACCAGAGTTTGAAACTCGATTTCACTCATTCTCCATTTTGCAGTAGACGTGGTCACTTCGTACGAGATACTTAAACTTATAAGTGAAATCTCTTAGTTTCGTTATAATACCGTAGTTCTGTGTTGACGTAAATATTATATTTAATATATCTAGATTTTGCGAGTGATTAAGTGTTAAATTGCCTATTTTATCCAACTTGTTTCTTTTGTGCAGATTGATTAATTTATAAGTTGTTATATTCTCTAGTCGACGAGTTACAGTGGAAAAACATAATAAATTATAATTTTTAGCTTAAAATCATGTAAGCTATAATGAATTTAATTTAACTGCTAACTACTCAGTCGAGAATAATTTTTCTAAAGTAACTTATAAATGCTAGATGCCTCATGAGTGTTGACGGAATACGTATGTATTCCTAATTCAAGATGATTGATTGATTTTGTATATAACTTATTTCATGGGAAAAATTAAACGTCAAGCCAAGCTCTACGCTTGCAGTTCAAAACGTAAGTTATATTGAGTACATAATATGTAATATTTAATATGTGTTTTTTTCTTTATTCAGTGAATACTGGGGTAACCCAAACTTTGCCGGCTTTTAGTACAGAGACATACATGTGAAGAACTTAAACATTTTATATCTTTAACCACGTGGAGTTTTCCAAGTAACGCCTGTCTGACAGAGCATGTGCCTTCAGAGATAGACAGAATACCACTCCCACTAACGGGTTTTAAAGACTAAATGCTTATACTTGGCCTTTGAGCCAGTTCATATTTCTTCACCATCTCTAATATACATGCTGCCTTGTGGCGAGAATAATTACAGAAAATAAACATTAACTTTTCCGACATTATTTGACCAAGTGTGTGGTGAACCTAGATTATTAGTTGAGAGAAGTCGTCCACCGGTTATTTTCCTAATTAAGGGAAACCTCATGTTTCTGACACTGTGTGCCCGTTTAACTTTCTTACCCAAAGTGATTCAAGTGACCTTAACAGTAATCTTAAATAAACTGGTGAAGTGAATGCTCCCGAATGCAGTGGAAGAAAACCTGTATCTGCAGAGCTGGGATTCTCTTTATCCAAAGAATACAGATTCACTGTAGAGAAGTGTCCTAAAGTTTGCGCCAGACGGCGAACAGCAGCACGCTTGTGGGTAAGATTGTGTGAGTCAGGGCCCTGATGAAAGAACCGAGTGAAAGTACCTTAAAGTAAATAGATACTGCTATCAAAGTCAGTTCATACCTTCAAAAGGGAAAAATATTAGATCCCACAAATCATATGTATCTGTGCCTCTTTGGGCTATCATCGTTCTCCTAACGGGACTGTGGGCTATACATCGAGGAAAAGGATCATACTGTGGGTCTATCATTCTTGTAGCACTTTTATTGACTTTATGACTATTTGTATATGCTTTGATGTAATTTTTAAATGTGTGTGAGAGAAGTTTTTATGTATCAATTAAACTACTACCAATAATTATCCAGCGTGTCGGTCAGTTTTAGTTCCAAAATATCTATATAATCACTGTTTTATAGTTTTTCCCACGTCTGTGTGTTTAACTGTCGTCACTTGAATGTGCGTGCACGTTGAGTGGATAGAAGATATAATGAATATATATATATAAATATATAAATTAATATATAAATATAGTATATATAATTAATATGTGGTGTGTAGTGGATTGTGTGTGTGTGTGTGTGGTGTTTAGACTCTATTGAATCTATTTCTACCATCATCTCTCACTGTGGCTATCACTCATTCTAATCTATTCAGAAGGGACCAACCCAAGTCTTAATTCTCCTATCAAAAAAATCTACGACACTATTGAAACTGTTGGGGGCTGAAGGGACAGTCGAGAACAAGGGCACTGAACAGGCTTAGTGAAACTGCCGAAAAGGCATCAGGCTGGCTGTGGAACAACCGCAATGAGCAATGGAAATTGTGACAATAAACGCTGCGGTACAGAAAACACCAGGAATTTTTCTAAGTCCACAATACGTTGAATTTTTTGGTGTGCTAGTGAGTGGGCTGTGACTGAGCGGCAACAGGCGGTGTATATTATAGGGGTGTCTGTCAGAATTTCAGTGGCGAACGCGCAGTGGCTAGACTCGTCGGCTTCGCGATGGTGTCTCAGTGTGTGCGACGGAACGAACGGAATAATTTGTCTTCTCTTTGTTACTTTCGCAATTGCCTCCACGGCTGGCCGAGTTGTGGATTAAAGTTGCTACCATGGGTGAAATGGGTTCATTTTCGATACAAGACAACAGGAGGCTGAGACGCTTGAGAGTCATGACCCAAGTGGGCCCGTCCCCCTTAGAGTGTAAAGGATTATATAGGGCCGAAACACTCGTCGGACGGGGGGACCCTTCTGATGATCAGATTGCTTCCTGTTGTATCGCTCTGTAAAGAGTTTCCTATCATCATAATTTTCCTTGGGCTATCTCTTCATGATTTTTGTAAGGAAAAACTCGTCTTGAGTGTATAATACCATTGTAGATGTGTTAATATCTGCTTTGACGGCCTCAGCTTGAAAGCCATCTGGGTCAGCAGCATTTCCTTCTTTTAGGATCTTTATGGCTTTCTTTATTTCATCCTTATTTTGTTATTTACAGTTCATTTAAAGCTCCCCATCTGCTGTTTGGATGTCTGGGAGATTTAGTGCAGGTGTTTTATTGAAAAGTTCCTCAAATTATTTTGACCATCTCTCATTTGCCTGTTTTATAAAGCAATTTTCCATTTTTTGTCTTTTATGAGGCCATTTTCTTGCTTATACAGTATTTCCCTGTTAGCTTCTATGTGCTGTCATGTTTTCCTATTGTAATATAGTGCGCCTATCTTTATCGCCCTGTAGCTTTTTCATTATCATTTTCTATTTTACTTCTCTCCTATTTTTCTCTTTCATCATTTTTAAAGTAAACTTTCTTAATCATGACTTTTACCTAAGTTTACATTAAGCACACCTAGGATATTTCCCAATTTTACGTTATGTTTTAGAGCACACCTGGCTTGGTAGACAAATTATTGTTTGACTTGGGAGACGTCCGGCTTGGTCATAAAAAGAATTCGTTTAATGCTTAATCCTCTATTTATACAACAGCAGTGTCGCCACATTGGGGCAATAGTACACTCGTCGGAGCGATCGATAACAAAGGACTCGTGACAGGCACAGAAATGTGGTTACCAGACTGTAGTCTACGTTGAGAGCGGCATGATGTTTACGTGGCGAGATAATGAAAGAAACAATGAAGGAAGCCAACACACAACAATGAGACAAAAGAGAGCACGCAGGCGAGATACCGAAGGAGACTTCACTCGAGCCGCACAAAGAGAGGGGTTTTGTGACAAAGAGGCGGATGATTTCTGTAGCGAGCGGCCAATCCTAAACCGCGGTTTCTCTCGTAGATGAACTCCACTCGAGGAGGCCTAGAGTTGGTTGCGAGAGCCCATCTACTTTCAGCCAATGACATGCATTGAAATTGCATGCGAGCATCTGAAGCGTCGCTTGAAAAGATGGAAGTTGGATTACTAGACCAGAGGCGGAGCCATACGACACAGTCCAGAATTATCATATCTTGGCAGCCCTACAATATAACGATACGTTCGTCAGAAGTCTTTATAGTTTACCATCACACGTGGAGTTTCCTCAGAACATAGCTTGTTTCATTAGTGGATATATAATTTATGCCTAAGGAGTTTAATTATATATATATAACGTATCGTTATATTGTAGGGCTGCCAAGATATGATAATTCTGGACTGTATCGTATATATATATATATATATATATATATATATATATATATATATATATATATATATATATATATATATATATATATATATATATATATATATATATATATATATTGTTCTCAAGGAATTTGCGATGGGAAAAGGAGTCTGCAGAAGTCTGAGTCTACAGATTACGTGTTTGGCGTCTAATGGGAAAGAAGCTAGCATAGCGTACGTCCGAAAAACAGAATGCACAATTTAGGACACCAAATTTCTCAAGTTATACGGAAGCTCTCCACGCCCGCGTTTTGGATACATTTGGTGGCGCAGCATTTATTCACCTATTTCTTAAGGGCTCACAAGTCGATTCGCACAAATTATATTGTTGAACTCACTCAAATGCGTATTTCCTGAATCAAGATTACACACTCACAAGTTCATGAGTCTATAAATCATGATCACTTAGTCACAAGGTGATTTGCCAAGATATCAAGCTCAAATCACCACGTTTAGCTACTCACTATGTCACTGCAAGAAGTGAATTCATCTACTCTCATCGTGTATTGCATGACCTAAATTCACTCAAACAAGCTTCATTGCACGAAACCTACTTGTTACCAGAAGATCATTTCATGAAGAGCTCCAGTCTAGTCAGTGCCTTTTCAAGATTAGATAGTAGACATTTTTCTCAGACAAATGTCAACGGTTTGTTCTTAATCGAGATCTGAGGGCAGAAGATAAGGTCATAGGGAAATGGAACACTTTCCATAATTATTAGAAAACACTATATATTTTAGAGTATTCGCCTTAGCATCTTCTTGTCCTTATCTCGAATAAGTCTATTTCTTAACGAGCCAATTTCTGGCGCCCTTCTTGACCACATTCAATAGGCCTTCCCCATCATACTGTAGCAGTGCGACCGTTGGTACCCCACCAATGACTCATATACGACACTTATTCTGCAGCTTCATATACCTCTCTTGCCAACTCATCTACATATTTCCTCTTGTTTCTTCAGATATTTCTTCTTACCTCTTTGTTCGCTTCTGTGCATACTTCAGGAACTTTGGCCTTTGCTTCTTTTGAAATTCAATTTCTTATATCCTTTATTTTGTTGATGGCTTCTCTTGTCATCCATTATTTGTGCCGATGTTCTCTTTTCCTTAGTACCTCTCCACATGTCTCATTAATATATTTTTAATTTGTTGCCAGAGGCCATCCGTCTTTGCTACGCGATTCAGCTGTTGGAGCACTTGGTATGCGTTGGAAATAGTGATCGTTAATATGTCTCTCACTTCTTGTTTTCTTAGATATTCATAAATGCCACACCTCGGAGATGAAAAACCTGTACACAAAATTAAAAAACCCTGTACAAAGACCCCAAAACCTGTACAAAAAAAAAAGACAGAAAAAACGTATCAAAAGAGTTAATTCGTGTAAAAAAATTTCAATTACAGCTGCATCATAGAGGCATGGGGACTTTGCCTGTTAAAACAGGTCTTCATTTATTTTAAAACTCAAACAATATTTGTCTGAGTTTATTTTGCACTGTAAAAATGATGTGATCATGTCATCATTTAGTCTATTTCTGCGCTTAATTATCACTAACAGACCAGGAAATCCTGTGTTTGATAGGACATTATCCTTTTGCACGCTGCATTGTTTTCCCGAAAATGTGCCCTGCAGCTGCATTCTTTTTCACAACACCCCCTTTTTTATAGTGGATGACTTGTAAATTCTATAGTTTTTTGGTCAATTGCTCTAATTTTTGGACTGTATAGAAATAAACGAATGATGAATCTGATGATATAAAATTTGTTTGTGTACATGTTAGATGTTATAGGAAGAGAGGTATGGAAAGATGAAAAAAAAAGATTAAAAATTTTTTTTATTTTTATTTAACATTTTTTTTTAACTTAAAAAAAACAACCCAACAAACGAAGAGGCCTTTTCCTTTGCAACTCAATGAAAGTCATTTGACCAATACAAATCAAATGACGATCTTTTCGTTACACCCATCATCAGTAGCAAAGCAACAAAAGCCCTCGTCATCAGTGACATTCGGTCGTAACCCTAAACCTTTCCGATAAACCTAATCCTAACCCCTAAAATTATACATACTAGCAATGACATTCTACTTTCGTTTCCATCTCTGCCATCACCCATATTCTGAGAACCGATATTAGCGCTAATAAAGACAAAGATCTCCTTGTCATCGCATCGGAGTCAGAATCAATTAAAATTAGAGCGGAAATGGCCGCGTGTTCGATGCCGATTGATTGCGATTTAAAAAATTCACAGAAAATAAACGCGGATACTCCCATTACTAAATAAAGATCGGAAACAGAAGCTAACTCTCTTGCAAATAACATTAAAAATGATGCAAATTACACCTACGGTAGTGGCACAAGACGATCGATTTATATGTATGTTTAATAATTAGGCGAAAAACCCGTACAGACGTTTGTACGGGCCGTACACATCTGAAAACGCAAACACCCCGTACAGATTATGGGTAAACCATAGCGTGTGGCATGTATGGATATTCTACATGTGTCTGTAGTTATGTATTCTACTAGAACACACAGTCGCACAACACACACACACATACACACACACACACATCCACACACACTTACACACACACACACACAAACACACACTCTAGCTCTCTCTCTCACGCACACATATATGTTTTTCTGGGTTCAACTAGTGGGTGTTCATCGTCACCTTCTTCACCGTTCAACTCCTCAATGAACATAAGGATTCAACAAACTTATCAAAAGTCTTCCTGTCACGTGCCATCAGCTCAAGGTCGTTCCAAGTCTTCCTGTCACGTGCCATCAGCTCAAGGTCGTTCCAAATCTTCTTCATCCCCTTCATGTCTGTCGCCAGTTCTTTTCTCCGTGTGTTCTTTGATCATCGTCTGCCTCTCATTTCTGAATCCATTTGGCTGCCTTTTTCAACACGTCTGCTACGTTGTCAATGAACTCTGGGAACCTTGTTCTATTCCATAGTTGGGAATGTTTCCATCGGCGCCTGCAGTTAAATGTTTATTATCACCGTTTTGGAATTTGTGGTTTTAGTTTAGATGAGTTTCTTGAATACATTCCATATCGATATTGTCAGCATGGAGTCTTGCTTCAAACACTCGTCGTTTTTTCCATGTTTCCTTGTGCGTTCTGTTGGAAGATTTCTAAATTTTAACAACGGACAAAGAATTTTATTGAAAGAAAGAAGTATTTGTAGGTTATGGTTTCAGCTGTGTAGCTTCTTGTGGTAGATACAGCGATGGTGGAGATATGGGTGGTGCGACTTTCATCATCATCATTATCATTATTTCCAATCTTACTACCACTGCATCTGTTTCCTTAGCAGAAAGCTTACACCAAAGAATTTGTAGCGGTGTTTTCTGTAGCAAATTTTTACATTTATGAGAATGTCATACATGAGAAAATCAGTAGTCATATTCTATTCTCTGATCAGATACCCTAGGAACTACACAAAGGTTATAATGATAAGTATGGGAACATGAGTAGATTTTTGCAATAGACGACCGCTATAGCCACAGGAACTACACAAAGGTTATAAATATAAGTATGGGAACATGAGTAGATTTTTGCAATAGACGACCGCTATAGCCATAGTAACTACACAAAGGTTATAATTATAAGTATGGGAACATGAGTAGATTTTTACAATAGACGACCGCTATAGCCCTAGGAACTACACAAAGGTTATAATTATAAGTATGGGAACATGAGAAGATTTTTACAATAGACGACCGCTATAGCCCTAGGAACTACACAAAGGTTATAATTATAAGTATGGGAACATGAGTAGATTTTTGCAATAGACGACCGCTATAGCCATAGTAACTACACAAAGGTTATAATTATAAGTATGGGAACATGAGTAGATTTTTGCAATAGACGACCGCTATAGCCCTAGGAACTACACAAAGGTTATAATTATAAGTATGGGAACATGTGTAGATTTTTGCAATAGACTACCGCTATAGCCCTAGGAACTACACAAAGGTTATAATTATAAGTATGGGAACATGAGTAGATTTTTGCAATAGACGACCGCTATAGCCATAGTAACTACACAAAGGTTATAATTATAAGTATGGGAACATGAGTAGATTTTTGCAATAAACTACCGCTATAGCAATAGGAACTACACAAAGGTTATAATTATAAGTATGGGAACATGAGTAGATTTATGCAATAGACGACCGCTATAGCCCTAGGAACTATACAAAGGTTATAATTATAAGTATGGGAACATGAGTAGATTTTTGCAATAGACGACCGCTATAGCCATAGGAACTACACAAAGGTTATAATTATAAGCATGGGAACATGTGTAGATTTTTGCAATAGACGACCACTATAGCCCTAGGAACTACACAAAGGTTATAATTATAAGCATGGGAACATGTGTAGATTTTTGCAATAGACGACCACTATAGCCCTAGGAACTACCCAAAGGTTATAATGATAAGTATGGGAACATGTGTAGATTTTTGCAATAGACTACCGCTATAGCCCTAGGAACTACACAAAGGTTATAATTATAAGTATGGGAACATGAGTAGATTTTTGCAATAGACGACCGCTATAGCCATAGTAACTACACAAAGGTTATAATGATAAATATGGGAACATGAGTAGATTTTTGCAATAAACTACCGCTATAACCATAGGAACTACACAAAGGTTATAATTATAGGTATGGGAACATGAGTAGATTTATGCAATAGACGACCGCTATAGCCCTAGGAACTACACAAAGGTTATAATGATAAGTATGAGAACATGTGTAGATTTTTGCAATAGACAACCGCTATAGCCCTGGGAACTACACAAAGGTTATAATCAGAAGTATGGGAACATGAGTAGATTTATGCAATAGACGATCGCTATAACCCTAGGAACTACACAAAGGTTATAATTATAAGTATGGGAACATGTGTAGATTTTTGCAATAGACAACCGCTATAGCATAGGAACTACACAAAGGTTATAATTATAAGTAATGGAACATGAGTAGATTTTTGCAATAGACGACCGCTATAGCCCTAGGAACTACACAAAGGTTATAATGATAAATATGGGAACATGTGTAGATTTTTGCAATAGACGACCGCTATAGCCCTAGGAACTACAAAAATGTTATAATTATAAGTATGGGAACATGTGTAGATTTTTGCAATAAACGACCGCTATAACACGTTGAAAATGTTAAGAACACAAATGGGTAAACTGCTATTTTTCTCCCATTGTCCATGTTGTGAAAATTCAGTAGCTGGCCAGTTTCGGTCTGTGTTGTTCGCGTGTTGTTCAATGCAATAAAGAGGAATTTATGCTATTGTCCTCTTGGCATTCCTGGCATTAAGGTTCCTCTATCATGACGTACCCAGTGCCTATTTGGAGTCGCCACAGCTTTCTGCGTAAGGGCAGCATCAGTTATTCTGCAATTTGTTACTTCCTAGGCGGTTCCTTCAGAAATGCGTGAGCAAGTTTACTTTTGTTACTTTGTTTCCAAGCAGTTTTCTACTCCTCTGTTAACTTGACTTGACTTGACTTTGATCCACTGTCATTGAGCGTCAGCTCTTACTGACCTTGATGCCATTATGTGGTACTGCGCAGTTTAAACCACTTTTAAACCACTTCTCTATTCCTTTTGCTTATTCATGCTGTTTTGGGTTAGCAGTTTCTCTTCTTTAATGCACTCAGATCTGCATCCCTGTTGATGTTCAATGGCTTGCAGTGATAACATCATCTTCTCTCCAAATGCTTTATTTTTATCAAGCATTTCCCACTTCCTCTACAAATTACTCATCAATTTGCATTCAGCGAACTTCTTTGTATTTTCAGTGCGTTTATAAAAGCTTCTAACCTTTCGTTCATTTGATCAATTCCGGGGACAGAAATCTCTTTTTCTTCAGTGCAGTTTTCCAGGTTAATAAACAGTTTTTTCAAGTACAAGAGGACATCTCCGGCCCATGTGTCCCTAAACTGGTCTATTAGGTCTGACAAATATCGTCTCACTCTACTCTACTTGTGTACTTTTGTGCCCAAAACTGTGTGTCTTAACATCTCGGAAACCGTATAGTCACCAAATAACGGGGACTAGTGGGTCTCAAAAACTTTGGCAGCGGATCATTTAGAAGAATTTGCCGCACACGTGTCCAAATGCTACCGTAAAAGATGCTCCGTGATAAAAAAGGAAGGAAAACGATTTGTATTCTATAAGGACTTATTTGCGTCCCCCCTCCCTTATTTTCTAAGGACGATCTTTGCAGACCACCGCTGGGCATTAGACTACAATTTAGGAATCAGTACCACAGACGGATTTGCCGACTCGCATTTCATTTTTTAAAATAGTTTTTAAATAATAATAATGTTCAAAAATAAGGTTGGCTGCGCTTGTTTATTTTGGGGTCAAATTCAACACAGCCTATTAGCACAGTCTAATATGGTATCACGTTTTGTGGCTATCATAATCTTTCACGCTGGGTTGTATTTATGGGAATAATTTTTGATGGGTTTAAGAGGAAAACAAAGAAGATAATGATGGTAATAACTGTGACAGACAGACTGGTAGTTTTAGATTGACAGATAAAATGATCAATCGTTCGTCTGAACAATTCTAGCCAAACTGGCAAGTAACCCGTTAAAAGCAGTTATAGAATTCGATTTCTGTCTCATGTCCTGAGGATGGCGCCATTTATTCTCTAGCTAGTTTCTTTATATCAGTCTCCTTCCACATTCACCTTCCACGGAGCATGGAAGTCCATCAATATACACCGACATTTGGAAACTATAATTAACCAAAACACACTTATACAAACTGAAGACAAGTTACATGATTTAAAAAAAAAAAAAAACAACAACCATTCTAATAACTAAATCACGTTTATACGGAGTTTATAAATCTGAACTATGTAAGTGAATTTCTTTACACAATGTGAAATAGAAGCAAACAATATGACGGATTCTTAGTCACAATATAGTCGAATTTACGTATTCTTACCTCACAATATAGCGGTTATCGACATATTTGTTGAACAAAAAATAAATAAAAAACGCCAAGACAGATCAATGCACAATTCAGCTGACCACTTCTTCCCTCAAACTTATGCAGATTGAGAGTCTGGGTGTGTTCGAATAAAACCTGAATAATTACACCAAGTCTTAGTTGTCAAGGGAGGTAATTGTTGGCCCTCGTTTAGATATTGATTTATTTTTTTTAAAATTTACCCCGTCACTTAGTTGCGTGTCGATTGTTACAGACATATCAGGAAAGTTGTTATTCTTGGACTTCAAGATATGCCATATAGTAATCACGTGTTAAGGCATATATTCTCGCTGTTCAGTCAAACAAAGTTATTCATACTTCAGTAGATGCCCAGGGTATCAACTATACGAGTCTGCTCATCCTCTCTCAGTGCATATCTCTTTCATTTTCCCACCGGGTGCAACTTATATTTTTTTATTTCGGCAATAGTTTTCTCCTCCGCGTGTTCCGTAATCTGTCCCTCCTGTTTCCTTGGCGCGTTCCAGTATTTGCCTGGCCAGGAGTGCTAGAAATGCATTTGATGAGTGTGTCTGTGGCAGCGATAAAAATGACAGCTGAATATCTGCTTCAAGAGTGCCAAAATATGAAGAACAGGGAACATATAGCTCCTGGACAAACTTTGTGGAGATACCAACAGCCTGAGCCTGACCACTGCTTTATTTAAACTTATTCAAGCTGACACCTGAAAGCGTTTTTCTTCTTCTTTGATCCTTAGCCGCCGACTGTCAAAGCAATCGGTGGCCATCACGCCTGGTGTCTCTTAGTGCAGCAACAAACATGTGCATGTCCTCTTGGTTACTCCGAGTAGTAGTTCTTGGTTGGTGATGGTATTCTGCCAAAAGATTCAGAGAATTTTCCTTGGGCAGATTGTGTGGAAGGAGGACAATTTCGACATTTCTTTCTCTGTTACTCTCTAGCATTCCGCACCATAGAGAAGCACATAAAGTACACAGTCTCACATAATCTTAATTTTGTGTTTGTGCTGTACTGAGAGAACTTCCAGATGTTGTTTAGACTAGCCAGAACTGTTCTCGCTTGACTCATTCTGTTGTTGATGTCTTTGCTTGTTCCGCCGTCTGGTGTAACACCAGGTATGTAAATGTGTCCGTCTGGTCCAGCTTCTGGTTCCGTATTGTTATGGGCTCAGGACTGTACACATTGAGTGTGTGCCAAGAAAAGAAAAAGAAGAATATATCCCGTAAATAATCAGTTAACTTTCGATTAGTTTTCTTAAATGATGCTCTCGGGATCTCGTTAGGTTTCACCCCTGTCGCAGCTAATATTACAAGCATCCATCGCGTTGCAGACAATGCTCGTCCGGTAGCGGCCCCTGGGTTTACGCACTCAGCGCATGATCCATTATAACGTACGAAATGCCGATTTTCAAAAGTGATATTCTGTCACATGTTACTTTCTTCAAGTAGTATATTTTTTTGGGTCAATTAATTTTCCCACTAGCTCAACTTTTTTCTTACTTAGTCGTTCCTCTTCTACCGTGGGGTGTAGAAATTTGCCAGAGAGAGCGCCATACTGTCCTATCGGCTGTCTGCCTCCTCGTGTGCTGTATTTCTTGCAAAAACATTGAGATACCAAGCTGAACAATGACCTAAATTTTAATATTTCATTCATTCCATTTTATACACGGCGTAACTAAAGACAGATGGACTAAAGGATAGAGAGAAGGGAGAGGCATAAAGCCGAACACGTGCAACACAAAACACGCGTCGCGCGATACACAATTACTACTATCACGCGTGTAAGGCCACATGCACTAACTTTTTCGGACGGACAGTGATAAAAACACTAACCTTCCCAGAGTTAGGTTTTTAAATCCTGAAAAACTCTTATTAGAAAGATGACAATAGATGGGTTTACGTTTGAAAACATTACAGTACCCAGACAGCACATCTTCGAAACAGGAGGTAGAAGGAATTGCATATTTTGAACGCAGCATTTTAGCTCTATTAAATATATATATTTGGGTTCCTTAGGGTTTGCTGACAAAGAATATGTACAACGTTATGCAAATAGTCTAGGAATTAACAAGTTATAGCCAAAATAAAATGATGGTGCTGTCAGACAACACCCAAAATCAGAATCGCTCAGTGGTAGATTTTTTTACACCACCATTGTACGGGAAATGGGCCACAAGTTACATTTGAACTGATTGGCTGGAATGATATGTAAGGCTAAAACACGATTGGTCGGGCTATAAATGCTATCCTTGGTTGTTAGGGGAGACGTAGGAAGTTAAAATTTTTTCAAACACTTGTCGAAACGTGGCTCCATTGGCCAGACTCGCTGATATACTCACTTAGGAGCGTTAGTTCGAGACCACTAGTTCAAATAAGCTTGATAAAGCAACAGTGCGTTGAAGCCAGCTCATATTTTTGCTAAATAAAAGCCTGGAACATAAGCAGATGGGAATTTGTGCCAGTATTTGTGCCAGAATTCATTGCTAATCAACGTATCTGTGTTTGTTTCCATGAATTGTGGTAAGCTTGAAACATTCAGTATCTTTTAATGAAAATTGAATGTGAATTGTTAATTTATGCCTGTATATATGTGTAGTTCAGTAGCAAACATGATGTAAAGCCTATAATGCTCCAGCCTGAACAGAAGGTGTCGGAGGAAAGTAAAACGGCATGGAATGGCCAAACAGTACACTGACACCTAGATGATTGACTAGAAAGAAATAATGCTGGAAGTGCAGAGGCGTAGTAACCATTAAGGAGGTTAATACTGGTATAAAGTATTTCAGATGAAGCTGACAGTTGGCCTAACGCTCTGAACTCAATGTTTGTGATGTATTGTGCTCAGTGTAAAAAGAGAGTATAAATTAGTTATGACGTAGAAGGTACATCCTTCTTGTTTTCAGGGACCGTGGTCTTGATGGTATTGAGCAGCACCTGGTCAGAGCTTTGCTGAATCCAGAGTCGGACAGCATACTCCTTGGTCCATTTAGCTATCAGTGAGGTGTCTCCAGAGCACAGGGGAGAAATCGAGCAGAGGAGTCCTTTCCTGCGCCATCACGCAAGATAAGCTGATGTGGCCAGCTGAGCTCAAAATTATGTACCCCCATCTTAAAATAACATTGTAACATAAACTTAAGAGGGGAAGTAAATTGTTTTAATATCAGGAACTGAGAACATCTCCAATACTAGTTCCAATAAAGACAAACTATTGAAGTCATGATGACAAATACCAACAGAGCTTGAACAAAACAAAACCAGTATTACCTCATATTACTACTACACAACTGACACACATAGGATACTTTTAATAATATATGTCACTACAATATTCATATTGATAAATTCTGTACATATAACTTGTAATTAAAATTGATTGTGATTCCTGGTTCCCTTTGTATTTGAATCAGGACACATATTCATTCATGACAGAAATGAATACATATTGTTATTTGAAAAGTTATCAGTGACTCCTTTAAGATATCCTTGTAGAGTGTTTTATGTATGTGAGTGTCACAGTGTTGTCAAGTGTGGTGGAATAAATTACATTGTTTATCTGTCTGTTGTTGTTATGACTTACACTTCATCATACACATACCCTAGACATACAACGTAGTCATCACACTATTCCAGAATAATTCTGACTGAGATATATATATATATGTGGCAGCAAGTAAGGTTATCTATAATACACTACTCTTATTAGATATAGATACCTTCACAGCTGATCTCAGTCAGTACACTAAGTCCCCTATAAATATTTATAACATCCCACTTCACCACAGACTGGTAACTTTATCATGTAAAACTAACTATTATAGAGACGACTAATATGGGTTTCTGCGTGGGACTGGTAACTTTATCATGTAAGACTAACTATTATAGAGATGACTAATATAGGTTTATGCGTGGGACTGGTAACTTTATCATGTAAGACTAACTATTATAGAGTCGACTAATATGAGTTTCTGCGTGGGACTGGTAACTTTATCATGTAAGACTAACTATTATAGAGACGACTAATATGGGTTTCTGCGTGGGACTGGTAACTTTATCATGTAAGACTAACTGTTGTAGAGACAACTAATATGGGTTTCTGCGTGGGACTGGTAACTTTATCATGTAAGACTAACTGTTGTAGAGACAACTAATATGGGTTTCTGCGTGGGACTGGTAACTTTATCATGTAAGACTAACTGTTGTAGAGACGACTAATATGGGTTTCTGCGTAGGACTGGTAACTTTATCATGTAACACTAACTGTTGTAGAGACGACTAATATGGGTTTCTGCATGGGACTGGTAACTTTATCATGTAACACTAACTGTTATAGAGACGACTAATATGGGTTTCTGCGTGGGACTGGTAACTTTATCATGTAAGACTAACTGTTGTAGAGTCGACTAATATGAGTTTCTGCGTGGGACTGGTAACTTTATCACGTAAGATTAACTGTTGTAGAGACGACTAATATGGGTTTCTGCGTGGGACTGGTAACTTTATCATGTAAGACTAACTGTTGTAGACACGACTAATATGGGTTTCTGCGTGGGACTGGTAACTTTATCATGTAAGACTAACTGTTGTAGAGACGACTAATATGGGTTTCTGCGTGGGACTGGTAACTTTATCATGTAAGACTAACTGTTGTAGAGACGACTAATATGGGTTTCTGCGTGGGACTGGTAACTTTATCATGTAAGACTAACTGTTGTAGAGACGACTAATATGGGTTTCTGCGTGGGACTGGTAACTTTATCATGTAAGACTAACTGTTGTAGAGACGACTGATATGGGTTTCTGCGTGGGACTGGTAACTTTATCATGTAAGACTAACTGTTATAGAGACAACTAATATGGGTTTCTGCATGGGACTGGTAACTTTATCATGTAAGACTAACTGTTGTAGAGACGATTAATATGGGTTTCTGCGTAGGACTGGTAACTTTATCATGTAAGACTAACTGTTGTAGAGACGACTAATATGGGTTTCTGCGTGGGACTGGTAACTTTATCATGTAAGACTAACTGTTGTAGAGACGACTAATATGGGTTTCTGCATGGGACTGGTAACTTTATCATGTAAGACTAACTGTTGTAGAGACGATTAATATGGGTTTCTGCATGGGACTGGTAACTTTATCATGTAAGACTAACTATTATAGAGACAGTTAATATGGGTTTCTGCATGGGACTTGTAACTTTATCATGTAAGACTAACTGTTATAGAGACGACTAATATGGGTTTCTGCATGGGACTGGTAACTTTATCATGTAAGACTAACTATTATAGAGACAAGTAATATGGGTTTCTGCATGGGACTGGTAACTTTATCATGTAAGACTAACTATTATAGAGACAACTAATATGGGTTTCTGCATGGGACTGGTAACTTTATCATGTAAGACTAACTATTATAGAGACAACTAATATGGGTTTCTGCATAGGACTGGTAACTTTATCATGTAAGACTAACTGCTACAGAAACCGCTGCTGCAAGAGCACGTGAATGTTTTGGTGCAGGCTTCCTGCGAGAAGACCAGGTGTAGTAGTCGTTGTATACTCCATACGAAACACAGCTGCTGGCCGAACGGGCGAATGATCAATAATACATTGACAACGGCTTCTAATGCAGGAGATTGAAAAGGCCTGGTATCGGGCTGGGGGCGCACCATGGACTGTAATGGTAAGCGGTCAGAACTATCCAGAAAGCAATGGCAAACTACTGGATGCACAATGCCAAGAAATCCATAATGGCTAATCTGAACAAAAAGGTAAATGATGAAAATATGAACGTAATTGCAATGTTCTTTTTACTGTATAGATCATACGGTCCAAGAACCTTTAGAAAGGTAAATTGTAAAGGATCCCGTTACACGCCCATTGAGGCATATTGGGAATATGGTGTTAGGCCCATATTTTCTCGACCATTGGCACATTAGGGGTGATGTGGTCAGCATCACGCCGGCTGCCTTAACCTTCCCAGAGTTGCTCTGGTACCAAATTCATCAGGCTGGGTCGACCTCGGAGCCTTTTGTGGTCTAGCATAATCTCACCTCAACTGGGGATCGAACCTTGGACCATCGAGCTAGGAAGCCAGTGCACTAACCACTGTGCTACCTCGGCTACTTTTAGAAGTAAGACGTAAATATACTAAAACAAATGTATGCAATGTAAAGTAATAATAAACTGTAAAATGCAGAACAAAAATATAAAAAAAACTTTGCCTAATTTTTGTCCAACAATGGCCAAAGTTGGAGCATAAAAATGATGATCTTCAAAGGTATTAACCTTGGCTCAAGATTTCTCTTGGCTCACATAGAAATAGAAGAATGATGCTTCTACTACAGGAATTTTAAGCAATCAAGCATAACAACTGAGATCATCTAAGCTGTCATGAATTTTATATCTTCCTGCCCTTTATATGAAGACAAATAAATTTGCTAGTATTTGTTGAGCCCCCAACTGATATAATTCAGTAAAATATTACTTTAATAGTCCTGGATGGTAATGTATTTAAATTAACTGAGGCATACGGGTGCAATTCACTCAATAATGATTAAATAAACTATTAATTTGTATTTACAGATAAATTTAATAAACAATTATAGTTAACAAAATTAAATTAGGATTTTTATGAAACAATGAAGCACGGACGTTTTCATCACTGGTAGTGACTTTAAATTTTTCGATCAGTTTTCTTAAATTATGCTCGTGGGATCTCGTTAGGTTTTACATATCGTTAAAAAAGTTCTTTTTCTGGGCCTGTCAATTTATATGTCAATGTGGCATGCTCGCTCCACGCAAACAGAAGTCAATGTTGTTTCAAAAAATTGTCGAGCGATCAGGTAAAATTAAGGGAGTGAAGAATTAGAACAGGATGTGTGTTAAGTGATTATTTCATATCTGTGTATCGATAAATCATACAGGCCATCAGATATGTTACCGCTCTGTTTAGCAGTAACGTCTTTCAGTAGAAGGTATTACTGGTAATGTCTGAAACTTTGCCCTACTGTTAATGTTTGCCACCACTGTTACAATATGGTGGTGTCTTCGTGTGTATGGATAGGACGTCAACTGATACCTGTATGAAGTTGAATACTGGCACGGATAAGGCGTGCGTTGTTTCTTAAATGCGCCACACAGGCTAATATAATTAATTAGGTCGAGGTTCCGTAGTAAGGCCACGCCCACACAGAGCTATTTATGGATATGAGTTACTACTGTCACGCCTGCTGTTCTATTACCGAGTTTAGAATGTTGTAGTGAGTGTGTGTACGTACAATCACACACCACAGGTACGCACATCAGAGGCATGGAGCGTTGAAACTACAGGCGACATTTAATAACAGTTTATTACATCACAACACGTTAACATCGAATACACATAGTCAAATTACAGTTCACAGCAATAAAGTACTCCACTTCTCAGAATGACTGCTCACACGGCAGCTACAATAATCAATAATCATGGCCTATAAAGTACTCCACTTCTCAGAATGACTGCTCACACGGCAGCTACAATAATCAATAATCATGGCTTATAAAGTACTCCACTTCTCAAAACGACTGCTCACACGGCAGCTACAATAATCAATAATCATGGCCTATAAAGTACTCCACTTCTCAAAAGACTGCTCACACGGCAGCTACAATAATCAATAATCATGGTCTATAAAGTACTCCACTTCTCAAAACGACTGCTCACACGGCAGCTACAATAATCAATATTCATGGCCTATAAAGTACTCCACTTCTCAGACCGACTGCTCACACGGCAGCTACAATAATCAATAATATAAAGTACTCCACTTCTCAAAACGACTGCTCACACGGCGGTTACAATAATATCCTCCACAAACCTGAACATGGCCACTTAATTATCTTAATATCCAAAAATGACTGCCTTCATTGCAGTTACAATATACTCATCTGCACACACAGCGAAAAACCACTAATCGACATTTTCTCCATCCACTGCGCAGGGACACTCACAGAAAAACCCTCAGGGCTCGACCACTTCGGTCAAACGCCCAGAACAGACTCCCCAGATCACACACCTCCCGCTCAAACAGTCACGAGACTCGGCTGTTCAAAACACAGCTCAGTCTAAATACATGCACGGGGCTAGCCGCAAGAGCTAAACACACATAGCTCAAAACAGTTCAGAATAAATACATCTCCACACTTGAGATGACCAGCGTTCACCACGCTTTCTGACATACTGTCTCACGAAACTAGGAGAAGACACTTTTAAACAAATCCATTACTAATCGGCAAGCAAGCGCCCTAACCCAAAATTCACTCTATCCAACAAGCATTTTCAGGATTACTTCCCCTCCATAAGATCTACTCTCAACAGTTTGATAAGAAAACCTTGAACGATGAAAGCGAAAAGAACGTCAAGTAACGGTTGAGAAAAAAGATAAAGAAGGGCACAAAAAGAAATTAAAAGGCTGGCACAGGAAAATGTAACAATCGAAGTTTGACTCATCACAACACATAAGAAATAATGACAATAATGCTAAATAAAACAGTGTAGATGAAAGATATTATGGCTATGATTGTTGTGGTGATGATAGAGATGACGCAGATGACAATAACAGACGAAGAAAATAAAATTATTACAATGCTGATGTTTCTTCGGACAACCAATTATCAGATTTATGTTTGAACGATTGTTTTTTGTCCACAAAAGAAGATAATGGGAACATGGATTATATTTCCCTGCTTGGGCAAATTTTCTAGATCTTGTTATTGTGTTAATGGTATTTTCCCCTTTAATTCCTGTGACAGTTTGAGTTTTCAGGGATAACAAAAAATTCTTTATTTTTTCCCTCAGTGGATATTATTATATTAACAAATGATGAGGGCAAGGGTGACATGAGAGACAACGATAAAGGTCAATAACAAAACATTTACATTATGATTGATTGAAGGATGTTTAGATAGAAAAAAGGTCTTTCTTCTCTCATTCCTGTTTCTTCGGTTAATGATGCTATTGATTACATGGGAAACATGATGGCATTAGGAACGCGGAAGTAGATAAGAGTGCAACAGAAAAAATAAAAGGAAATATTAAAAAATAGCTGTTCTCCGTGACAAAGTTCCCCCACTTTTCCCTCGTCAAAAAGAGGATGACGCTCTATTCTAAGCCTCTGTTGAAGACATAAGGTGAAGGATCCCGTTACACGTCCAGTTGAGACATATTGGGAATAAGGTGTTAGGCCCATATTTTCTTGACCATCGGCACACTAGGGGTGATGTGGCCAGCATCACGCCGGCCGCCTTAACCTTCCCAGAAGTTGCTCTGACGAAGACATGCTCGTGCAGAAAGTCAAAATACTGGATGAAATTTAGTAAAAATGTCTCGGTGAAAAAATAACCAAACTGTTCTCAGTTCTAATTTACTTCGACTGATAAAAGGGTTGATCCATAGCAATGCAGTAGCACGCCATATTGTGTTATGTTTGTGAACGAGCTTGAGATCAACACACAAGGACAGTACCTAAACTTCCCAGAAAACAGTAACCAAGGTTTGGGTGGGGCAACCACTGTTTTTCCCCCCTGCACATTTCTATGACCAATCAACCACAGAAATTACCAGATTTTTTTTTTTTAAATTGACAAATTTTATTATTTTGAACTCCTGTTACGTACATTTATTACCTACGGGGGTAGTCTTCGGTCCTGCCAAATGTACGCACCAGTTTTATATAGTTATATTATTTGTGCGTTCGATTGATTCACGCACTGACGTGCACAATGCTGTGTGAGTTGCTTTGGACGCACGTGTAACCTAGTTGGGTAGATTGTGACGTCATGATAGGGGCAGCTCGGACGACATTTATGTCCGCAGTGTTATTCTTTGATTCCTGGCAAATTTGAAGATGCCATCAGTTGTATTCGTATCTATTGGTCTTCATGGCGAAGCCAATAGTGGAGAATGAAGTAAGTGTCGCCCCATTTCTTATGGCAAGTTTGATTATGTAAATTTAAAGTATCAGGCCGCTCCTATTAATGGTCTAGCGGGAATTCATCGGAGATGACATTCCTAGAATTGGACACACGGAGTCGATAGCCTTTGGAATCTTTTGTAGAGGGAGAATCCATATGTGGAATCAAGTTAATGAATATATATATATATGCTTCACATGTTTAATATGCCGTTTTACCTATGCCAAAGTCGTGGTATGGATACCGAGAGGTTAGCCAAGATGAAACACTAACCTGGTTGTATTGTTATATCTGCCTTTGTTTGGATTGGATATGCTATCTAAGAATTTTATGAAGAAAGTCTGGGATGCTTACAAGTATGATATAAATTATTGCTCCGTGAGAATGAATCCGTTTGCCTTAATAAACGTCCTTGGGAGAAGGTCAACGGACGTTAATACCATGTCTGTTATATGGTAATGGAAGTGATCCTTAGTCACTGGAATATAAGAGAACTTAACTGTTTAAAGAATCTACAACAACTATTAACAGTGATATATAACAAATTTGAGTATGATCTTCGCATCTGTAAACTATGATTGTCTTGTTCCATTCGTTGGTGTACGTCAATAAAAATTTATGTACTAAAATCACCGGCTTGTGATGCTTGCCAATACTTAAATGCAACGATACTTGTTGGAATTTTAAGTGAAGTCTTTTTGACCTAATTTATATCCGTTTTTTTTTCGCGTGGTATATTTTGATGCTCTTATTGAGTTGTAATGATAAATTTTAATTTGGACCGTATTCGATTTCTCTGAAGAAAATCAAGTTTTTCTACAAATGAGTTTCATCGTGTAAAAATAATTTTGACTGTTCTAAAAGATTAACCAAATGATTTGATGGGTCAAGGAAACAATGCAATAACGTGGCTAAAGGTATTAATGCTAGTTTTGGTAGGGTACCTCCTTATACGCAAGAAAAGCTGCAGGTAAGAACGAATCACAGGATTCTGGTTCCTCCTGTGCGAGCTTACTTAAAATTGTAAGTAGAGTCATCCTATATACCTTTCCACTTGTGCCCAAGGGATTGTGGATGATAAAATGGGGTGGACGAGAATATGAAATCCATCCTCAGTACTTTCTCCATCAGTTTCCCTCTGAACCATTGTCTGTTTTAATATCTGATAAGTCTCTAGTATCCTAATCTTGAAACTGGTATATTGAGAGCAAAAATGTGTGATGCATCTCGGTGGGACAGTACTGAGACTTGAGGGTAGACTGCCAATCGCTGCCCCCCTGCACAGTACATGTCTACCAGATAAAGGATGTATTTTTCAGAGCAAACTAAAAAGCGCATTACTGTCTGCTGAATGAACGAATTTAATGAAAAGTAAGCTGCAAATTATGACACAGAACAAATGGAATCAATAAAGGAAAATACCAGAGATCAATTATTGCTTACATAGCCTTAGGACTATGATACCGAAGTGAGTAAATTTTTTCAAGTAGAAGTGTAATTCCGTTTTTTCTTAATTTTCTTAAAACCTCATTTTTCACACAAATGTGGGCACGTTGCCCCATGATTTTTCAAAAACTATTAGTGATACAGCAGTAAATATTTTGGGGCGATCGCAAATATATGCTGTACACTCTCTAGTGTTCAAGCCATAAAATAGGGGTCACCTAAATAACGCTGATATATGTTAACAAAACAAAATGTTAAGAAATAGCTAAGATACCCCCCTTAAAAATTTCAACTATTTTTTCGATTCCTATTTTTAAAATCCAAAAAAACTCAGATATTCAAAACCAATCAAAATTATTTTAGTAGATCATTATCATATATTAACAAATGAAACAGCCAAATTTATGTCTAACTAGAAAGTTGTACTTTCAATTGAGATATACTTGGGCTAGAAAATACCCAAAAAAGCTCAAATTTGCCTTTTTTTTTTCACTGTTTTTCCGCCATAGATTGCAAGTTTTTTAGTATATACCTCAATGTTTTGTATTTTTTTCAGTCATTTTGCTTGTATAAATGACGAGATATAGATATTAACTTATAATTCTGTGTTTTTCATTTTGGGGGTTTAACCTCCCCTTAACTGTTAGAGAATCTACAACAACTATTAACAGTGATATTAACATTTTGACGTATGATCTTCGCATCTGTAACTATGATTGTCTTGTTCCACTTCGTTGGTGTCACGTCAATAAAATATATGTACTGTAATCACCGGCTTGTGTGCTGCCAATACTTGCCCAGTTCACCCAATGCAACGATACTTGTTGGAATTTTCGTTTGAAGAACTTTGTTGACATTTATTCCGTTTTAACCATTCGCGTTTCAATTTACCTCTTCACTGAACTCAAAGATAAAACGGAGTCAACAATAAATGGTGTTCCAGTGTGGTCTGGAAGTAATTTCAAAGGAACGTACCCATCCAAATTATCGTTTGAAAAGAAGAATTTTTACTTTCAAGGCGACATCATCTCAATTTGGATCCTAGCGTGATATGAATCAGATTCAACTTACGTTTACCAAGGTCAAGGTCTTCAATCAACCTCCACGTCAAGTTTCACAGTGACTGATTACTTGGAGATCATCTCTTCATCATTATTACGTGCGAGCTGTAATCTAGAGAAGCAGAACGAAGTATTTTATCTGTAGACGTACATCCACGGAGACGAGGCACATTGATTTTTTACCTGCACGCGAGATGAGTATAACGTGTTTCCGTTGTACACTTTATTACGCTTAGTTGTGCCTTCCGTGTTATGTCCACCTTCATATTTTTCGTGTTAAGTGTTATATGTTGTGTATTCTTCGTGGGAGGTAGGGAGGTTGATCTGACGAACGAGATCCATCTCGAAGCCAATTCGGGCTCTTCGTCAGACGTTCTGTAGGGCTCGTCTTGTAAGTTTCAATTGAGCGATAGTTCCGGTACAAGGCTAGAAACCTTGCCGAAGTTCCGATCGCTAGTTGCTTCTTATAATATTATCTATTTAGCTGTTTCGTCACGTTTAATCGTTGTTTTTTGGTAGCTATTTTTATTCATAATTTAGTTTTATGATGAATTTTGTTTGTATTTTGCGTCCATCTCACCTTTCCTGTCGTTTAGTTTTTTACAAAACCTATGTTTTTACACTGTGTTGTCAATTGTACTGTTAATTATCTGATCGTAGTTATCGTCGTATATTTTTACGATATTCTATTTTAGTTATACATTTTTATTTTTTTTGATTTCTACGATTGTGTTCTACCGTCCAGTTTATCATGTCTTGTCGGTTATGTTTCTATTGTCTTTCTCGTTGTTCATTTCATGACATTTGATTACATAAATTTATTGATTAATAACATATTTAATAATTATATGATAACATTATACCGTTCTAAGGACAGGAACGAAGACCACGAGTTGTAGTAACAATTTTAAGTAGTATTATTACATAATAAAATTGAATAATGGCTACCTTAGACTATTTCATTAAGCAAGCAAAAGCTCTTCAGATGGCTCCTGAGGAAGCAAAAGCATTTGCACTTGCAGAATATAAGAAAGCTCAAGAAATAGAAGCTGATCAGAGAAGGTTAGAAACTTTACGTTTGGAAAATTTGAAATTTGAGGCAGATCAAAAAAAGGATTGAGGCGGAGGAGAATGAGAAAAAAATGAGATTAACTGCTGAGGAGGATGAAAAGAAGAGGAAATTTATAGCTGATGAAGAGGAGAAAAAAATGAGATTAACTGCTGAGGAGGATGAAAAGAAGAGGAAATTTATAGCTGAGGAAGAGGAGAAAAAAATGAGATTAGCCGCTGAATTAGAAGAGAAACGATTTCAGCGAGAGGCAGAACAGAAGCAAAGGGAGGCTGAAGATAGACTTAAAAAAGAAATGGAAGAAAAAAGATTAATAGCTGAAAAAGAAATGGAAGTTAAACAAAAAAGAAATGCAAGAAAGAAGATTAATAGCTGAACAAAACACAAAACGACTTCAGCTTGAGATGGAAGAGAATGAAAGAAAACGACAGCATGAACTGAAATTAGCAGAGTCAGAATATGAGAGACTTAGGTTAACTCAGGAAGCTAATTCTCAGAGAACTTTTGAAAGCCAAACTTCATCCAGACATGATAATTTTAAGGAAATTCACCTTAAATTACCAAAATTTAATCCCCCGTCTGATGACGTGATATTCTTCCTAGATAGGTTTGAGGCCACTTGTGTGTCTTATAACGTGGATAAAGCTCTATACTGTACATATTTATCCAGATTACTCACAGGGGACGCATTAGCAGTTTATCATACCACCAGCATTGGTGAGAAAAATGACTATAATGCTCTTAGAGCGGCACTTCTGCAAAAATTCCAAATGACAGAAGACCAATATCGATCAAGATTCCATACATTACTACCTCAATCTAGCAGAAATTTTAGTGATTTTCTGTCACAAATACGACTAACATTAGAAAGATGGATCGAATTATCCAAAATTGAAAAGTCGTATGAAGGTCTCTTCGATTTACTGATGCGCGATAAGGTACTTTCGTCTGTAAATCCTACATTTCTCGCATTTTTACACGAACGGAAACCTTTATCTATGAAAGACCTGGAACAGCATGCTAAAAATTTTTGCACTGCTCACCCAAACATGGATCTAAGTAATGCACAGATTAAGAATGAATTGCCTGTTGCTTTTGCAGCACAACAAAACAATTTTTCACGCAATCGTTCTTTTAGTGCTGACAGATATGTCAATAAGGGAAATAATGACAATTTTAACAATGGTAATTTTTACAAAGGGAAGCAATTTCAACAATCTGCTCCATTTAATGTTTCTTGGAACCAGGCTCACAGATCGCGAGATTTTGGTAACAATAATTTTAAAAATAATCAAGGACATTATAATAAACAAAACTGGAGATCAAGATCTCAGGGTCCGCAAAACAAACAATTTTTTGGAAATAAACCATTTTACCAACATCATAACGATAATTATACAAATTATCGGACTAATCCAAATTTTAACTCTAGCAGAAACTACAATTATGGCAATTTTAATGACAAAAATCAAAATCGATCGCGTCGACGAGATAGATCGTTGAGTAATACGAATAGACATTCTAATGTCGCTTTTAGTGATACACAGGCTAACATTGAACAGGGTAAAGGAGCTGAAACTCATAATGCTATGTGTTGTTCTCTTGATTGTACCCAAGTCAAAGATTGTTCAGAATGCTCTACTCTTTTCCAGCCCAGGGCGATCACGACGCTGCGTTGCGGACATACCTTGCCTAGTCTACCTGCAGTCTGTACGGCCACTGCTGCTTCAGTACACCAGGGACAGGGCTCTCTTAAGTTTAACAAGGGATTTGTCAACAATATTTCATGCTCTCTCCTATTTGACTCTGGTTGCAGTACAGTCGGCGTCCGGACTTCGCTGATCAACCCAAGTTGTGCCACGGGCCGGGTTGTCAAATGTGTAACGTTTGGTGGCACAATTGAAACATTTGCCACTGCTATTATTGATCTTAATACTCCATTTTTTTTCAGGAAAGATTCAAGCTTGTCTCCTTCCGAATCCAATTTGTGATTTGATACTTGGTCGCATACATGGTATTAAAGAGTGTACACCACAGCAAATTGCTGAATGGGAAGAGCGACATATTCAAACTGCAAATGCAGTAGTGACTAGAGCGCAAGCTACTAATATGTCGCATGATACACCTATGGAACCTACAGTTCATACCACTTGTGATGATGATGCTCCTATTTCACGGGAGTTGTTTGCAACATTGCAAAAGAATGATGATTCATTAAAAAAAATTTTTCAGTATGTGAACAAAAATAATACCAGCAACAAACTTGCAAAATCTAGACATGATTTTATACTTAAAAATGGCATTTTGGTTAGAGTAATACGAGAAAAGGATTCATCCTTATGTTCTCAGATTATAGTCCCATCCTGTATGAGATCTCGTATATTACGACATGCGCATGACTCGCAATGTGCGGGCCATATGGGTTTTTCGCGTACCAAATCCAGAGTGCTTTCGGCATTCTACTGGCCAGGCGTACATAAGGACATCACTCTCTATTGTCGGTCTTGTTTGATATGTCAAGAAGTTAAGGTACGGGGTCCATTTCATGCGGCTCCTATTCAAGCTGCGGACATCCCGATTAGACCATTTGATAAAATGGCTATAGACATTATTGGTCCTATGCTACCATCTGCTAGAGGGCATACGCATATTCTTACGTGCATTGATATGTGCACTCGCTGGCCTGAAGCTATCCCTCTCAAGAACACTTCATCTGCCAGTGTAGCAGAGGCATTGATGTTAATCTTCTCACGCATTGGTTTTCCACGGAAAATCTTGTCGGATCATGGGGTTCAGTTCATTTCTGAATCCATGTCTCAAGTTATGAAGACATTAGGTATAGACAGATCTCTAAGTTCTATTTATCATCCGATGTCAAATGGGTTAATTGAGCGTCTAAATAGGACACTCAAGCAGTTGTTGGGTAAGATAGCTCAAGACCACCCACAAGACTGGGATCGGGTCCTACCCGCTTGTCTCTTTGCGTATCGCGAAGTACAAAATCAAGCAACGGGGTTTTCTCCATTTCAACTTGTTTTCGGCATGCAACCACGCGGTCCGATGTCGTTAATCCACGACTTATTGGTTGACGAGAATATTGAAGAGGAAACTCAATCCTCTTATGAGTATGTGATCTCTCTGAGAAAGAGAATCATAGATGCTTGTAGACTAGCTACTGCATCATCCGAACAAGCCAAAGAAAAAGCTCGTCTATTTGCAAACAAGTATAGACGTCTTCGCCAGCTCATACCTGGTGATGAAGCTTTTGTCTTACTACCTGCGCATAATAATCGTCTTTTAATTACCTGGAGAGGTCCTTTCAGGATCATCTCAAGAATATCCGATGTCGACTACATCGTTGATGTTAATGGTAAACATAAAACCTTCCACATTAATATGTTGAAGGAATATTACTCACGTCCTGATTATCTACAATCAGTGTTCCAAGCAACTGACGATCCTACACCTCCTATTCAACACTATTCTAGTTTGTCTGTCATCCAAGAAGAGGAATCTTCTTTCGATGATGTACAACTACCAATACCAGTTGTACCACTCCATTCCACTGAGAAATGGAATGATGTTACTATCTCATCTACTCTTACTGATGATCAACGTCAGCAAGTCTCTAATATTCTACACACGTATGAGGATGTCCTCACTGACATCCCAGGTCATACGTCAGTCATCCAACATGACATTATTCTGACTGACGATACACCGATTCGAGTTCGCCCATATCCTATTCCTTTACACTTTCGTGATAAGGTTGATAAGGAATTGGATGAGATGCTTCAATTAAATATAATTGAACCATCTTCATCACCATATTCTTCTTCTATGGTAATCATTAGGAAGAAGGACAACAATATACGTCTTTGCGTAGATTACAGGAAATTAAACAAAGTTACAAAATTCGATGCGGAACCATTACCTCTTTTAGACGACTTATTAGAGAAATTATCTCATGCCACATTCTTTTCGAAATTTGACCTTTCAAAGGGTTATTGGCAAGTGCCATTAACCCCTAAAGCAAAGCCATTCACCGCTTTCTCGACGCCACGGGGTCTTTTTCAATGGAATTTTATGCCATTCGGTCTAATGAATGCGCCAGCTACCTTTGTACGCATGATGCGCCGCATATTGTCTCATCGTCCCGATGTCATTACTTATATAGATGACATCTGTCTTTTTCAGTGACTCTTGGGATGAACATATTCAGGGTTTAAAATCTTTACTTTCTACCTTACGGGATTATAACTTAACAGCGAAACCTTCAAAGGCTTTTGTCGGTTTTCATGACATCTCATTTCTTGGTCACCGTATAGGTCGCGGTTTAATGTATACAGAAGACAGTAACGTCTCTAAAATTTTAAACATCTCAGCACCTAAGACAAAAAAACAAGTGAGGTCGCTCTTAGGACTAATACAGTTCTATTCTAAATTCATCCCTCATTTGTCTACTATAACTGCACCTCTTTCTTCGTTACTGAAGAAAGGCACACCTAATGTAATAAAGTGGTCGCAGGATCATCAAACGGCTTTAGATTATATAAAACAATTTTTTTCAAATAAGCCTTTTTTAAGGTTGCCTAACAAAGATCTCACCTTTGTTCTTCGCAGTGATGCTTCTTCCTACGCTATCCGGCAGTTTTGATGCAGGAATACGGAGGCACCTTATTTCCGATTATGTACGTATCCAGAAAGCTTACGACGAGCGAGATGAAGTATTCCGTTCTGGACAAAGAGCTCCTCGCTCTTGTCTGGTCAATCACAAAACTGGATCGTTATCTCCTCGGATCACACTTTGTGGTGGAATCCGACCAGAAAGCTCTTACAGCACTGAACACTGGGAACGTGAAGTCATCAAAGTCAGCGCGTTACGCTATTGCGCTTCAACCGTTCCATTTTGAGATACGAGCTATTCCTGGAGTACAGAATGTGTTTGCAGACTGTCTTTCAAGATGCCCTAGTGAACACGTCGAAATTAAACCACTTCCAGATGGTGAAACGTCCTCACAGAAACATGAATAACTTTGTACATGGTCACTGATTATACATCTGTGGAGACTATGTGTAGTTCTGCAGTATTCGTATATATATATAACTTTCAGAATATACTTACGTATGGATTATAACATTATTTCTTGTGAAGTAACGTTTTGTTAGAACGGGAACAGTGATATTAAAGTAACATTTTTTTTTTAGTATGGAAACATTGGTAAGAGTGACAAATAGACATTCACTATTGTTATGGAACAGATTACACTACATATCGTGTTCGTAAACGTATTTCGGACAGGGTACATTTAGAACATATTCTTGTCGATTTAACTAGTTCTAAAAGAATATTAACAATGAGTGAAATTGAAATCACTTAGAATAAATTAGTAATTAGTTATTTGTTCATAAATTAAGTACTATTAATTAGTATAATTCAATTTAATCAATTTGATTGATTATAAATCACACATCTACTAACTTTATTAGTGTTTCGCAATACGTGTATTCACGTATCCCACTACATGATATCTCACTTTTAGATAACTAGTCAAACTTACTAATGTTAGGAAATAGTAAGTGCGTTGCTTCTTAAAGTGTTTAATTATGCTTTGTTTCATTTTGCATGTTGTATTTTAAAATTTTCTGTTTTATTGATGCTTTTATCATTGATCATCATCAGTGTTGCTGTTCATTTTCATTTTTGAAATCATATGTTTCAAATTTCTTTTAAAACAATTTGGTTGAATTTTATTATCATTTTTTTTATGGTTTATTTCATTTTCATTTTCAACTTCTTTTTACTTCGAATATTACCACATCGTTCCAAAGTAGGTCGATGGTGGATGTGTGCTTTAATGCATACTATCATTTAGTTATATTGTTTTCATTTAATATTCTTTTCTTAATATGATATAATTTTATGCATGTCATAAATCTTGTTGTAGTTTTGACTCACCTCTCTCGAGTAATTAGTTCGAAAAAAATTAATAGAATTAATTTTTTTAAGGGGAGGTAATAAGGGAGCTGTTACGTACATTTATTACCTACGGGGGTAGTCTTCGGTCCTGCCAAATGTACGCACCAGTTTTATATAGTTATATTATTTGTGCGTTCGATTGATTCACGCACTGACGTGCACAATGCTGTGTGAGTTGCTTTGGACGCACGTGTAACCTAGTTGGATAGATTGTGACGTCATGATAGGGGCAGCTCGGACGACATTTTATGTCCGCAGTGTTATTCTTTGATTCCTGGCAAATTTGAAGATGCCATCAGTTGTATTCGTATCTATTGGTCTTCATGGCGAAGCCAATAGTGGAGAATGAAGTAAGTGTCGCCCCATTTCTTATGGCAAGTTTGATTATGTAAATTTAAAGTATCAGGCCGCTCCTATTAATGGTCTAGCGGGAATTCATCGGAGATGACATTCCTAGAATTGGACACACGGAGTCGATAGCCTTGGAATCTTTTCGTAGAGGGAGAATCCATATGTGGAATCAAGTTAATGAATATATATATATGCTTCACATGTTTAATATGCCGTTTTACCTATGCCAAAGTCGTGGTATGGATACCGAGAGGTTAGCCAAGATGAAACACTAACCTGGTTGTATTGTATTATCTGCCTTTGTTTGGATTGGATATGCTATCTAAGAATTTTATGAAGAAAGTCTGGGATGCTTACAAGTATGATATAAATTATTGCTCCGTGAGAATGAATCCGTTTGCCTTAATAAACGTCCTTGGGAGAAGGTCAACGGACGTTAATACCATGTCTGTTATATGGTAATGGAAGTGATCCTTAGTCACTGGAATATAAGAGAACTTAACTGTTAGAGAATCTACAACAACTATTAACAGTGATATTAACATTTTGACGTATGATCTTCGCATCTGTAACTATGATTGTCTTGTTCCACTTCGTTGGTGTCACGTCAATAAAATATATGTACTGTCATCACCGGCTTGTGTGCGGCCAATACTTGCCCAGTTCACCCAATGCAACGATACTTGTTGGAATTTTCGTTTGAAGAACTTTGTTGACATTTATTCCGTTTTAACCATTCGCGTTTCAATTTACCTCTTCACTGAACTCAAAGATAAAACGGAGTCAACAACTCCCTTGTGACATTTAAAGTCAAATATTGATATTATACCCCACCTTCATAGAAAACATAAAATTTTCGTTTACGAAGCACTATTTTTGTGGTGCCTAGTTGGCAGGGAGGATAGTATGATTCACTTCCGTAGCTAGGCGGTGGTGCCGTTCGAAACGTCCTGAGTTCGGATCTCCGGTAAGCCACTCACTTCTGTCGTTTTTCTGTTGTCTAGTTTTCTACTTCTTTATTTCTTACGGGTGCCTGACACATACCTTTATGTGTGTAATATGTATTTATTTACAGTTTACAGGCCTCGGGTTTCCCTTCTTTATTTGTTTAAATTTTCTTTAAATAACTTTATTTCAGTGGGAGATTTGGCGTTCATTTTTTTCTCACCATGCCAAGGAACTGCGGCTCCAAATTCAAACACAATTGTAATTTTCCTTATATTTTACATCGCACGTTACGTTTATTTTGGGTCACAAACGTTTATATTTGTTTCATATTAATTTCATATTAATTTTCTATTTTCATTCATCATCTTGTAATGCTTTGGCATTGGTTACATTCCAAATTTTTAAAAATCGGAAACTACGAAAAATGTGTTATAAAACATTTCAAATATTTTCATAAATATCTATTACAAGCACATAGTAATTCGTGTCACCTGAATCCAGCTGGCCACACACGTTTACAAAATGGCCATGCGTGTGCCTTGGCCAATGGGTTTGCTCATCGTTACATTGAGGAATATAATTATTGGCATGCCTATCTGAGTGTTCGATTGACAGAGTGGTTAGAGCGTTGGTCTCTCGCTGCAAAGGCGCCGGGTTCGATTCACGGTACCGACACGCTTCAGTCTACCCAGCTGTAAATGGGTACCTGAGTTTAAGTTAAAGAAAGAAAAGGCAGCAAGGAAGGGAACTGGTCACCCCCACCTCTCGATGTTGAAATAATATGGTGAAGCCTCTAACACTTCAATCCCCTATGGCAGTATCTTCTATGGGACTACCTTGACCTTTGTGATTAAAAACTTGAATGAAGTGCTGATTTCAAAAGATGGAATCCTGCCAAAGGTATAAGAATATGTCAGGTCAAAAATGTCGGGACAGTGTTATTCGTTTATGAAATATCCTCTGTATTATCATTAACCCTTCAACTACCTGTGGAGCATAGGTCTTAACCAGGTCACACCAAGCCTTCCTATTCTCTGTCATCTGTTCAACCTTTCGATATCTTCTTTATCCTTTGTAAGTCTGATAATTAATTAATCAATCAATCAATCAATCAATCAATCAATCAATCAATCGATCCATCACTTGGCATGTGTTTGTTGAAGGCCTATGCTCCTTGGAGAGTTAAAGGTTATAGACTGACTGATTGATTGATTATTATTGCAGTCAGTAGTTGAGTACACCCACACACACATTCACACAGATATATGCACACTGAGATAGATAGATAGATAGACAGACATATAGATGGATAGATAGACAGACAGATAGATAGATAGATAGATAGATAGATAGATAGATAGATAGATAGATAGATAGATAGATAGATAGATAGATAGGTAAGTAGGTAGGTAGATATATATAGATACATATCTAGATAGATAGACAGCTAGATAGCTAGATAGATAGATAGATAGATGGATGGATGGATGGATGGATGGATGGATAGATATATAGATAGATAGATAGATAGATAGATAGATAGATAGATAGATAGATAGATAGATAGATAGATAGATAGATAGATAGATAGATAGATAGATAGATAGATAGATGGATGGATGGATGGATGGATGGATGGATGGATGGATGGATGGACAGACAGACAGACAGACAGACAGACAGACAGACAGACAGATAGATAGATAGATAGATAGATAGATAGATAGATAGATAGATAGATAGATAGATAGATAGATAGATAGATAGATAGATATGCGAGAAAGAGCGATGAGATAGAGAGATGGAGAGAGAGAGAGAGAGAGAGAGAGAGAGAGAGAGAGAGAGAGAGAGAGAGAGAGAGAGAGAGAGAGAGAGAGAGAGAGAGAGAGAGAGAGAGAGAGAGAGAGAGAGAGAGAGAGAGAGAGAGAGAGAGAGAGAGAGAGAGAGAAAACAAAGCAATAAAGCAATTCATTACATATTTAAATTAAAGTCAAAGTTGTAACATTTACAAGTAAATATTCATGGAAACATTGTATGAACTAAAACAGAGAGTTGTCAGTAGGTGCGTGTTCAAGATGTCTTGACATTTGAATGCAGATATGTTTTGTATGTGGCGTAATTATTAGTTTTGACAGACTTGGATACAACGTTCCACGATAAAATACCTGCATAGTTAAAGAAACTACAGAAGAGTTCAGTTCGAGTTTTCGCAAGGCGCAAAAGTCAGAAGTGTTGGATGTCCATGGAATATCACAAGCAGACAAGAAGACATGACATTAATCGGGACGTCGAGATAAGAAATTGACAATATCTCTATTATCACATACCAAGTAACACAAAAAGATACAGAAACCGAAGACAAGGATTGAACTGGACTCCACATGTATATAACCAGGTAAGGCAGTCACCCCACAGGAACAGGGCGACGAAGAAAATTTTGAAATGAAAAATAAAAAGAATAGACAAGAGAGAGAGAAAGAGAGAAAGAGAGAGAGAGAGTATAGATGATTGAACTGATAATGTTGTCTCTGTTTTATTCCGCACTATAGAATTGTAGCCTCCTCCAGTAATAACTGGCTACATGGATGATGGGTCCTTGATGTGATAGCTCTTAGCTACTTTTTGTTGTTGCATGTTGTTCTTTTCGGCTTGTTCTTTTGTCTTCTGTTTGTTGTAAAAGCTTTTTTTCCATGAGTCTGAGGTGGCGCCGTAAGGATCATCTACACTTGGCGTGATCGGCAGCTTCGTCTTTCCAGGTAGCTGGATTTATGTCCAGTCCCTTCATGTCTCTCACACATATCTTTGAATTTCAGCTGCGATCGTGCTGATTTTCTTTTGCGATCTACCAGTTATACGTAGAAAATATCTTTGGTGATACGACCATCATTCGTGCGGCGAGGGTCCCTTCAAACCACTACTTTCAGAGGCCCACAAGTTGTTGGGCCTCTCTGAACGTGACCGGTCCACTTTGGCGGAAGTTACGCCACTGAAAAATAATTTAGTTATAATTGTACTATAAGAGGTGCAACCCAAAATAATTTCCTTCTTTCAGAAGACTTACTAAACGAAAATGTCAAAGTACTATGAACTGGCATTACAACGGACGTTTCTGCCCAGGCACTTTGACAACAGCCAATGCTAACAAAAATATAATGGATGGGTGTAAAAAAAAATCGAAAAAAGGTGATTCGTCTTACGAGGCCAAAAGACAAAGACGTCGTAAGACGAATTACCTTTTCTCAATTTTTTTTTCACAACCATCCATTGTACTCCACGTCTTACCGCAGCTCCCCTCAACTTCATCGACTTATAAAAATATAGCATTGTTGACTCCGTTTTATGGTTGAGTACAGTTTATACTGGTGAAGAGGTAGCTTAAAACGCGAATGGTTAAAATGAACGAATGTCAACAATATTCTTCAAACGAACTTCAACAAGTAGTGTTGAACTGGGTGAACTGGGCAAGTACTGGCAGTACATAAGTCGGTGATGACTGTACATAGATTTTATTCAACATGACACATACGGAGTGGACAAGACTAACATCGTCACAGGCGCAAAGATCATACATCAGCATAATGGTAATTACTTTCAAAGTTCCTGAAGATTCTCTACCAATAAAGTCCTCTGACTCAAGTGACTAAGGATCACAAAACTGTTACCGTATAATATTCTTCTCATTCAAGTCCATTGACCTTCCTTCAAGGACGTCTATCATGGTAACGTATTCATACTCCAGGATAAAATCTTCCATATCATACTTCACAATCCCATACGTTCTCCAAAACATAACGTTAGATAGCATATAGTTTCAAACAAAGTCATACACGATAATACGAACAGGTTAGAGATTCCAGTTGACTAACCTCTCCCATTCTATGCCACGCTTCTGGCATTGTTGAATGTACGGCATATAAAATATGAAGCATACGAATAAATAAACT
This sequence comes from Oreohelix idahoensis, assembly GCA_024509875.1. Classification (NCBI taxonomy): domain Eukaryota; kingdom Metazoa; phylum Mollusca; class Gastropoda; order Stylommatophora; family Oreohelicidae; genus Oreohelix; species Oreohelix idahoensis. Next base: position 758,659 of record JAMPIV010006085.1, read on the forward strand.
GGTTTACACGTAGGTATTATTCCTCTACGGTAATCTAATATGACCACCGACTCCGTCTGTCCATTCTAGGAAATTACATGCTAAGATGACTTCCGCTAGACTACAACTGGGAGCGGCCTGATACTTTAGTTTACGGCAAAAAATATACAAATATAACCGGGGCGACACTTACATGATCCTTCCATCATTGGCTTCGTCAAGAATACCAATTGAATCAATATAACATACTGGCTTATACAAAACTGCCAGAAAATTCCAATAATCTATATCTCGGACATAACAAAGTCCGCACTGCCCCGTTCAAAACATGACGTCACAATCCCCAAACTAGGTTACCCGTGCGTCCAAAGCAACTCACACTGCATTGTGCACGTCAGTGCGTGAATCAATAGAACGCACAAATAATAAAATATATAAAGACTGGTGCGTACATTTGGCAGGACCGAAGACTACCCCCTTAGGTAATAAATGTACGTAACAGCTCCCTTATCACCTCCCCTTAAAAAAAATTAATTCTATTAATTTTTTTGAACTTAATACCCGAGAGAGGTGAGTCAAAACTACCACAAGATATGAAATGCATAAAGTTATATCATATTAAGAAAAGAATATTAAACGAAATCAATATAACTAAATGAGAATATATTATGCATTAAAGCACACATCCACAATCGACCTACTTTGGAACGATGTGGTAATATTCGAAGTAAAAACAAGTTTGAAAAATGAAAATGAAAAAAACCATTAAAAAAAAGATGATAATAAAATTCAACTAAGTTTTCAACAAAATTTGAAACATATGATTTCAAAAATGAAAATGAACAGCAACACTGATGATGATCAATGACAAGAGAATCAATGAAACAGAAAAATTGAAAATACTATGTGCAAAAATGAAGCAATGCAAAATTAAACACTTTAAGAATCAACACACTTAATGTTTTCTAACACTAGTACGGTTGACTAGTGATCTAACAGTGAGATATCATAACTAAGACCCGTGAATGCAGGTGTTACGTGACAACTAAGAAAGTCAGTATGTGTGTGATCCATAATCAATTAAATAGATTAAATTGAATTAATCTAATTTATATATTCCTTAATTACTAACAAATAACTAGTTAACAATATATTCTAAGTAATTTCAATATCCCTATCAATATGTCACTGTTCCGTTACAACTAGTTAGTAATCGACGAGATAATGTTCTCAATGTTCCATACACGATATAATATATTCTCTAACACGTTATGTAGTGTAATATGTTCCATAGGAATAACAAATGTATATTTGTCGCTCTTAACAATGTTGCCATATTAATAAAAAGTTACTGTATTACCAATGTTCCCGTTCTAATAAAACGTTAATATAGTATCAATAACAATGTACAAAGTTATTCATGTTATCGGTGAGGATGTTCCAACATCTGGAAGTGGTTTAGTTTCGACACGTTCACTTGGGCATCTTGATAGACAGTCTGCGAACACATTCTGCACTCCAGGAATAGCTCGTATCTCAAAATGGAACGGTTGAAGTGCTATAGCGTAACGCGCTGACTTTGATGACTTAACGTTCCCTGTATTCAGTGCGGTAAGAGCTTTCTGGTCAGACTCCACCACAAAGTGTGAGCCGAGAAGGTAACGTTCCAGTTTTGTGATTGCCCAGACAAGAGCAAGGAGCTCTTTATGCAGAACGGAATATTTCGTCTCGCTCGGCGTGAGCTTTCTGGATACGTACATAACCGGAAATAAGGTGCCGTTATATTCCTGCATCAAAACTGCAGCAATAGCGTAAGAACTTGCATCACTGCGGAGAATGAAGGTGAGATTTTTGTCAGGCAACCTCAAAAAAGGTGCATTTGACAAAAATTGTTTTATATAGTCTAACGCCGTTTGGTGATCCTGCGACCACTTTATTACATTAGATGTGCCTTTCTTCAGTAGAGAAGAAAAAGGTGCAGTTATAGTAGACAAATGAGGGATGAATTTTGAATAGAACTGTATTAGTCCTAAAAGCGACCTAACTTGTTTTTTTGTCTTAGGTGCTGAGATGTTTAAAATTTTAGAGACGTTACTGTCTTCTGTATACATGAAACCATGACCTATGCGGTGACCCAGAAATGAGATGTCATGAAAACCGACAAAAGCCTTTGAAGGTTTCGCTGTTAAGTTATAATCCCGTAAGGTAGAAAGTAAAGATTTTAAACCCTGAATATGTTCATCCCAAGAGTCACTGAAAAGACAGATGTCATCTATATAAGTAATGACATCGGGACGATGAGACAATATGCGGCGCATCATGCGTACAAAGGTAGCTGGCGCATTCATTAACCCGAATGGCATAAAATTCCATTGAAAAAGACCCCGTGGTGTCGAGAAAGCGGTGAATGGCTTTGCTTTAGGAGTGAGTGGCACTTGCCAATATCCCTTTGAAAGGTCAAATTTCGAAAAGAATGTAGCATGAGATAATCTCTCCAATAAGTCATCTAAAAGAGGTAATGGTTCCGCATCGAATTTTGTAACTTTGTTTAATTTCCTGTAATCTACGCAAAGACGTATATTATTGTCCTTCTTCCTAATGATTACCATAGAAGAAGAATATGGTGATGAAGATGGTTCAATTATATTTAATTGGAGCATCTCATCCAATTCCTTATCAACCTTATCACGAAAGTGTAAAGGAATAGGATATGGGCGAACTCGAATAGGCGTATCGTCAGTCAGAATAATGTCATGTTGGATGACTGACGTATGACCTGGGATGTCAGTGAGAACATCCTCATACGAGTGTAGAATATTAGAGACTTGCTGACGTTGATCAGCCGAAAGAGTAGATGAGATCGTAACATCATTCCATTTCTCAGTGGAATGGAGTGGTACAACTGGTATTGGTAGTTGTACATCATCAAAAGAAGATTCTTCTTCTTGGATGACTGACAAACTAGAATAGTGTTGAATAGGAGGTGTAGGGTCGTCAGTTGCTTGAAACACTGACTGTAGATAATCAGGACGTGAGTAATACTCCTTCAACATGTTAATGTGGAAGGTTTTATGTTTACCATTAACATCAACGATGTAGTCGACATCGGATATTCTTGAGATGATCCTGAAAGGACCTCTCCAGGTAATTAAAAGACGATTGTTATGCGCAGGTAGTAAGACAAAAGCTTCATCACCAGGAATAAGCTGGCGAAGACGTCTATACTTGTTTGCAAATAGACGAGCTTTTTCTTTGGCTTGTTCAGATGATGCAGTAGCTAGTCTACAAGCATCTATGATTCTCTTTCTCAGAGAGATCACATACTCATAAGAGGATTGAGTTTCCTCTTCAATATTCTCATCAACCAATAAGTCGTGGATTAACGACATCGGACCGCGTGGTTGCATGCCAAAAACAAGCTGGAATGGAGAAAACCCCGTTGCTTGATTTTGTACTTCGCGATACGCAAAGAGACAAGCGGGTAGGACCCGATCCCAGTCTTGGGGATGGTCTTGAGTCATCTTACCCAACAACTGCTTGAGTGTCCTATTGAGACGCTCAATTAACCCATTTGACATCAGATGATAAATAGAACTAAGAGATCTGTCTATACCTAATGTCTTCATAACTTGAGACATGGATTCAGAAATGAACTGAACCCCATGATCCGACAAGATTTTCCGTGGAAAACCAATGCGTGAGAAGATTAACATCAATGCCTCTGCTACACTGGCAGATGAAGTGTTCTTGAGAGGGATGGCCTCAGGCCAACGAGTGCACATATCAATGCACGTAAGGATATGCGTATGCCCTCTAGCAGATGGAAGCATCGGACCAATAATGTCAATGGCCATTTTATCAAATGGTCTAATCGGGATGTCCGCAGCTTGAATAGGAGCCGCATGAAATGGACCCCGTACCTTAACTTCCTGACATATCAAACAGGACCGACAATAGAGAGTGATGTCCCTATGGACGCCTGGCCAGTAGAATGCCGAAAGCACTCTGGATTTGGTACGCGAAAAACCCATATGGCCCGCACATTGCGAGTCATGCGCATGTCGTAATATACGAGATCTCATAGAGGATGGGACTAGAATCTGAAAACATAAGGATGAATCCTTTTCCCGTATTACTCTCACCAAAATCCCATTTTTAAGTATAAAGTCATGTCTAGATTTTGCAAGTTTGTTGCTTGTATTCTTTTTGTTCACATACTGAAAAAATTTTTTTAATGAATCATCATTCTTTTGCAATGTTGCAAACATTTCCCGTGAAATAGGAGCATCATCATCACAAGTGGTATGAACTGTAGGTTCAATAGGTGTATCATGCGACATATTAGTAGCTTGCGCTCTAGTCACTACTACATTTGCAGTTTGAATATGTCGCTCTTCCCATTCAGCAATTTGCTGTGGTGAACACTCTTTAATACTATGTATGCGACCAAGTATTAAATCACAAATTGGATTCGGAAGAAGACATGCTTGGATCTTTCCTGAAAAAATGGTGTATGAAGTGTTATAATGGCTGTGGGAAATGTTTCCACAGTTCCGCCAAACGTCACACATTTCACAACCCTGCCCGTCGCACAACTAGGGTCGATCAGCGAAGTCCGGACGCCCACAGTGGTACAACCTGAGTCGAATAAAAGAGAGCATGAAATATTGTTAACAAATCCTCTGTTAAACTTAAGAGAGCCCTGTCCCTGGTGTACTGACGCAGCAGTGGCCGTACAGACTGCAGGTAGACTAGGCAAGGTATGTCCGCAACGCAGCGTCGTGATCGCCTTGGGCTGGAAAAGAGTAGAGCATTCTGAACAATCTTTGACTTGGGTACAATCAAGAGAACAACACATAGCATTATGAGTTTCAACTCCTTTACCCTGTTCAATGTTAGCCTGTGTATCACTTAAAGCGACATTAGAATGTCTACCCGTATTACTCGACGATCTATCTCTGCGACGCGATCGATTTTGATTATTTGCATTAAAACTGCCATAATTGTCATTTCTGCTAGAGTTAAAATTTGGATGAGTCCGATAATTTGTATAACTAAAGTTATGATGTTCTTTAAAATTTTTATTCCAAGAACCTTGTCTGTTTTGTGGACCCTGAGATTTTGATCTCCAGTTTTGTTTATTATAATGTCCTTGATTATTTTTAAAATTATTGTTACCAAAATCTTGTGATCTGTGAGTTTGGTTCCAAGAAACATTAAATGGAGCAGATTGTTGAAATTGCTTCCCTTTGTAAAAGTTATCATTGTTAAAATTGTAATTATTTCCCTTATTGACATACCTGTCAGCATTAAAGGAACGATTTCGTGAAAAATTGTTTTGTTGTGCTGCAAAAGCAACAGGCAATTCATTCTTAATCTGTGCGTTACTTAGATCCATGTTTGGGTGAGCAGTACAAAAATTTGTTCCATGTTCTTCTAAGCCTTTCATAGATAAAGGTTTCCGTTCGTGTAAAAATGCGAGAAATGTAGGATTTACAGACGATAGTACCTTATCGCGCATCAGTATATCGAAGAGACCTTCATATGACTTTTCAATTTTGGATAATTCAATCCATCTTTCTAGTGTTAGTCGTATTTGTGACAGAAAATCATTGAAATTTCTGCTAGATTGGGGTAGTAATGTATGAAATCTTAATCGATATTCGTCTTCTGTCATTTGGAATTTTTGCAGAAGTGCCGCTCTAAGAGCATTATAGTCATTTTTCTCACCAATGCTGGTGGTATGATAAACTGCTAATGCATCCCCTATAAGTAATCTGGATAAATATGTGCAATACAGTGTTTTATCCACGTTGTAAGACCTACAAGTGGCCTCAAATCTATCTAGGAAAAATATTACGTCATCAGACGGGGGATTAAATTTTGGTAATTTAAGGTGAATTTCCTTAAAATAATCATGTCTGGATGGAGTTTGGCTTTCAAAAGTTCTCTGAGAATTAGCTTCCTGAGTAAACCTAATTCTCTCATATTCTGACTCTGCTAATTTCAGTTCATGCTGTCGTTTTTTTTTCATTCTCTTCCATCTCAAGCTGAAGTCGTTTTACATTTTGTTCAGCTATTAATCTCCTCTCTTCCATTTCTTTTTGTTTAACTTCCAATTCCTTTTGTTTATTTTCCATTTCTTTTTCAGCTATTAATCTTCTTTCTTCCATTTCTTTTTGTTTAACTTCCATTTCAATTTTAAGTCTTTCTTCAGACTCCTTTTGCTTCTGTTCTGCTTCTCGCTGAAATCGTTTCTCTTCTAATTCAGCGGCTAATCTCATTTTTTTCTCCTCTTCCTCAGCTATAAATTTCCTCTTCTTTTCATGTTCCTCAGCATCAATCCGTTTTTGATCTGCCTCAAATTTCATCTTCTTCTCTCGTTCCTCAGCCTCAAATTTCATCATCTTCTCTTGTTCCTCAGCCTCAATCCGTTTTTGATCTGCCTCAAATTGAAGTTTTTCTAGTCTTAAAGTTTCTAACTTTCTCTGTTCGGCTTCTATTTCTTGAGCTTTTCTATATTCTGCAATTGCAAATGTTTTTGCTTCATCAGGAGCCATCTGAAGAGCTTTTGCTTGCTTAATGAAATAATCTAGTGAATACATTATGCTTTATAAGTAGTCACAATACTCTTGATTTATAAAAATGATAATTAATCAATATAAATTAATTAACCTTGTTACTATAACAAGTGTTCTTCGTTCCTGTCCTTAGAACGGTATAATGTTATCATATAATTATTAAATATGTTATTAATCAATAAATTTATGTAATCAAATGTCATGAAATGAACAACGTGACAAACAATAGAAACAATACCGACAAGACACGATAATCAAAGACGATAGAAAACAGTCGCAGAAATCCAATAAAAATAAAAATGTGAAACTAAAAATAGAATGTCGTAAAGAGTTACGATGATAACTGCGATCAAATAATCAACAAGACAATAGACAACACAGTGTAAAAACATAGGTTTTGTAAAAAACTGAACGACAGGAAAGGTGAGATGGACGCAAAATACAAACAAAATTCATCATAAAACTAAATTACGAATAAAAATAACTGCGAAAACAACAAGTAAACGTGACGAAACAGCTAAACAGATACTATTATAAGAAGCAACTAGCGATCGGAACTTCGGCAAGGTTTCTAGCCTTGTACCGGAACTATCGCTCAATTGAAACTTACAAGACGAGCCCTACAGAACGTCTGACGAAGAGCCCGAATTGGCTTCGAGATGGATCTCGTTCGTCAGATCAACCTCCCTACCTCCCACGACAAATGAACAACATATAACATATAACAAGGAAAATATAAATATGGACATAATTATTTAAGGCACAGCTAAACGTAATAAAGGGTACAACGACAACACGTTATACTCATCTCGCGTGCAGGAAAAAAAAACCAATGTGCCTCGTCTCCGTGTATGTACGTACGTGTGAGGATAAAATACTTCGTTCTGAGTTATTAGACCACAGCTTGCACGTAATAGTGACAAAGAGATGATCCCAAGATGTTGTCGCCTTGAAAGTTCAGATCTTCAGATGATCCCAAGATGTTGTCGCCTTGAAAGTTCAGATCTTCCATTAATGATAATTGTATTGGGTACGTTTCCTGTGAAATTCTTGATTTCAAAACCAGACTGGCACACCAATTACTGTTGACTCCGTTTTATGGTTGAGTACAGTTTATACTGGTGAAGAGGTAGCTTAAAACGCGAATGGTTAAAATGAACGAATGTCAACAATATTCTTCAAACGAACTTCAACAAGTAGTGTTGAACTGGGTGAACTGGGCAAGTACTGGCAGTACATAAGTCGGTGATGACTGTACATAGATTTTATTCAACATGACACATACGGAGTGGACAAGACTAACATCGTCACAGGCGCAAAGATCATACATCAGCATAATGGTAATTACTTTTAAAGTTCCTGAAGATTCTCTACCAATAAAGTCCTCTGACTCAAGTGACTAAGGATCACAAAACTGTTACCGTATAATATTCTTCTCATTCAAGTCCATTGACCTTCCTTCAAGGACGTCTATCATGGTAACGTATTCATACTCCAGGATAAAATCTTCCATATCATACTTCACAATCCCATACGTTCTCCAAAACATAACGTTAGATAGCATATAGTTTCAAACAAAGTCATACACGATAATACGAACAGGTTAGAGATTCCAGTTGACTAACCTCTCCCATTCTATGCCACGCTTCTGGCATTGTTGAATGTACGGCATATAAAATATGAAGCATACGAATAAATAAACTGGTTTACACGTAGGTATTATTCCTCTACGGTAATCTAATATGACCACCGACTCCGTCTGTCCATTCTAGGAAATTACATGCTAAGATGACTTCCCGCTAGACTACAACTGGGAGCGGCCTGATACTTTAGTTTACGGCAAAAAATATACAAATATAACCGGGGCGACACTTACATGATCCTTCCATCATTGGCTTCGTCAAGAATACCAATTGAATCAATATAACATACTGGCTTATACAAAACTGCCAGAAAATTCCAATAATCTATATCTCGGACATAACAAAGTCCGCACTGCCCCGTTCAAAACATGACGTCACAATCCCCAAACTAGGTTACCCGTGCGTCCAAAGCAACTCACACTGCATTGTGCACGTCAGTGCGTGAATCAATCGAACGCACAAATAATAAAATATATAAAGACTGGTGCGTACATTTGGCAGGACCGAAGACTACCCCCTTAGGTAATAAATGTACGTAACAAGCATATTTAAACCATCGCTTTCAAATCAAATGTCAAACATGGTTACTATCTACAAAAAACATATCACTGGGCAACAAATTTTGACTTTTTGTGTGTATCTGAGATTAAACCAAATTACCTTTATGTTGTTTGGGTTGCTGAATATGAAAATCGCCGTTAAAACACCAGATTAGAGCTAGTGTTTTAAATATCTATAAAACAAGTTTTACTCATTTGCATATATGCTACTGGACAAAAGTTAAGGGCCGCCATTCAGTTTAGACAAGGTTTATATAATTCTTCGTGAGCAGGGTCGATTTTCCAAATGTCCGGTGGCTTGAAATCTCTCAAGAAGTCTCTGAATGGTAGAGTGGGACACTGCTAAACGTCTTGCAACATGACGAACAGATTGACCATCCTGAATCCATGCCATGGCTCGACCACGGTCTACAGTGCGGAGACTTCTCCTTGGTGGCATGGCTAATGCAGTGATCATTTCGACCACTTGTCTTACTGATTTATTGCATACCAACGGTGAACACTTTTTACCAATGATCATTTTCCACGTGCATTCAAATTCAACTCACTTTTTCACCTTTTGAACTAGTGGGGCGTGTTGCAAAAACCACGAGTTTTTGCAGCAACAATGGCAATTTTCACGTGCGGTTAAAGTGACCCAGATTTTGGACATTTAAAAAAAATTAACCTAGTGCACACAGAAATGTATACACATTTCTCTGAGCTCAGTTTTAATGACATTTTCACGTGACTTTACAGTTTGCCAATCAATTATATAAACCTTGTTGATAAGGGTGGATTTAGGCTGACTTCTCAATGATGATAAGGCCACACTGTCTGGCCACTATGGACGTTGCAAGTATAAGTCCAAGTACGTTGTAAATCTTTAGCTCTGTCAAATACCACCCCTATCGACACCAGGTATATTATAGTTGAAGTGTTGGTTCAACGGGCATGACGGCGATTACCAGCAACGCGCTGTGGAGCGTAAGGAGCACGGCGAGGCACGTAGAAAGCCCTGGTCATCCACTGCACCTGACTTCATCTCCAGTCGTCTAGACTTGTCTTGCCACTGGATTCAGAGGGACCCAGGCGGGAGAGTGAGGTCGACGAATTGCGCAACTCTTCCTCACTTTAATCCAAATCACCGCGCAAGTCACTCTTTCATCCATTCATCCATCCACTCACAACAAGTCCTGTGGCGATGGGCGAGCGGCGAAGCGGCAGGCGTGGGTACGCTGGCAGTCGTAGTTGCAGACCTACACACAGGTGGCTCAGGCCATATGGTCGTCTTCCACTGATCGGAGCAGCAGTGGGATTCGGCAGCCCCCTGAGTGTCTGAGCAGCCCTCTTTAGGAAAGCACTGCTCACCTCCATGGCATGAGGAAGGGGCTAGAAAAGGTGCCCTAAACATTGCCTGCTCCACCATTACCTAACCAGCTTACCGCGGTTGGTGGGTACCCTACTTCGGCGGGCGACATATAAGAAAAAGAAAGGACAGATTTTTCCCCCTCATTCTAGGCGCATGGAATGTGCGCACTCTCCTTGACAAAGACTTTAACGCAAACCGACCTGAGAGACGAACTGCCCTAATTGGAAGAGAACTGGCCAGGTACAACATTGACATAGCAGCACTGAGTGAAACTCGACTTGCAGGCGAGGGCCAACTTTGCGAAAAGGGTGCAGGTTATACATTCTTTTGGAGCGGAAGAGGAACTGAAGAAAGACGAGAAGCAGGGGTTGGATTTGCAATCAAAACAGCAATTGTCAGCAAGTTAGCGGGGCCCCCAAAGGGAATAAATGACCGACTGATGACGGTCAAGATCCCCCTGCTTTATGGAAGAAAACATGCCACCATCATTAGCGCGTATGCACCAACTATGACAAACCAGGATGACGTCAAGGATAAGTTTTACAAAGAACTACATGCAGTCATTGCATCAGTTCCTAAAGCAGATAAGCTCATCATTCTTGGTGACTTTAATGCAAGAGTAGGCTCAGATAACATCTCCTGGAATGGCACTATCGGAAGGTACGGCGTGGGTCGCTGTAACAGCAATGGACTTCTTCTCCTCCAGACTTGCGCAGAACATGACCTCCTTGTCACCAACACCATTTTTCGACTTCATACCCGCAACAGGACCTCCTGGATGCACCCTCGCTCAAAGCATTGGCACTTAATTGACTATGTAATTGTTAGGAAGAAGGACAGGCAAGATGTCCGGGTGACCAAGTCCATGTGTGGTGCCGAATGTTGGACTGATCATCGCCTCATTGTATCTAAACTTAAAATTCGTATCCAACCAGCCAGGCGCCCTCAGGGGAAGAAAACTCAAAAGAGGCTGGATGTCACCAAACTAAAGAAGACAAAAATCAAACAGTCATTTACTGACACCTTAGAAGACCGTCTCAAATCTATCGCGCTAGACGGCCAAAGGGTGGAAACAAATCGGGCAGCCCTATGTGAGCAGATCTACAACACTGCTACAGAGGTCCTGGGTCCTTCCATCAAGAAACAAAATGACTGGTTTGATGAGAACTCAGATGATATAAAGCAGATGTTGGCTGAGAAACACCATCTCCATAAAGCATATTTAAATGATCCAAAATCTACATCCAAGAAAGACGCTTTCAACAACATGCGTAGAATCGTCCAACATAAACTACGCCAGATGCAGGATTCATGGCTGAGTAATAAAGCAGATGAGCTCCAAGGCTTTGCTGACAGCCATGACTTGACAAATTTTTACCTTGCACTCAAAGCGGTCTATGGTCCAACATCATCAGGATCACTTCCCCTCCTTAATGCAGATGGAAAAACACTAATTACAGACAAGGAAAAAATTCTCCAACACTGGGTCGAACCTTTTAATAATATTCTGAACCAGCCATCATCTATTAATGACGAAGCCATCAACCGACTGCCCCAAATTCCTATAAATGAAGCATTAGATGATGTACCAACTCTGGAGGAAACTAAAAAAGCGATTCGTCAACTGTCTAGTGGAAAGGCCCCCGGCTCTGATTCAATTCCTGTTGAGGTTTATAAAGATGGCGGTGCAGTTCTGATAGAGAAACTTCACATGATCTTCCAGCAAATGTGGCAGAGTGAAACCATTCCACACGATCTCAAAGATGCGTCAATTATACATCTATATAAACGTAAAGGTAATCGCCAAGACTGTAACAATCATCGAGGCATCTCTCTTTTATCAATCGCTGGGAAGATATTCGCCAGAATCATTTTGAATCGCCTGACAGCTCATCTTGACAAAGGTCTTTTACCTGAAAGTCAGTGTGGATTCCGGAAAGAACGTGGAACCACAGATATGGTGTTCGCTGCAAGACAGCTACAAGAAAAATGCCAAGAACAGCCCTGTGACCTGTACACAGCTTTCATTGACTTGACAAAGGCGTTCGACACGGTCAGTAGAGAGGGTCTATGGAAGATCATGGCAAAATACGGCTGCCCAAAGAAATTTATCACAATAGTGCAGCAACTGCATGATGGAATGCAGGCTAGAGTTCAGGAAAACGGTGAGCTATCAGAGCCTTTCCCCGTCTCAAATGGGGTGCGTACTTGCACCGACTCTGTTCAGTATCATGTTTTCTGCTATGCTGACTGATGCTTTTAGAGATGGGGACACAGGAATCGACATTAGATATCGTATTGATGGAAAATTGTTTAACCTTAGGAGGCTTCAAGCAAAAACCAAGGTCAAATCACACACCATCAGAGATCTTCTGTTTGCTGATGATTGTGCCCTCAATGCTGGCACAGAGGCTGATCTGCAGCATAATGTGGATAGATTCTCCGAAGCCTGCGCCAACTTTGGGCTTACCATCAACACGAAGAAAACAGAAATCATGTACCAACCAGCTCCTGGCACAGTTTATACTGAGCCAATCATCAAGGTTAATGGTGAGAAACTGAATGTTGTGAACAGATTCACATACCTTGGTAGCACACTATCCCAGAACATTGTCATTGATGATGAGGTGAACACCAGGATCTCCAAAGCCAGCAGCACATTTGGCAGACTATACACCAACGTTTGGCATCGAAGTGGCATTAGTCTACAGACAAAGCTGAAGGTGTACAGAGCTGCGGTGCTTCCAGTGCTGCTATATGCATGTGAAACATGGACTGTATACAGGCGCCACGTAAAGAAGCTAAACCACTTCCATACAGTCTGTCTCAGGAAGGTAATGAACATCAAATGGCAAGACAAGATCCCGGATACCGCCGTTCTTGACAGAGCTGGGATCCCTAGCATCGATACTATTCTGATGCAGTCACAGATTCGCTGGGCAGGTCATGTAGTCCGCATGCCAGACCATCGACTGCCAAAGATACTCTTTTATGGTGAGATGCAGAAGGGTAAACGCTCCCATGGTGGCCAAAAGAAGCGTTTCAAAGACACGTTAAAGACGTCATTGAAAACCTTTGACATAAACCCAGACACATGGGAAGCTGCTGCGCAAGACCGAACTGCTTGGCGCACATCTCTTCGTAAAGGTGCAGCGGCATGCGAATCATCCAGAAGAGCAGCAGCGGAACAGCGGAGACAAGCTAGAAAGGACCGTGTAATAAAACCTTCACATGAAGCAAACATTCCCTGCCCACACTGTCCGAGATCTTTCCAGGCCCACATCGGGCTCATCAGTCACCTTCGTACCCATAGACTAACCTAACATATTCCTAAATAATTGGATGAACAGAGTGGTCTTCATCACCCGTGATGGACGAACAACATCAACAGTTGAAGTGTAGGGTGTCTTATCTGGTTTTTGTTGTTGCTGTGTGTATAGTAGTGAGGTAGTTCACAGAGTTACAGCACATGAAAGATGACATGCGAAGTCATAAAAGGGTAAACTGCTCTTGACGTTTCATCATTTATTTGACGCCACAAGTACAGATAGTTAGCAGGCGACCTTTGTCTTTACTGACTGTGAGTGGTACACCACTCTGAGTGGAGACCTCCCAGTAAAAAAGACTGCTGTGCCCGTTTCAGATTTTGCTCCTTTCCTCAGACCTACGGGTCCTGAGTGTTCCTCTATAAATGCCTTTGTGCAGATGAGGAAGGACATCCCTCGAAACCTTCGGGTATGTGAGGCTTTGTCCATTTTAGCTGGAATGACGTCTCGATGGTTCGAAGGTTTTATAGCGAATATGAGTACACATGAGGGCAAGTCCGGGCACAATAGGCTAATCACCTGTTTGCCAAGTCACTTCGATTACACGTCCTGCCCATGGGCCTTGTGCACTTGGGTCCCCTCTACACCTCGTTTCACGGGGTAGAAGAGGTTCCGATTATGAGATGAGATGAAGTACAGATACGTTACATAAGTCATAGACATCAGTAGTTCAATGTATTCAGCATTCTAAAGTTTCTTCATGGATCTGCATACATAAGGTTCATCAAAATCCTGCAACTGTGTCAGCTGCATATCATCAATGTTCATTAAATAATAATCAATACTCCTCTCTGATGCTGGCAGATCAGATGTACAAAATAAGTCTATTATTATCCGCACGAGAATGGCATTTCAGGAGAAATTCTCGCAACATCGTTTTATTACAATATATATTTTATAACGCAAGGGCAACAACTGCTTGAAATTTATAGTCACTTTTCTCGGTAAGCAGTTGTCTCCTCGCGTTGGTATTGAATGCAGTTAAGTTTGCTATGCTAGGCCGTTTTCTCAGAAAACGGTTGGCAACCTGTTGGGTTATCCTTTTAAGGTAATCATTCTTACGCTGGTTCGTAGTAAAGGTCCTTGCGTCTTAAGTTCTGAGCTGTGGTCATTTTGCGCTGGACTGCGCATGACTGGTCTTGCTTCTTGGTCGATCGATTTCCGCCCACCAGTCAGTGAGCGATTTTGAATAGCTAGAAAGATGCCTCGCTGAGAGGGGATCTCCGCTATTTTTTTGTTCTGTCAGGAATGTGAAGTCCTCTTAATGGATATTTCGTTTATTCGAGATAATACCTCTAGTGTATTTCCACATGCCGGGAGGCGTAATATTTCTGTGTATTTCCTGAAGGCAAGGTAAATTAACTTTTCATTAACTCTATCGATTTTTGGTCGTGAGCGATTTTTGATTCATAGCCTGTCTTCGAAAGGCGTCGTCACGAGATGTTTTCCCAGCTCACATGTCGCTGTATTGTACTGCATCGGTTGATGCATGTCCCAAGGACCATTACTTGCTACTTTGTTACATGAACTAGGTTTGGAAAACCTTTGTTATCTAGAGGATATTTTTGAGGACATTATTTATACTTCGGCAGACGTGCCTGTCTTGCTGAAGTCAGATTAAGGAGAGTGAACTGATCTCATACATCTGGTTATCTTCTGGCTAAGATAGAAAGGGATGGAGAATTTTCCCGACTACATTACAGCCTTATAATGTATTGACATGCCTGTGAATCACCTTTATTATGATGCTGTCTACCGTCCATTGCTATACTGACATTGTTGCTGTGATAATGACTGTCTGATGTACCTACATATTCGCGTATACATTTTGTCACTGTGGCGTCCACAATAAATGATACAGAAAAACGTCACTAGCTGTTACAAGCATCATTGACTTTATACGTCGTGAGTTAACTGACGTCTTTGTATGGATTGCCCTGTTTTTGTATGATCATTGTTTGACTGTACATCATCTACACACTTCACAAAACCAGACCACGGGCACCATCACTCACCTCATGGTGCACGCGTCATTTGGCGGGCCAATTACTCAATCATAATATAAATTGGGCGTCATCATTTGGTGGCCATAAGCTGGTTTGATCTGGTACCAGCAAACACGGGGTCCCTTACCCACTTCATTTTCAACAAGAATTCATCAGCATCCTTCAAGAAATTAACATTCTTCAAGACAGTCAACATCTTCAAAATTTTCAAAGTACTCGGCGTTGCCCGGTAAATGTCAAAATTGCAATTTTTGACTGAAACAGAAATTTGACAGTACCCGGCGTTGTTACATGTTGCCGGATAACTCGGACTGCTGTTTTCTTTTACGCAAGTCAAGCAAGTTGCTGCTGTCAAGGTTCCAGTGCTGTCGTTTTTTGTGAAGGTCAAGTGCCGGTTGAAACGGGTTGTTTTCTGAAGAAGGCCAAGTACCGATTTCCATCAACTTACTTTTGGATAAGAGGGTCAAGTGCCGAAACAACTCAACATACAGTATTTCAGAAGCTCTAGTACCATCGTGTTAGCAGTGGAAGCAGTTCAGATGTGCCATCATCGTTGGAGCTTCGCTCTTTAGGACGTTGATTGACATCCGTTTTTTCTGCTGTTCTACGATTGGAAGCCTATAAGTTAAGTGGCCTGTTTGTACGTAAACTGTGCCCTTATACTTCTGCTGAGTCTTCTGTGTATCATCTCATTCTATTGTTATATGTTATTCGTATATTTATATGTTTATATTTCAGCGGGTTCTCGGTTGGGTGGTGTCTCCCTTAGATCATGCCACGTCATAGAGGTCGTCTATTGTGAGCGTTTTCTGTAGGGTGAGCAAATTTCCGATACTGGAATTTGCTAAGCGACTTCTGTTGCTATTTATGTTAGTTGTGATGACATGTATTAATATTGTTTTCGTTATTATTTCGCATTCTTTAGTTTTGTTTTGATTTGTTTGTATTTGTTAGCCTACTCTTGACTATAGTTTAGTTTCATACAACATTTTTGTTTATACACTGTGGTGTCATGTATTTTGTTTAATTCTATCGCAGATATCGTCACATTTTTTGTGATATTTCATTAATTTCTGCTTTATTTTTAGTTGATTTCTGCGAACGTTTTTGTATTGTTGCTGATCTTTGTTATTGTTTACATTGTTATTGTTTACATTGTTTGCATTGTTTACATTTTCAATGTTTACATTCTGCATGTGTTTACATAGTCATTGTTTACAGTTATAGTAATTAGTTAATGGGCTATGCTAATGCACTGTTACTACTACACTGATGATAAATGAATGATGAATAGTGTCGTGCACTATTGAATGAGAAGTGCACTTATGATCAAGAATTGAGTGTTGATATTTCATATACAAGTTCTTTGATTGGAGACTTGTTTCCCACAGAGACTGGGATAATATAATGTGATGTGAATATACAAGTGCTTAATTAAGACTTGTTACACTTAGGTTTGAAATAAATTAGTTAATTATTTCAGGTTTTTGAACTCATATTATTACTCATCATGTCTACATTTGAGCACTTTATTGAGCAGGGTAAATTGCTTGGGAAGACTGGTGATAAGTTAGAAGAATTTGCAACTGCTCGATATGATAAAGCAATGGAAGCTGAACAAAAGAAACTGCAGATGCAGGTGGATGAAAAAAGATTCCAAATGGAAATGGAAAAACAAAAAAGGGAATCAGAAGCTGAGGAAAGAAAACCCCAGCTAGAGGCTGAAAATAAAAGACTTGAAAAAGAAGCTGAGAATAAAAGACTTGAAAAAGAAGCTGAAAATAAAAGACTTGAAAAAGAAGCTGAGAATAAAAGACTTGAAAAAGAAGCTGAGCTCAAAGACTTCAAATAGAGGCTCAGGCTGAGGAAAGAAGATTACAGAGAGAGTCTGATGAGAGGAAAGAGAAAGCAAAAATGGAACATGAAGAAAAGGTCTTAGCTTTAGAGTTGGAAAAATTGAAATTGATGAACATGAGTAATGGTAATGATTCAAACAAGGGTTCATCTTCTGGTAAGGCTAATAATGATACTTTTAAGATTAAGTTACCAACATTTAGTCCTTCCAGTGATGACATAATGTTCTATCTGGACAGATTTGAACAAGCATGTACAGCTCATAACATAGACAAAGCAAAATATGTTTATCAGTTATCAGGGATACTGACAGGTAAAGCTCTAAGTATATTAAATATGGTGGATGAACCTGACAAGAACAATTATGAGGTTGTCAGGGCCGCTTTGTTAAAGAAATATCAGCTTAACGAAGACGGCTATCGTCTACAATTTAAAAACATGGTACCTGAAAATGGAGTTGAATTCTCCGAGTTTATTGCAAGAATACGCATTACTTTCTCACGATGGGTTGAACTATCTAAGACGGAAAAAACTTATGAAGGACTTATGGACTTAATACTTAGAGACAAAGTCATGTCGTCTGTCAATGAGTCTTTCCTTGCTTTCCTTCATGAACGTAAACCTAAAACAATAAAAGAAATGGAAGATTTCTGTTGCCAATATGTAACTGCGCACCCACACATAACCATGGGTAACTCTAAGGTGAAAGAAGGTTTACCGGTTGCTTCGGCAGCACCGTATGGTCAAAACTTTGCTCGTAGATCCCAACAAAATTTTGATAGAAAGGGCAGCGGTAATTTCTGTCAAAATCATGGAAATCAATTTCATGGTGATTCTTCTTCGAAGAATTGGAGACAACCTGATAGTACTCGTTACTATCACCCTAATAATTATAGGCATTTCAAAAGAGGATATGGTAATAGAGGTTATTCCTGCCGAAGACCTCAAAACCAAACAAATAGATGTTCGCATCAATGTGGACATGATAGTAATCGTGGAAACTGGAATTCGAATCATGATAACAATTACAATAGAGACAATAATAACTGCAGAGATAATAATAACTCTGATAACTTCAGAGGTAATAATAGTCGGGGTAGATCTCAACACAAAAAAAAGAGATATCAGCAGGCTAATTCTGTACAACAGGAAACTGAGGGAGCCTGTAATCATGTTGTTGATAATAAAAACTTTGACGCTGTCACTGGTTCTGCTTTTTGACTTTGAGAGAGCAAACAAATGCCCCCAATGCAGTACTTTATTCGAACCGGGTACCATAACTACTTTGAGTTGTGGTCACCCTCTTCCCGCTCTTCCTGCTGCTGTTGCGCATGACGGGAGGGGTTCTTTAATCCTACATAAGGGTCTTGTTAATGATACTCCGGTCTCACTACTTTTCGATTCCGGATGCACCACTATTGGTGTTAGACAATCGCTTGTAGATCCATCTTGTGCTACAGGAAAGGTTATTAAATGTGTCACATTTGGCGGCACTCTAGAAAAAATATCCTACTGCTGTAATTCGCATTGCCACTCCTTTCTTTACTGGAGATGTGCATGCTTGTCTCTTACCTAATCCTATTGCGGACCTTATTATTGGTCGTATTCACGGAGTTAGGGAGTGTACCCCACAGCAGATTGCTGCTTGGGAAGATAATAACATGCAAGCTACAAATGCAGTGGTTACAAGAGCACAAGCTCTACAAACACCCGAAACTTCACTGAATAGTGATAATGAAGTTGATAGCCAAGATAGTCACTTAGTAATCACTCGTGACTCTTTCATAAAATTGCAAGAAGAAGATCCTTCTTTAAAAAAATTCTTCATTCTTGCGAAGAAAGGTGATCCGAATCAGGATACAAATAGAAAATCTTGGATTGCAATGAGAAACGGCGTACTTGTACGTATGGTACAAGATTCGACTACGTCGGCGCATTCGCAAATTCTTGTTCCCAAGAGCATGAGAGTGCAAATATTGCAACATGCTCATGACTCGCAATGTGCTGGACATATGGGTTTTGCCCGTACGAAGTCGAGAGTCCTTGCGGCTTTCTTTTGGCCTTTTGTCAACAAGGACATTCGTATTTACTGCCGATCATGCAAGGTATGTCAGGAGGTCAAATCTAGAGGACCACGACATGCTGCGCCTATCCAGGCTGCTGACATTCCTATTCGGCCGTTTCAGAAAATGGCCATAGATATTATTGGCCCTTTTAAGGTCAAGTCGGCCAGAGGACATCAGTTCATCCTTACATGTGTCGATATGTGCACACGTTGGCCAGAGGCTATCCCTCTTAAGAGCATATCTACTACAGATATCGCAGATGCTCTTTGGTTGATATTTTCTCGCTTGGGGTTCCCCAGAGAAATATTGTCAGACCATGGCACTCAACTCATATCGGACACTATGTCACAGGTAATGTCTACCTTACATATTGAACGATCTCTCAGTAGTATCTACCATCCTATGTCTAATGGGTTAGTTGAGCGTCTGAATAGAACGCTCAAGACTTTGCTTGGTAAGATAACTGAAGATCATCCTCAAGATTGGGACAGGGTTTTACCCGCGGCTCTCTTTGCCTATAGAGAAGTCCCTAATGAACACACAGGATTTTCTCCCTTCGAACTTGTCTTTGGCGCGCGTCCGCGCGGCCCTATGTCTTTATTACACGATCTCATCACTGCCGATGATATTAGCGATGAAACTCAATCCTCATATGAGTATGTCATTGCTCTTAGACAAAAGATCATTGAGGCATGTAAGCTAGCAACTGCTTCATCAGAAATTGCTAAAGAGAAGGCAAGGCAGTTTGCTAACAAGAATAGATGTCTACGACAACTTTGTCCAGGTGACAAAGCATTCGTCCTACTCCCCAGTAGGGAAAATAGACTTCTTATTGCATGGAAAGGTCCGTATGCAATAGTCTCTCGGATTTCCGATGTTGACTATGTGGTCGATATTGATGGAAAGCATAAAACTTTCCACATAAACATGCTTTCGGAATTTCACGAACGTCCGGACTATTTGCTGCCTATTTTCCAGGCAACGGATGATGCTCCTGCACCTCACGGTCATTATTCATCCCTGTCTGTCATACAGGATGAGGAATCTACCTTCTCTGATGTC
Organism: Oreohelix idahoensis; assembly: GCA_024509875.1. Classification (NCBI taxonomy): domain Eukaryota; kingdom Metazoa; phylum Mollusca; class Gastropoda; order Stylommatophora; family Oreohelicidae; genus Oreohelix; species Oreohelix idahoensis. The sequence goes on from JAMPIV010006085.1 coordinate 779,087, forward strand.
AATCTTCCCCTTCCAGTGGTTCCATTACATTCCACGGAATCTTGGAAAAACGTTTCTGTTTCTCCTAATCTTTCTGGTGACGAACATCGACAAGTCTCGTCGATGTTACAAACATTTCAGGATGTTCTCACTGACATTCCTGGACACACAGATGTCATAGAACATGACATAATTCTTACCGACAATAATCCAATTAGGGTTAGGCCTTATCCTATCCCTATACACTTTCAGTCGCAAGTGGAAAAGGAATTGGATGAAATGATTCAATTAAATATAATTGAACCATCGACTTCACCATATTCTTCTTCCATGGTTATTGTCCGGAAGAAGGATAAGAACATACGAATTTGCGTTGATTATCGCAAATTGAATCAGGTCACAAAGTTCGATGCTGAACCGATGCCTTTGTTAGAAGATCTACTGATTAGACTTTCTAATTCTAGATTCTTCACTAAACTTGACTTGTCTAAAGGTTATTGGCAAGTGCCTTTAGCAGAGCATGCCAAACCTCTTACTGCTTTTTTCTACACCTAGGGGTCTATTTCAATGGAATGTTATGCCGTTTGGTCTCATGAACGCCCCTGCCACTTTCGTTCGCATGATGCGTCGAATTCTGTCACATCGTTCGGATGTCATCGCATACTTAGATGACATCTGTCTCTTCAGTGATACCTGGGAAGATCACTATTTAGGGTTATATGACTTACTGTCCACTCTACGTGAGAATAATTTGACAGCAAAACCTTCTAAAGCTTTTGTTGGTTTTGGTGAAATCTCTTTCCTGGGTCATCGTGTTGGTCATGGTCTCTTGAAGACAGAAGACCACAATACTTCCAAAATACTGAAAATCTCTGTTCCTAAAACGAAGAAACAAGTTAGGAGTCTCTTAGGTTTAATTCAATTTTATGGGAGATTTATTCCAAATTTATCTTCGATCATGGCACCTCTCTCAACATTGTTGAAGAAAGGTTCGCCTAATCTGGTCCGTTGGTCTGAAGAATGCCAATCTTCACTAGACCAAATCAAGAATATATTTTCTTCTCCTCCCATCTTAAGATTACCTACTCTTGATAGGATTTTTGTTCTTCGGAGTGATGCTTCATCCACTGGGATTGGAGCAGCACTGATGCAAGAATATGCAAATACTCTGCATCCTGTTATGTACATTTCTAGAAAACTAAATGCGGCAGAGAGGAACTACTCGGTTTTAGACCGTGAGTTGTTAGCGATGGTTTGGTCAATTCTAAAACTACAAAGATTCCTCCTGGGCGCACATTTCATTCTAGAGACTGATCAGAAAGCTCTTACAGCTATTCAGACTAAGAATTTGAAGAGTTCGAGATCCACTCGATATGCTATAGCTCTTCAACCTTTTCACTTCACGGTACGAGCTATCCGTGGTGCGGATAATGTGATGGCTGACATTTTGTCTAGATGCCCACATGACTCCAACTAATACTTCTGTCCTATATTTCCATATATTACAGAGTCATAACACACCTATATTACTACAATAGATTAGCACATCTGTACTCACTTTATATGTACACACTATCGTGCTTTGTTATCATCTTCTTCTGTTCGTTTTTTAAGATGATAGAGGAAGACTGAGTGGTTAATATAAGGGCCGTTAGTTTACTAAACAGCCACAATTATTAATAATGTATTGTACCTTATGAAGCATATTAGTTATTAATTAGCATTATATTGCTTGTACTTTCTCAGAATGTCATTGATGAGCTGAGGACTTACCTTACTATTATCAAGCATGACGAGTTCTAGATTGTGTACTTACCCTCGGAATGCCAGAGGATATGTCCTGGATCGTCATGTAGTTTAACTTTACTATGTACTTATGTCATTACATGTCAAATAATGTACTATTTAAATTTTCCTATCAGATTTGTACATCCATTTTTAAAGACAATATTAGATTATGCTATTTATTGATGTCTATGGTAACTTGCATACGTATATTGTGTTTACATGCTAACGTGATGTGTGTTGGTGACACCTCCCCGATGTGAATATTTTTTGAGACATATTTATTTTTCTGTTGAGGTATATCCTCACCAGACACTCTATATTTAGCCTCATGTTAGGCAATTTAATTAATTATCAGCGCATAATTCGTGCGTTTTGAGCCGCTTATCGCATGCTCTTTGATATTTAAAAAAAAAAAAAAAATATGTTCCACATTTTTTTTTAATCGGGAGGAGGTGGTGATATGTTGCGTGAGAAATTCTCGCAACATCGTTTTATTACAATATATATTTTATAACGCAAGGGCAACAACTGCTTGAAATTTATAGCCACTTTTCTCGGTAAGCAGTTGTCTCCTCGCGTTGGTATTGAATGCAGTTAAGTTTGCTATGCTAGGCCGTTTTCTCAGAAAACGGTTGGCAACCTGTTGGGTTATCCTTTTAAGGTAATCATTCTTACGCTGGTTCGTAGTAAAGGTCCTTGCGTCTTAAGTTCTGAGCTGTGGTCATTTTGCGCTGGACTGCGCATGACTGGTCTTGCTTCTTGGTCGATCGATTTCCGCCCACCAGTCAGTGAGCGATTTTGAATAGCTAGGAAGATGCCTCGCTGAGAGGGGATCTCCGCTATTTTTTGTTCTGTCAGGAATGTGAAGTCCTCTTAATGGATATTTCGTTTATTCGAGATAATACCTCTAGTGTATTTCCACATGCCGGGAGGCGTAATATTTCTGTGTATTTCCTGAAGGCAAGGTAAATTAACTTTTCATTAACTCTATCGATTTTTGGTCGTGAGCGATTTTTGATTCATAGCCTGTCTTCGAAAGGCGTCGTCACGAGATGTTTTCCCAGCTCACATGTCGCTGTATTGTACTGCATCGGTTGATGCATGTCCCAAGGACCATTACTTGCTACTTTGTTACATGAACTAGGTTTGGAAAACCTTTGTTATCTAGAGGATATTTTTGAGGACATTATTTATACTTCGGCAGACGTGCCTGTCTTGCTGAAGTCAGATTAAGGAGAGTGAACTGATCTCATACATCTGGTTATCTTCTGGCTAAGATAGAAAGGGATGGAGAATTTTCCCGACTACATTACAGCCTTATAATGTATTGACATGCCTGTGAATCACCTTTATTATGATGCTGTCTACCGTCCATTGCTATACTGACATTGTTGCTGTGATAATGACTGTCTGATGTACCTACATATTCGCGTATACATTTTATCACTGTGGCGTCCACAATAAATGATACAGAAAAACGTCACTAGCTGTTACAAGCATCATTGACTTTATACGTCGTGAGTTAACTGACGTCTTTGTATGGATTGCCCTGTTTTTGTATGATCATTGTTTGACTGTACATCATCTACACACTTCACAAAACCAGACCACGGGCACCATCACTCACCTCATGGTGCACGCGTCATTTGGCGGCCAATTACTCAATCATAATATAAATTGGGCGTCATCAGTAACCCCCATAGTAAAATGTACCCATTGTTTAAACAAGGGTTATCTGCCTTAGATCACAAAAAATTTAAAGTGTACAATTCATACAGATTAATTACACACAGTCTTAGAAAAATTCTGTGCGTAACACTTGTCTAAACTGAATGGTGGCCCTTAACTTGTGTTCAGTAGTATATATACCATATGATAATAATGCTCATAGCTGAAATGATTCACAGAGACGCCTTTTTGCCGGTGGCTTGTAATCAGTTTCTGGAGCATCTCTCACAAGGGTCCAACAATAATAGTCTGCTAGCATTGCTGCATTTCATTTCCCCTGGTACCTTTTTTCGAGGGTAGTAATGTCCTGATGAAATAGTTCCCCATGCTCGTCACTGACAGCACCGCAGTTAGCAGGGAAGAAATCCAGATGAGAGTGTAAAAAGTGTAATTTCAAAGACATGTTGCACACTAGTCTCTCGTAGCGCTGCAAGAGGGTTTCTACAAGCTCCTGGTAATTGTCAGCCTTATTGTTTCCTAGAAACTTTGTGGCCACTTGCTGGAAACCATTCCAAGCTAACTTTTCATCACCTGTGAGGATATCATCAAAACGCTGATCTCGGAAGAGCTGACGTATCTGTGGACCGACAAATACACCTTCCTTGATTTTTGCCTCACTACGTCTTGGAAAGTTATCACGAAGGTATAAAAATCCTGCCCCATTTCGACCCATGGCCTTTACAAAATTCTTCATTAGTCCAAGTTTGATGTGGAGAGGAGGGAGCAAGATCTTGTGGGATTCTACAAGTGGTTGGTTAAGTACATTCTTTTTCCCCGGTTCAAGTGATTGTCGTTGGGGGCCAATCCTTTTTCTTGTAGTGGGAAGTCCTTGCACGGCTGTCCCACAGACAGAGGAAACAGCAAAACTTTGTGTAACCCTGCTGTAGCCCCATCCAAGATGGCAATGACCTTCAGGTCACCACAAATCTGCCACTTATACTTGTCATAGTTGATGGTGTATAACAGTTGTTTCATGTTGTACGTTTCTTTCATGTAGACTGCTTACCCGAGTGGAACAGATGGTAAAACGTTACCATTATGGAACAGCACAGCTTTTAAGCTCAACTTCGACGAATCAATGAACAGCCTCCAATCGTCGTCTTTGTAGATGATGTGTAGTGCTGCCATCAGACCCACTATATCAACGCAAGCAATGAGGTTATCTGTCATTTTGAATTATGGAAGCACATTCTCTTCTAGAAGATCCCATTGCTGCAGTCTGGACCCAACAGCTCTGCTTTATTTCTTCGCAATTCCAGATCTCTTACTGGATCATTCAATTCACTCTGGTAATTTTATGTGGCTGTACAGACTCTTCAATAGGGGTGAAATCAGGATCTCTTGATGTAGATGCTTTCACAGGTGACAGATGTCCACTGGCCTTATTATCTTCTTCATCATCCAGAGTATAAGATTCTGGTGGGTCCGGAACAAAAAGTCCTTTCACATGAGGCACTGGCCGCACAGCAGGGGGAATATTCGCATAGGCCACAGGCCGCTTTTTCTTCTTAGATATACCATGTCCAATTGGGGGAGTCATGCAAAAGTAACAATCATTAAGATGGTTTGTCGGTTCCCTTCACACCATTGTAACTGCAAAACACAGCGATCGTCTTTTTCGGTTCAACCAGCAGCGCAGATTCATTGCACAGGATTGACAACATATGTGTGGAGCCCAATACCGGTCCTGGTCACCGATCTCACAACCAAAATAAAGGCTGTAAGCTTTCTTTATCATCGGTGTAATGGGTCGCCGTTGTGACAGCAAAGTTATTTGTCCTGAAATATAGCCTGCACTGTTCACACATTCACGAGACATCTTGAACGACACATCTGCACTCACAGAATCCACAACACAAATGATGACAAGGAGGAAATGTGGTTGCAATGACTACTACAGATTGCGTCATCCAACTGGCGCTCAAGGCTATCCGTCTCGTGGGGAATCACGCGCCAGGGCTATAGAAAAGAGAAGGACTGGGTCATTCGCGTCGGGGAGGTGAAGCCACCAGCCTACTGAACACCTCCCCCCGATCTTGAAAACTAGAGCTAATTCGCGATTTTTAAGTTCATACTCATGATCAGCATGTCCAAATTAGTTTAAAATAGCTACTTTTGTCTCGGATACATTTTGGCTGTTGTCCAGTGTATTCATCAACTATGAACGGAGAAGGAAAATAAATTAGTTTGAACACTTCGTTAGCATGTACGGGAAAGAACACTCAAGAGAAAGATGGATGTATTCTTCATAACACTGTCCTAGATCTAGCCGGAGCTAGGCACCGTGGGCAAGAAAAGAATCTAGATGTTATCACGAAGCTATGCATGAAGGCATATCTGGAGTCATCCTTATATGATCACCAGTATAAGCACAATGCTACAATATACAGATATGGAAGTGAACCTCTGTCTGTGATTCCTGCTGTGGTAAAACATCTTGAGAACCCAGCATTGCACACTAAGCTGAAGGAGTCACTTGAGCCTCAGACGTAACTCTGGCTTTTACCTGGTTGGCTGCATGTGGGGGGAGGGGGAGGGTGGTCTGACTGTGGGCCCATGATAGGCAGGGGAAGTGACTCTGTGTGGCACGTGAGAATTCCTTGGGAGAGCCCAGAACCAGTGCACAGTATTTAACTCTGCCTATATGGAGAGCCTCCTTAGATGGCAAGGAATGCACAGATTACCACGCACTTCTTCCTCCTAGCTTGAGACCAGATGTGATTGTTCTTTACATGTAAGCCAAGCTGGAGAAACTGGAGCACATGACTTCAACTTAACACATTTCAGAATGGCAGAAAAACCACAAGAACAGCTTAAATCTAACAATGTAGATATTACTAAAGAAGTCTTCAAATTGGCTTCAAAAGGGCGAGAAGCTGAGCAGCCCTACTTAAACAATAACACCTATCATCAAGCTTGATAGGTAAAAGTATGAGAAAAATGCGAACTTAAAAAAGGATTCGATTTGTTCGAGTTATATGCTCTCAGTCACTTCTTTCATTAGCAGTATCCGCGCTCAACATTTATACCCACCATATCTGTTTAAGTTCATGTTAGTGGTTTTAAAATACGAGTATCGATTCAGAGTTTCAGCCTCGAGTGCTTTAGACCATAATGACATACTCTTCCGGAGTCTAATTTTTTTTTTCTTTTTTTTTCAGTGCCATCTAAAAGCGCAGACAACATTGCATCAAAGAAAAGAGACGTAATATACATGGGGAAAAAAAACTCATGTTATATACACGCTATACAGGGCCGTCTTAACAGCATTGTAGGCCCTGGGCAAAGCAATGCACTGGGCCTCTACCAGCCCTACCCACCCACCCACGGGAATAAAAATGATGTCTTATGAACAATATGGCAGCATCCCAGCATGGGGCCCCAGAATCGTGGGGCACCTGGTCACTGCCCAGTGTACCCATGCCTTAAGACGGCACTGACGCTATATTCACACGGGTTTGAAAGTGACAGAGGGCAGCCAGTAGCAGTAATAATGATACCGAAATGGACTATGAACAAAATATAAAGGTCCTCGTGAATGCGATAATCTTGTAAGGCAGTTGCAGAAACTTCAAAGGCATTATAATTCGTTATATAAATCTCCCCACAGCTATTATGCTCATTTTTACTTTCTTTAATTCAAACACTCAGAAACAGGCATGAATGCATGAATGCTGCAGACTTGATACCTTGAAGGAAATACTGCACACATAAACACAAACCCACACACTTTATATATATATATATCTATATATATATATATATATATATATATATATATGTATATATATATATATATATATATATATATATATATATATATATATATATATATCTCGAACAATGTAATATAATTACATCAAAATTTGTGTAACTGTATTCATAATAGCTTAAATAGTTTACTGATTTACTTACTTAGCTATTTAACTATATGACGTTATTATTACGACAATTTCCGGTCGCCATAACTGGACATTACAGCAGGACGGAGCTCCATCACACACAGCCAGAAATACGATACACTTTCTTCATCAGGAGAATGTTACCTTTATCGAGCCAAACATGTCCTGATTTAAACCCTGTCGATTATGCCATATGGGGTGCATTGCAAGAAAAAGTCTACCGTCGGCTAAAATTTACCACAGTTGAGCAGCTCAAGTTGGCAATAATCGAGGAATGGAGAAATCTAGGGAGCGCTTTATTGACAGAAGCATAAATGAGTGGCGCCAACGCTTACAAAAAGTCGTTGAGAAGCAGGGGGGACACATTGAACATGTTTTCCGATTAGCGTAATTATTTGGCATACAACTGTAAATGACAAAACATTATATTAATTCAATTATATTAAATAACCCTTTGCTACGAGATGTTCTCACTTTTTTTGGGCCACCCTGTATATATAACGCATTCCCATATATATATATATATATATATATATATATATATATATATATATATATATATATATATATATATATATATATATATATATATATATATATATATATATATATATATTTATAGTAGCCACTTCAGTCATAACTGTCTATGGGAATGCGTCCGTGAGGTGATAGCACTCAGCTGCTTTTTTACCTGGTGATCACTTCGCCGTGTTTTTTTCTCTTCTGCTAGTTGTTAGAGCTTCTTATCACCCAATATGAGGCGGTGCCGTATAGAGCATCGCCACTTGGTGCGATCGTCAGCTTCATCCTCCCAGGTTGCTGGAGTCCTCTCCAGGGCGCGAGCTTGAGCAGTTACATGAAGATCAAGCAGTTGCCCCTGCAGTCTGTTTTCCCTCTCCACGTAGCCGGTAGGTCCACAGGAACAGTAGCCGATATAGCTTGGTAACTGTCACGTCGTCAGGAGTTGCCAGAATAATGTAGAATCAACATTAGACAGCCTTAGTAACACCGACTCCGGATTTATCCTCAGGGTTTACTCAGTGGTTAGTGCACTGGCTTGCTAGCTCGGTGTTCCATGGGTCGATCCCTTGTTGAGGTGGGATTTCCGACATTGATGTCATTAAACTAGTAAAAACATGCAACCTGGAGTTGAGAGTTGGAGACGGGGGTTGGAGTCGTACTTCCAGAATTTCAGGAGTCGGAGTTTGACATTTTTTGACCGACTCTAAAACCTTAATAGATAGATAGATAGATAGATAGATAGATAGATAGATAGATAGATAGATAGATAGATAGATAGATAGATAGATAGATAGATAGATAGATAGATAGATAGATAGATGGATAGATAGATAGATAGATAGATAGATAGATAGATAGATAGATAGATAGATAGATAGATAGATAGATAGATAGATAGATAGATAGATAGATAGATAGATAGATAGATAGATAGATAGATAGATAGATAGATAGATAGATAGATAGATAGATAGATAAGACAAAGAACATTTATAACTTGAGTAACTGAGACATATAGTAAGAGGTGAATAACTATGTCTGTTTGTTATATGCAAGCTCTAGTTCGTTCACGATCTTTTCCCCTTGTGTTTGTTCTCTTTCTCTGATTCTCTCCATATTTTCCTTGGCCTTGCCTTTGTTCTTTTCATGAATCAAAATTACATGGGATATGGGACAGGCAACCTCGTCATGTAAAATGCATTGCTACAGAAACTATCATCGCGAGAGCACATGGATGCTTGGTGCGGGCTTGGAGCAAGGGGACCAGCTACAGTGGTGGCTCTATGCCACATAAGGAGCGAAAGGAAAAGAATAAGAAGAATAACATGGGTAGCAACACATGTAGACATATATGGACAACAGGAAATGAGCTAGCAGGCAAGGAAGCTAAGCAGTTACCGCTAAAAAAAAAAAAAAAAAAAAACAGAAGCGCGTCTGGAAAAATCAGGAATTGGGAGTTTAATTGCAAAGATTATTTGTGATGAATGGGCAAACTCATGGGGTGATAGAACATATGAAGACCTCTGTGCTCGTATTAAATGAAAATAATAAAAAAATAATGAAGAAATTGAAATACAAATGATCTATTAAAAAAATGTTTGAGGCATTAATGTGGGAACTATATTATTGGTAAAGGAACACACATGTAAAGAATAATAACAAAATATCGTTAAAAATATGTAGTCCCTTAACAGATACTGCCGTAGGGTAGGGAAGTATTAAATACTTAACTATACTAGGTCCAGCATCCAGAGATAGGTTGACCAGTTCCCTTGCTCGCTGCCTTTTCCTTCCCTAACTCAAAAGCAAAGTCAGGTACCCATTGGCAGCTGGGTAGACTGGAGCGTGTCGAATCCATGAATAGAACGCCGTATCTGTGCCGCGACTGACCAGCGCTCTAACAACTCTGTCAGCTGAACGCTCAAAATATCGTTAATACGTTTTAATTGAACTACAAGAAACAAGAAGACAACTCCGCCTAGGCCGGTCCCAAGCCCGGTTGAAAAAGGAGGAGGGCGGCCTGCATGGAGGCCGTAAGGAGGCAGCCCCTCCACCATGCAAATGCACAACAGGTCAATCACCTGTTTGCTTTAAAACATGATTACGCGAACTACAAGAGAGAAAACAGGACTGATTCTAAAGGCGACGAACTGGAACGGACTACGACTTATGGAACTTGGAACACAAGAAGTATAAATGGGAAAGAAGAGGAGCTGGTGGAAGAGATGAGGAAAGCAAAATTAGAAATCCTGGCTATAACGGAAACAAAGAAAACGGGACAAGGAGTCATGGATCTCGATGGCAACGCGCTGCTTTACAGTGGTGTACCCACATCTGAAAGAGCTAAAGGGGGCGTGGGTTGCATTGTGGGCAAAGACCAAAATATAGTATCAAGGGATGGAACTTTGTCTCAGAGCGCATTTTGGTTGTAAAACTAAAAGAAGGAGAAACCATAGTCAACCTGGTCATAGTGTATGGGCCAAATGAGGATGAGAGAGCAGAGGTCAAGGAGGAATTCTTCGAGCTGCTTCAAAGGACAGTGGATGACTGCCTAGATGAAATTATCATGCTCGGAGATTTTAATGCCAGAGTTGGAAATGACCATGCTAGATGTGGTGGAGTTATCGGAAGATACGGAGAAGATACTCTCAATGACAGCAGAAAGCGACTCTTTAGATTCTGCAGTAAGCAGAATCTGATCATTACAAACCCAAAGTTCCCCAATAAGCGCATACATGCATACACTAGATGTGAACCAACAAAGAATGAGAAGTCAGTGATCGACTATGCCATAGTTAGGAGGAGCTCATTCAAGTATGTCCGGGATGCTAGAGTCTGGAGGGGGCCAGAGATTGGAAGTGATCACTACCTGCTAACCATCAAAAGAACAACTGAAAGAGTTACTCAGCCTAGGAACTGCCCAACATCACGCAAGAAACCAAGTAAACAAACCGGAGAAATGAGCATTAAGACCTACAAGCTGAGAGAGCCAGAAATTAAGACCAGATATCAGGGGCTTATTGCTACAGCGGTGTTCTAAGTTCAAAAATCCCTCGGACGAGAACTCATTTGTCGTATATTTTTGATAGGGTAATTAAGATCAATTTTGGCCCAGCCTGAATAGGACTAGAACAGGTGATAGCTCAGTGAGAGATCAGGTAAAGAAATAGATTTTTCACAAGTGAAATGGTGAAAGGTAAAAATCTGTCCCTGGATTTGAGAGATAATCAATCCAGCCTATCGATTACGACTGAGATTTGTAGGTCAGAAAGTTTCCCTATAAATATATAGATATATATTCCACCACTCGCTTCTATACACACAGATACGTGACGACAATTAGACGCACATACGTGAAACCTATATCTATGGAGTTGGGATCTTTTGGGACAAGCTGACCGACACATGTAAATAAAGTTTATGTAAATTTTATTTATCATAAAAAGAAACTACAACACAACAATTTCTCTGAATATCAAAATCAAATACAATGAACATAGGTTAATGAGTTAATTAAAGCGTTAGACTCATAGGTTTAATCCTCCCTCCCTCTGTTGAGACAAGATCCCGTTAGAGCAAAGTTATTAACCCCCGAAAGAGTCAAAGGTTTTTACGCTATGGTCTAAAATTCCCTCTACCATAAAGAACAGAGTTACAAGTTAATCTATTCTGAAGTGAAATAGAGGGGCAGCTTTAGCAAAACTTGCATAAGCAAATACAAAATAAGTACATGGGTTATATCCAAAATAGAATTATTCTTCTCACATTTTCTCTCGCTCTGACAAACCTGTGATCACAAATTCAGTCTCTCTTACCTACAAAGGTACTTTCACCACATCTGGAACAATTGTTAATGGCACCCACAGCCCATCCACGGTTGGTTGTTTGGCGAATCAAGCCCCAGTTTCTCCAACGACTAATTAATCAAATGTAGGGAAACGCTTGATTGTAAGTAGGATGCTGATAAAGGTCACTTCAACTTTTGTCCAGGTAGTAAAATAATTAAGAGATCTAAATGTCACAGTGTACGTTAGCTTGGAATCTTCAATCGTTACATCAAATGTCAGGTAAACAAATCGGTTCCAGGATCAATCTTCTTCATAACACGTGGTCGTTATACAGGTAATGTCAATGTTTGGATTGGTAGCCACAACAGGCTGAATGTTTATGAAATTGGGAAAAGAACTCTGTATATGCTATAAGTCCAGATCAATCTTCTTCATAACACGTGGTCGTTATACAGGTAATGTCAATGTTTGGATTGGTAGCCACAACAGGCTGAATGTTTATGAAATTGGGAAAAGAACTCTGTATATGCTATAAGTCCAGTTATCATTTATTCTTAATATTATTTGGGTTTGTACTCTGTCTCTTTCTGGGTGTACCACGAGACCAGACAACTCACCTTGAAAAAACCCGATATTATATCAGAATGTTCTTTGATAAAGTTTATTTCCAGTTTCATATGGAATGGAAGCCGCTGATAAGGTTTAGGATTTAACCCATATACTGTATAGGAAGAAAATACAAATACTTAACCGAATATAGTATAATTCCCAATCCTATCCCTACCCCGCGTAACATAGAAGATATATTATCCACTTCGGTTATTTAACTTAAATTAGAAACTATAAGCTTACAGCTAGTCTCATCGTTTAAAAAAAAACTTCCGTGAAATAAATTCTAGTCATTTTAAAAAGAATCAATCATCATGAATTAGAAATAAATACATATTTCGTCAATACTCATGGTGAATCAGTGCATTTACTTAGTTGGTTAAAATATTCTCTGACTGGCTACTAGCAGTTAATTAAATTTTTATAATAGCTTACCGAGTTTAGCTAGAAATATTTATTTGTTCTGCTATCCACTGTAACACAGAAAAACTTTAGAGAAATAATATAACGGACCTAACTTAGTAAATCACTCTGCACAGGAAATAACTAGTAAAATATAATTAACGATTTAAAAGATTAAATCACTCAAACTACTAGTATAGTATTTACCTCAACACCGAGCTACTAAGACTTATCTCCAACGACTACTAAGAAATTCACTTTTACAAGTATTCTAGAATCGAAGCTAGTTGTCTAGAGGAATCTGTGAGGTACTGGATGAATTTAGTTAGATTTCTGTGGTATATATATATTAAAAGATAAAAGGAGATAGTTAATTATCCCCCCGAAAACCAGCCCTACCAGATGTTCTCACCTACGGGAAATTTTCCGTTCAGTTTTCGGCTTATGCGTAATTCAAAGCCGAAAACCCAGGATCTTCGTTCTCGCTTAGATCAGACGTCTCTCTGTTCGTATTCGAGCGGGCAATGTCTTTAGATCTCCCGATTCGTCGTGTTTAATTAGTTATCACGAACGGATTCAGTGAAAGGTAATAAAGATTTCTCACTTAGGTTCCCCATATCCACTCAAATTTATTCAAATCTGGTCGCTGTCTGATCTCTACAACAATTTGATCTCTGGCGCTGGTGTTAGAATTACAGCTCACGTTAGCGAATATGTCTCTGGTAGACTCTCATCAAAGAAATATAGCGACCAGCATTAAATGCGTGCTAAATGAGAAAGAGAGACAGATCTATTCTGAGTAATAGGTTTTATGTTAACCCAACAGGCGTAGGTGAAGCTAGGTAAAAAGAAAAATGAAGATAAAGAAAATAGATATATGAAATCAATTTCATAATCTGCCCCAGCTACCACGACAAGCATGGGAAACAAAGAGCCAGGGATCCAGACCCCCAGGACGACCCAGAATCCGCTGGGAGGACAACATTAGACAATCTTTGAAGGACCGAGGACTAGAATGGAACCAGGCCGGAAGGAAGACAGATGATAGGATAGTTTGGCGCTCTTTCTTCCAAACCTCTACACCTCACGGTAGAAGGGAAACGACTAAGCAAGTAAGAAACAAGAAGACAACACCTTAAAACTAAAGCAATATTTCTGCAACATCGTCTTCATTCCTTAGACCCTTAACGTAGATCGGGGTTTCTTAACTTGTCCATAGACAGTTTGGGGGCCCGTGAACGGATTATAGGGGGTTCGTTAACGGATTCTAGGGGGTCCGTGAACGGATTGTAGGGGTTCAGTGAACGGATTATACGGGGTCCATGAATGGATTATAGGGGTCAGTGAACGGATTCTGGGGGTTAAGTGAACGGATTCTAGGGGGTTAGTGAACGGATTCTAGGGGGTCCGTGAACGGATTCTATGGGGTCAGCGAATGGATTCTAGGGGGTCAGTGAACGTATTCTAGGGGGTCCGTGAACGGATTCTATGGGGTCCGTAAACGGATTCTAGTGGGTCCGTGAACGGATTCTATGGGGTCCGTGAACGGATTTTTGGGGTCAGTGAACGGATTCTTGGGGGTCCGTGTACTTAACCTAAAATTTAAAATGGAACATTTTTATTTATGCGTTGATGTAAATGAGAAGGGGTGTGTTGCCTTCACTCAACAATCAAAAAGATCTGTAGCCTTCACCGAACAGTCAAAAGGGTCTGTAGCCTTCACCGAACAGTCAAAAGGGTCTGAAGCTTCACCGAACAGTCAAAAGGGTCTGAGGCCTTCACTGAACAGTCAAAAGGGTCTGTGGCCTTACCCGAACAATCAAAAGGGTCTGAAGCCTTCACCGAACAGTCAAAAGGGTCTGTGGCCTTCACCGAACAGTCAAAAGAGTCTGTAGCCTTCACCGAACAGTCAAAAGGGTCTGTGGCCTTCACTGAACAGTCAAAAGGGTCCGTAGCCTTCATCGACAAATCTAAAGGGTCTGTAGCATTCACCAAACAGTCAAAGGAGTCTGTGTGACAAAACCAATTTCGTCCATTTCTTTCATCTGTCTTTCTCCTATAACTACTTCAATTTTCCATACCATTTCCTTCCTTGTCCTATAATAAGCTGCAGTTCTCAGTTATTCAATGCTACGTTCTTTATTCAAATTCCCTTTGGTATTTTACTGTCGCGGCGTAGCGTAACTGCTCGCCATGTACTGTTGCCATTCTCTACTGTCAACACCTTTCTGGACGTTCTCAAATGCCCATTAAGATAGGTTAGACTTGAGAACAGACTGATATTCAGACTTGTTGGCGACGATCCTTGCATCGTAACCGCCAAGTAAGGTTAAGACTTGACGTCAAGAGTCTTACATTGCCTCTCACGGACGGCGTAATTGATACGATTCAGAGACTAAGAGGTGTGAGATACATCCGATTAATTATTCGGGCAAGTAAGAAAACTAGACATTTTTATTGCCCACCCAACACTTTCTGAACGGGGAATAGTTGACGATTCTGAGAGCATGCAACAGACAGCGATAAAGGACAGCCTATTTTGAGATTACATCTGCCACTCAGGACCAATGCATGCTTATTGGAGAATAGGAATAGTTTTGACATTTTGAAACCTGCCCACCAAACATGTGATGCTTTGGGGAGGGAATAGGATGACCTGTTAAATATCGGAACCCTACAGTGTTTGGCACTCAACAACGAACTAAGATTGGGGCCCGGTCGAACAGGAACGATTCACGCTGTGTACCAACTGGACTGGCCAATTTAATTAGGACTCAAGTCATTGAACTTAACGACCTAAGGCCTTCCAGAACCAGAGCAGTAGTGATTTGTTGATAGGTCCTAATGGTGAAGAGAAGAAAGTCCTTATGCAGTACCAACCAAATGTGCTGAAGTAAGAAACTGTAATGAACTGAGAGCTAAGGCAACCCATTGAGTCAAAAAACGCCAACATCAAACCCAGAAGACCAACAAATCTCCCAAAAGATGAATAACAAACAACATCTATTGAGAAGCGAAACATACAACTTCACAAACCTGTAAACCAAGTGATGAAACTTGCCTAATGTAACACTAAATGTGCAATAATACCAGTGTAACAGTCATTCTGTATAGTGGGATTCTATTTGTTTTATTTTCCTTTTGAAAATTCTATTTTATATTTGATTAACTAAACCAACGGTGTCTGATTTACTTTTTTAATTTGTCAGATATATGGTTACTGTGTTAAATGTGATAATAAGTTTAAGATAAATTCTTTATTCTTTTACCTGGGGGCACGAGCCGAAAATAATTGTACATGAGATAACAATTAAATCTATCAGGGGAGGGATAGAAGTGTGACTAGAATACCAATCCTCTGTCTCTTTTTAACTCAATCAAGAGAGAGATACAGATTATCTTTCTACAAAATATTCCTTTTCAGTTTAACAATAGTGAACTACCCTGATAGTGAGAAAAGTGTTCTTTGATGTGTCGACAGATATCAGGCATTCTTAATAAAATAGCCCTTGATTCTCTCATAGAATCTGTCGCTTTCATTCTTTCACTATCTCACTGAAACCCTGTCGTCATAGTCTGTAGCCTTCACCGAACAGTCAAAATGGTCTCTAGCCTTCACCGAACAGTAAAAAGGATCTGTAGCCTTCTGTGACAAAATGGGGCGCCCCCTATCGATCTTTGTTTCTCTCCGGCAATATCGGTACATTTGTGGTACTGATTTTTATTATTTGCTCTCAATTGTCGCACTTTTCTTTCTTTTCTTTCCTTTCTTTCTTCGTTATTTTTCTGCTAAGTAGCAGATATTTGATTTTATCAAATCATTCGACACTCCTCTCTGTGATGTCAGCTGTTTATTACCCAATCATCCTGGCTTGCGGTGAGCAACTGAGATAAGATAGTCACCGGCGTGTTAAGATTGAACCGCTGATAAGACGCCTCGGTTGGTAACCCAGATAGGCAGACTCGGAGTTTTGCGTACTCATGCAACAGATAACGAGATTACTCACACATGTGGGCAGACAAGTGTGACATAATCGCTTCCGGGCCGACTTGTTATGACAACATTACTTTCTAATAACGTAATAAGTATTACAGCTTACACATGTTGTCATGTAAGTTACATCTGTCTGTAAGTTTGTACACAAGGGCATCGGACATATGGGAGACGTGACCTTTGCAAAATTTTTCCATGTCGGAAATAGGAATATAGTCTGACCATTTTCGCAGTTTTATTTCACTGTGAATTTCACGCTCGCCAAGACAACATCTGACCTCAGCAGAGTGAAGACTAGATTCATAATTCCTTTCTTTAACCGGACCTTTTATTGGAGCACCAAATAAGACGTACAAAGCACAGGAGATCTCTACATTTTAATAAGGAACACCGGGACTAGGAAACTTAAGAAAGACACAGAGTCAGAGAAAATTGAAGTTAAAATTAACGACCCCCAGTACACATGAAAGAAGGCAGATGCCAGTGCTTTTTTTTTGTAAGTCCTCTGAGCAAAAACGTTTGTGAGCCAAGATTGGCGTAAGTAGTGCATTTTTCATTCTAAGTTTTATTACTAACATGCGAACTAATATATATATATATATATATATATATATATATATATATATATATATATATATATAATATATATATATATATATATATATATATATATATATATATATATATATATATATATATATATATATATATATATATATATATATATATATATATATATATATATATATATATATATATATATATATATATACATAGATATATTACCATGTGAATTTTAATGTGTGAAAATTGCTATAGGATGTCAAAGTCATTTGAGGCTGGCAACCTCAGCGTATAGAATAATGATTAATGAACCACCACTGCACGGGCTGGGGATTGCTTTATTGATAGTTTCGTAAAGAGAACTAAAAGCATAAAGTAGTTCCAGGTTCCCTATTGAGCAGGGAGGGAAAGATGAAAGAAATGATGTACATTCTAAGAATAATACGTACATTTTCAAAACAGTGTAAATGTCCCTATAAACATATTCGCTTCAAAATTTATGTAAGTTTTCAAGCTTAAACCAGTGTAAATGTCTATGTGAAAATATTCATTTTAAAGTAATGGAAGCTTCAAACTTTTCAATCAGTGTAAAACATAAATGAATTTATATTGTGAACACTTTTCAAACAGTGGAGATGTAAATGTAAAACCTATTATATCTGTACGTTTAACCTTTTCATTTAAAAATAATGTAAAGCTAAAGCTATTCAGTTTCAATGTAAAGGAAGTTTTAACCCGAGGGATAAAATTTAATTCTCATCGAGGGTAAATTCTGACATGGGATGGTAGAATAGAAGAGGGGGGCACATAACTATGTGTCGGAAAACGCCATACTCAGAAGAGCGTTTCGTTTCTATTACTAGTTATTGGTGGTACCAGCAAAAAGGACAATTTCTGGGACAAGAAGGGACGAGTGGTTACGCTTTAAGACGGAAGACCAGCTTTGAAGACTCTCCTAGACTTTCCTGGGAAACGAGCTTCACCCTGCGAACCTTGACCAGAGACGAGTGAACGCAGTGTACAGAAAACAAACTCATCAGGAGGAGGAGGATCAGATTCGTCACTGGCAGCTAAGTTAACCCATATGCTGCCACTTGAACTTCTTATCAAACACCATCATCCGAGTGATGAAAACTTTATTTTGTAATTAACTATTATTCCTTTCTTTTAAACTGTTAAACTTAAAGTGATTATTACATTTTGTTATTTGTAATTATACCAATTTAACTGCGATTCAATAATTTTAAATGTACTACATGTTTGTCTCAGTCAAAGTTACTACACACAGACTCTAAACAGAGCTATATTATAATAATAAATCCACTGATTAACTCAAGGGTGGGGGCTTAACGAGCTAGAATAAACCATTGCTTAAATCCTTCACAAAAGTTGTCGGCAGACTACAGAATTAACGTGCTCATCAACAGCCAGAATTGTTTTCGCTTATCTGAATATCTTGTGAAGATTCCCATGTGACAGAAGCTTTACTACTCTTCTATCTACATTTCTGCCAAGAGTAATGTTATGTAAAAATAGACTCCATTGAAGCTTATATTAGATACTATTGAGTTTTGGCCACTGTTGGACCACTACTGCAAAGCAGGGGAGGCAATACCGTCACACGTTCACCGAACAGTCGAAAGGGTCTGTAGCCTTCACTGAATAATCAAAGACGTCCATGGCACACATAATGTTAAGAAACACTGACCTAGAGTCGTTGGGACATTTCTTCGTTTTTAAATATTGTCTACTTATCCTGTCTCCCCCCCCCCCCCCCCCCCCCCCCCTCCCGCCCCCCACACCCCCCCCCCCCCCCCCCCCCCCCCCCCCCCCCCCCCCCCCCCCCCCCCCCCGCCCCCCACCCCCCCACCCCCCCCCCCCCCCCCCCCTCCCCCCCCCCTCCCCTGTTTTTTCTTGCCGCCACGTGCAGTCCCCGGGTGTCTCCGAGGAGACACAGAAAGAATAGGACGACTCCTCCCTCAGGTATGTCGTAAAAAGCGCCTAAAAATATGACGTTAATCGAGGGATGGCAACCGTATCATGTAAAGAAAAACAAATAGCTACAGAAACCACTGCTGCAAAAGCACATCCATGTTTTATGGCAGGTTTTCTGGAAGGGGACCAATTACGTTAGTGGCTCTACGCTCCATTTGAGAGTGAAAAGGACAAATGATTATGATAATGATGTTTTTTCTTGCTCGGGAAATTGTCCCGTAAGGACAGTTTGGGACATTCTATTTTCTCTATGTTTGGGACATTCTATTTGTTCGATCATGCCATTTAAGTTTGTGCTTGTTATCGATTTTTAGTGGCTTTTTATATGTCCGGAAAGACTG
The DNA here is from genome assembly GCA_024509875.1 of Oreohelix idahoensis. Classification (NCBI taxonomy): domain Eukaryota; kingdom Metazoa; phylum Mollusca; class Gastropoda; order Stylommatophora; family Oreohelicidae; genus Oreohelix; species Oreohelix idahoensis. The sequence continues at coordinate 798,699 of JAMPIV010006085.1, forward strand.
CCACATGATGTTGTTCTGCACACGGACATTTGTGATGTGTTCCATAAATTACGTCTACGGTGTTTTCTAAATCATGTTGTTTCTTCAGTGTTTTTATTTTTTTTTAATTATTGCAGGTTTCATTTTATGTATCACAATGAACAAAAATGTAGAATTGATTACATAAAAATTGATAAGCGTTGGAACCTCCAAGGTCCTTAATAATGTATCCGAATAGATTATCTCCCCGAAATATTCAATATACGTATTTAAATGTAGACAGTGAATACGACAAGAGACTCGAAACATTCAAAATGGGACAGTCAGCTAGATATAATAATAATAATAGAAAATAACAACAATAACAGCAATAGTCTCTTACGTAAATAGAATGACAGATAATGCATAGACAATAGGCACAGTTTATCATCACCACGTATAATTTTTTTTTAAAAAGAGAGGGGAGATTTTTATGCGCCAATAAGTTGTTCTTAACGTGCCGCAATATACTTACTTAGTCATTCATCTACCTGGGATGTAGAAATTTGCCAGAGAGAGTGCCATACTATCAAGTATAGAATATACTTGTTTCTAACATGCGAAATACAACTGAAGCCAAATATGCTTTGTTATTAACTTTCGCCAATATAAATGGGCACTATTTGTGGGCAAACAAAGAATGTTTACAGCTGACAATACAGACATCATATGGAAAGTTATACAAATGGTCAATTGAAGCTAAATTTTTCCTGCCCCTGAAAGTCTTCTGAAAACAAAATTATCTGTCGTTAAAATTGTTACTGCTAACATAGTTGATTAGTGATGCAGGTGATGTCGTTATAAACCAACTCCGGCGCTGTGATGGTTTTTGTTTGTGCTCTGCCAACTGCTTTTTTCTTTGTTTTGCTATGTTTCAGCGTTGCGATTTCCTTTCAACCATCGATAGGCATGGAAATGTAGGTTATATCGGGGTGCCTTCTTTGAGTGTTACACAGCATTTTTCCTGATTGTGCATGTTTTTTTGTACTGTTCTGTATTCATTCTCAATAATGGTGCTTTGTTACAATTGTTGGTGTTAATGCAGACATTGTGTGGCAATTAGAAGTCTACGTGACAAATTGTTATCTTTTGAGTCCTATCATCTGCTAAAGTGTGGCTTTTGTTGTTGCCTATCAAATGGTCAGCTGCTGCCATTCATTTACTGACTCGTGACTCACTCACTGACTCACTCACATCTCACTCACTCATTCATTCATTCCCTCATTCTCTTCCTTCCTTTTTCACTCACTCAGTCCCACTCACTCGCTCACTCACTCACTCACTCACTCACTCAGCCCACTCACTCACTCACTTAGCCCACTCACTCGCTCACTCAGCCCACTCACTCACTCACTCAGCCCACTCACTCACTCACTCAGCCCACTCACTCGCTCACTCACTCACTCACTCAGCCCACTCACTCGCTCACTCACTCACTCACTCACTCAGTCCACTCACTCACTCACTCAGCCCACTCACTCACTCACTCAGCCCACTCACTCGCTCACTCACTCACTCACTCACTCACTCACTCACTCATTCACTCACTACTCATCAGCTTCCCAAAGATTATAGCCCTTCAACACTCATGCCAAATCCTTCTATCCCGTACCATCAGTTCAATGTCTTCCTCATGCCCTTCATTTCTGTCTCCAGTTTTCTTCTCCGTGTGTTTTTCATTTGGTCTCCTTCCACTTATCTTACTAAAAGCATAAAGTAGTTCCAGGTTCCCTATTGAGCAGGGAGGGAAAGATGAAAGAAATGATGTACATTCTAAGAATAATACGTACATTTTCAAAGCAGTGTAAATGTCCCTATAAACATATTCACTTCAAAATTTATGTAAGTTTTCAAGCTTAAACCAGTGTAAATGTCTATGTGAAAATAATCATTTTAAAGTAATGGAAGCTTCAAACTTTTCAATCAGTGTAAAACATAAAGTCCGCTGGGAGGACAACATTAGACAATCTTTGAAGGACCGAGGACTAGAATGGAACCAGGCCAGGAAGAAGACAGCTGATAGAATGGTCTGGCGCTCTCTCTTCCAAATCTCTACACCTCACGGTAGAAGGGGAACGACTAAGTAAGTAAGTAAGTAACTAAAACATAAATGAATTTATATTGTGAACACTTTTCAAACAGTGGCGATGTAAATGTAAAACCTATTATATCTGAATGAGTAAAAAACACTGCCTTGTAATACTATCAACAGGCTTCTTCAAGGCGTTGCTCCTTTTGCTAAAAAAATCTCTCTCTCTCTCTCTCTCTCTCTCTCTCTCTCTCTCTCTTTCTCTCTCTCGTTCTCTATCCTTTTCCCATGTTATTTTCTATAACTTCATAAACATATTTGAAACGCCAAATTTAACGTCATGAAGATATAATTCTGTTTAACTCCCAGTGTAATTGTGACATTAAATTTCTCAGTAGGGTATTTTCGTCCCGTAACTCGACCGCATTTTTATTTAGTAGTCAGCAAGCAGGAGTCAGTTCGTAAGGGAATAGTCCTATTGCTGCTGTTTGCTGGTCCTAGCTGGTAGTAACCAGTCTTGTGATGGGGAAAAACCCCCACTAAACTCTAGATCCGATTCCGTTCTGTGTTGGCTAGGCAGATCTAAAACGTTGCAATATAAAACTAAAATAGGTTACCCAGAGAGATCATGCAAGTTTATCACTTCTGGTGGCTGATACTTTTCTCTCTCTCTCTCTCTCTCTCTCTCTCTCTCTCTCTCTCTCTCTCTCTCTCTCTCTCTCTCTCTCTCTCTCTCTCTCTCTCTCTCTCTCTCTCTCTCTCTCTTTCTCTCTCTCTCTCTCTCTCTCTTTCTTTCTTTCTTTCTCTCTCTCCCTATCTCTCTCTTTCTCCCTCCTCTCATTTTTCCGAGCTGGCATATGATTAACTACATAAATAGGGTTTATTAAGTCACTGTTACTCTGTCCACGGATTCTGTGCCAGAGAGTTAATTAACACTGACTTATCATGCTAGTACCGCACAGACAGTACTACCCAGGGCCGGATCTAGGGCAGCGCCGTCTTGGCAGGAAACGCCGAAATGTATTAATTAAAAAAAAAAAATTAAATTTAAAAGAGCTGAAACCGCATTGTTTCTGAGTTTAAAGTGTAACATACGTTTAAGTTTATATTGTTTCATTTCTTAAATATAGGTTTTTCTATCACCAGTTTGTTTATATTATTCTTTTTTCCTACCAAAAAAAAAAAAAAAATGTCACCGAGCGCCCATTTGTAATTCAGCATTAATTAAAAAAAAAAAAAAAACAATTGCCGACTGTGACGGAAGTGGGGCGTGTAGGATGATGATGTGCTGGTGCGTGGGGTAATCAGTGACAGCACACGAATAAGTGAAATCAACGCTGGCTTACAGTTCGTAATATATATTAAACGTATCATGTCCTGGAAATCGTACACTAACAAAGTAGCATCTCAGCCTTACAATAGCTCAAATCTCGGCCTTACACTAACCACATCTTGGCCTCTCAATTAATAATATCTCTGCCTTACACCAGCCACTATTTGCCTCTAAATAAATATTGTATCGTCCATACACTAGCAAAATTTTGGTCTTTAAAAAAATAATATCTCGGCCTTAACTAGAAACATATTGGTTTCTCAATAAATCATATAATCGTCCTTTTACTTGGCAACATACTGGCCTCCCAATAAATCATTTATAGACAGACAAAACATCACTTCTCGGCAGCCAACAATCACATCTCTGTCTTCTCATGAGCCACACAACCACTCAGCTCGAAAATATAACGCCAACTTCCACATCCAGGTACTTCCAAATCACTCAACTTGTGTTCACACTCAAACACGCCTGTAAACTATATACACATTGAATTCAACGGATTATGAACGTTTGACGATTGTGCTTTGGCACAGTTGTGGACTCTAAATGATTATCCGATAGGATATCATGTTTTCATACTTTATCAAGTACCGTACATGTTAATATATTTTCTGGATAATAAAGATTCTGCTATGTACGTATGTATGTATGTCTATCTGTATGCATGTATTATGTATGTATGTGTCTGTGTATGTATATGTGTATGCGTGCAAGTATTTGTTGTAAATGTGTATGTACGTATATATGAATGTATGTGGTTATGTACGTATACAAATTTTACAGAAAAGACACCGAGGATAAGAAAGATAAATGAAACGGCAGATTTACAAACTACTTCATAAAACACAGTCAACAACAAAACTGACAAACAGAACTAGGGACCAGGAGTCGCGGAGAGATGATCACATGATCGCCAATGTCATTTGGCATGACGCTAGAAGAATGGAAAGATAAGGCTACTGCTACCAGCATAATCATAGAAGTGTAGCTGTTTTGTGATTGACAGTGTATACCTAGTGACAAAATCGTGGTAATTTTTATGGCCCAGTAGGTGATCATATGTTAGACGACAGCGGGCTTTCACATCTAACCCGGGTAATTTGGTGACAATAAGCATTTTTATCTAACACGGGCACTGTTGTGATAACAGGCTTTCTTATCTTAATCGGGTAATTTGGTGACAAAGGCATTCATTTTTTAACCCTAGTACTCTGATGGTAAGAGGCATTCATTTTTACCTCGGCACGTTTGTGACATCAGACATTCTTATCTTTCTCAGGTAATTTGGTGACAACGGGCATTCTTATCTAACTTGGGTACTATGGTGATAACAAGTATTTTTATATAACTAGTGTACCCGTATAGCCGTGTACTTTGGTGACGACAGCAATTCTTGTCTTACTGTGGTAATTTGGGGACAGCAAGCTTTCCTACCAAGCCCGGGTACTGTGGTGACAACAAATATTTTTATCTAACACGGGTGCTTTTACGACAATAGACATTCTTATCTTATTTCTGGTAATTTGGTTATAAGAGGTATTCTCAGCGTACTTAGGTAATTTGTTGATAACAGGTATTCTTATCTTACTTTGGTAATCTGGTTATAACATGCATTCTTAGCGAACTTTGGTAATTTGGTGATAACAGGTATTCATAGCGTACCTTGGTAATCTGGTAATAACAGGCATTATGATCTAACAAGGGTACTGTTAGCAAAAGATTAGAATAGCGAATTGTAACGTGTGACTTGATATGTAGTATTGATGTACACGTCCCACCATGCACCATCCAGACATGTTTAAAAAATACACTGCCATCTTCAGAATTCCTTTGAAGGTTATCGGTTTTTGGCAGTTATAATTATTTTCAATTACCATACAAACGTAGGGTTTTTTTCCCCTACAAAGTCTGACGTTTCTCCTTTAAAAGACTTGTACAGAAACGTCATGAAACTAAAGAAGAAAGAAGAGATGTAAATAAGAGGATGGTGCTCCTATTTCACGGAGACCCACAGGGATTTTAGGATGACAAGTACAACAACCGCGTTTGATAAGTTTGTTGTAAACTTTGTATCCCCCGCCCACTTCTGTGAGATAGATATTTGACTCGTACCTGTTGAGCCCCCATCCGAAGGTAATTCAGCAAAGTATTATTAATCTAATAGCTCTGTATATATGTATTATTTAATGAGTCATACATGTGCAACACTAACTTTCAATCAACCGGGGTATTAACTCCAACGAATGATTTATGTTTACATAATTATAAACATGATATTAATTTATGAAATATAATTAAAACAAGGTTAAACGTAGGAAAATGTGTAACTTTAGAAACAGTTAAATAATAAGTATATGATCGTTTAGAAAAATGTGTCATTTTTCTTTACAGGAAAATGTTCACATTTTGTCGAATAGTGGTTGAAAGTTCCGTATATATGTCGATTAAGTCAACTTAACTGTCCATTTGCAGCAATGAGTTGTTTCTGTAGTATGGGGTAGTTGATGCTTTTTCACAGTGACTTCTTGACTGCTCCTTCTTTCTTTAGGAGCTGGATGGAATTTAGGGAGCACGTCCCTTGCATTTCTGGAGTAACTGCCTTTAATGTCGCCGCTTCGAGTGTCCTATAGACCCGTCTGTCACACGTGGTGTCCAGACCTAAGTACCAGGAACTGGAGAAATATAAAATCGAATCTCCTTTAAGATTTATGTCTCCTGATGTAAGCATCGGGCGACCTCCGCTTTCCCCACCGTCTCATCGTCCTCTGAATTTTACCCGATATATATATATATATATATATATATATATATATATATATATATATATATATATATATATATATATATATATATATATAGATATATATATATATATATATATATATATATATATATATATAACATTTTAAAAAACAATTTATTTATTATATTATTTATTTATTTATTATTCACTTATTTATTTTATTTTATTTTTTATTTTTATTTATTTATTTTATTATTTTTTTCCCCTCACTCTGTTTTCCAGTCCTTGTTTTCATTATTTCTTATTCTTTTGTTTTTATGTACTATCGACTTTCGCGTTCCGGTTTAGTGGCAGCCATCTTGCTGCATGTGATTGGACATAAGGGAGTATTATTTTCTCTTATTTTTATAGTTTCGTGTTCTCTACTTAATTCTCATTTTCTTTCCCTCCTGTCTCTTGTTTGTCTGTCCCTGACGAAGGCCTTGTGGCCGCAACGTAGGTTTTTCTTTTCCTTTCTCCTTGTAAGACGTATTACTATTTGTGTGATTTGTTTTGTTTTTTTCCCATTCAATAATTTGGTGATAACAGGTATTCATAGCGTACCTTGGTAATCTGGTAATAACAGGCATTGATCTAACAAAGGTACTGTTAGCAAAAGATTAGAATAGCGAATTGTAACGTGTGACTTGATATGTAGTATTGATGTACACGTCCCACCATGCACCATCCAGACATGTTTAAAAAATGCACTGCCATCTTCAGAATTCCTGTCAAGGTTATCGATTTTTGGCAGTTATAATTTTTTCAATTACCATACAAACGTAGGTTTTTTTTTTCCCTACAAAGTCTGACGTTTCTCCTTTAAAAGACTTGTACAGAAACGTAATGAAATGAGTGCGGTTACGCTTAGAAGTTCTCAGAACTCGTCTATGATCCATAGTCAAGCATAAATTTTTCCCCTCCACAAGAAAAGATATAATTTGGTTCAGTAATTTAATATGGGCCTCTAAAGTTCCTGGCGGTCTCTGAAGAGACAAAGAAAGTATGCTCCCTATGCATGTTGTACAAGGCGACTAATATGAAGTTGTGCATGTGGCTGGTAATCTCATCATGTAAAACACATTGCTACAGAAACCACTGCTGCATGAGAATATAAATGACCATCTACATTAGTGACGCACGCTCCGTAAATAACGCAAAGGAAAATAATGAGGATAAATTCCTTATCGGTGTTGTTTAAAATTCCTTATATTAAGCAAGCTTACTCATCTGGTAAGATGATAAAATTGCACTGGTAGTTTCATATTTAAATAAGGTGTTGGTTTCAAATCTTCTCGGCTCGAAAGACATCAATCCACTCACACAATTTGCATGGACATGGGTATCGCGGCCTGTTTCCCTTGATCTGCAGTAGCGGTCCACGAATAGCCCGACAGGGGCGTAAAAGGATGAGTTTTTTCAAAGGTAGCAACCTTCGCTCAAGAGTACTCTTGGCAGAGAACACCATCACCGACCAAGAACTTCTAACTTGGAGCCACCAAGAAGACATGCTCACCATCATAGCAGGTAGACCTAGAATTTGCTTGGCCACATCTTCAGAAGAGACCCTGACATCATCACCATAACTGCCATGTTATGGGCTCCAAAAGGGAAGCGAAAGCAAGGACAGCCAAAAGCCACCTGGCAGAGAACTGTGGAGGCACAAATACTAAACGTGAACCAGAAGGCTGCCGACCGAGAAAAGTGGAGACAGTTTGTTGCTGCCCTACAAGACGTCACCAGGCGCGATAGCCACTGATTACCTTGTCAGTCAGCGGCCAAGGACCAAAGAAGAAAGAAGAGATGTAAATAGGAGGATAGTTCTCCTATTTCACGAAGTCCCATGTGGTGGGTTTTGATGTTATGAATGTTCATTCATTCATTCATAACCCTCCACTCCCAAAGGAGCATAGGCCTTCAACAAACACATGCCAAGTCCTCCTGTCACGTGCCATCATCTCAAGTTCTTTCCATGTTCTCCTCATCATTTTCACCTCTGTTTCCAACTCTCTTCTCCATGTACTTCTTGGTCTTCCTCTGCCTCTCTTGCCCTGCGGGTTCCAGAACAAGGACTGCCTTGTAATGCTATCAACAGGTTTCCTCAGTGTGTGTCCTATCCATCGCCATCGTCTTCTTCTCATCTCTTGTTCCACTGGCACTTGTCTAGTTCTTGTCATCAGTTCTACGTTGGTAACCTTGTCATACCATTTTAATCCCTCTATTCTACGCAAGCACCCATTTATGAAAGTCCGTAGCTTTTTGGTTGTTGTCTTTGTTGTTCTCCATGTCTCAGAGCCATACAATAGGACTGACTTCACATGAATGTTGATGTTGTATTTACTTTGTAACTGAGTGAGGTCAAGCTGTGAAGGCCCCTGAATCTAACAATTTATGGGGTGTGTTTTCAGGGAACCTTTCTGCTACCACCCTATGATCTCACTCAGTGTTATATTTTTCACTAGAATAAATGATGACTACGTCTAAATGTCTAGGGTAATGTAAGAGTGGTGTGATGGTAACCCAATACACAAACACACACACAAATATTAAATTCTATGATCAACTCAACTAACTCAGTGTTTTAAATTTGGTATTTAACAAATCTTTTTACAATTTATTTAGTCCTGAACCTAATATTATTTTGGTCAGGACTATAAAAATCAAATGAAATCAATTTATATATATATATATATATATATATATATATATATATATATATATATATATATATATATATATATATATATATATATATATATATATATATATATATATATATATATATATATATATATATATATATATATATATATATATATATATATATATATATATATATATATATAGGTTCAATTAAACAAAAGGGACAATCTGTCCAAGCACATAATTTAAATTCTAATAATGGTGTTAATATATCTTTTCTAATGTTAACTGGTACTAGATGGCGGGTTGGGGTTTTTTACATCATCACCTGTCTTTATTCACACATATTCTATTCACTTTAGTGGGTGGAATAGATTTTATTCGAAATAATTATATTATTGTAAGGTGGATAGTTGATGAATAGTTCCGTGCCAGGTCTTATGCACTTATCTGGCACGAGAAGCTAGATGATAGATGTCTGTTCGGCCCACGGCCACTGTCTCAATCTTCCTGGCGCAATCTTGGTAGAGAGCTTGTACCAAGACTACAGTTCCAGTGGTAGAGAGCTTGTACCACAACAGCAACTCTACTTTCTTACTGATTATTATAGTCAAGAAGCTGGCACTAGCATAGTGCCAGTAAAAAACCTTGCAACAGGAAGATTATGATTTGTCTTAACATAATATCTAATCCACCAACTTCACAATTAATAATACATTCAAAATAAAAGAACAGGGTCAGATCTCTCTGACCAACCCAGCTCATCCAATCTAGATTGATAGAACACTTTGTACCAGTTTTCTTTTTCCTCTCTCCTAATGGCTGCAACACCTCTGCCATTATCCTTGATCTTTTTCCATAAAATATGATGGGTGATATGATCCTTGATGACAACCTATGTAATCTTTTGGTTTTACCTCTCTGGTAGTTTATTATATGATGGATCAACCTCTAGGGACCTATGTACTTAAGTCGTAAAATATTTTTCATATGGCAGTATCTCACACTAAAATTGTTAAATAAAATATTAATAATTTCGTTCTTACCACAAATTCAATGAAATACACGCAGATACGATGATTTTGGCACAAATTTAGCTGTGCCGCTGCCAGACTATGACGGCTTTTCCTTTATTTATGTCTTTATTATATGATGAAGCAAGTCAAACTTCTGGTCTATCAATCGACCTGTTTTAGGGAACGTTTAAATCAAATGGCGTCCAGCCTTCCAATTTTTTCCTCAATATCCCCTACACTGGCCAATAGAAATTGGCGTCTACCAAATTTTGAATTCAAAGTAAAAAAACAAAACTCCAAACAACTAGGTGTTCCGCTGTCGGTCGGTCCGTCCGATCTTGGCATTACAGCTAAAAATAGACTTGATTTTTGGGCTAACAAATATTCAATTCCACCTCTCACTTACTCCTAGATTTCCCCACTTAGCTTTGTCTACCCTCTTATGCCTCTTTTTTAAAAATTGCGTAGCCAAATGTTACCTATAAGATAAGCAAGGACGATAGTCCGTTCGTCAGTCTGTTCTAACATATATAGTATTATTGCAATATCTTGGGTATTAATTGGACGATTTTGTAAATCAAAATATATTATTGATCAGGAGATCCTGATCCTCAAAACTATCCAGGTTTTATGGTCCTATGTATTATATTTCGTATTTTCATATTTTTTCCATGTTAGTCGTCAATATTATTTGAATCTAGAAATCCACCCTCTTTTTCCCCTCTCTCCAACGCTTTTTTTTCAAACTAAAACGACAATGTCTGTGTTACGTCAGAATTTACGCTACAAAAAAAAGAGAGGTGTGTGTGTTTATACATTTCCACTGCGTGACTATAGGACGATACAAGAAGTGGCCTTGCGTCGTATTTTCAAATCTGCCAAAAGCCATCTCGCGCGTTCATTTCAATTTTTGATTCCAAACAACGCGTGCTGCTAGTGGCATTCTTCTGTCTCTCCTTTCCCCTCCTTCTTCTCTCATTCCGTCTAGAACAAAAAGTACGCGTCGATTTGTTTCAAACATGCAATATTTAACAGTAAGGCCTATTGAAAGCGATATGTTTGCAGGCGGGGCGAAGAAGCTAATCGCAACCCAATATTTTATTTCTACCTTATTTTGACTTTATACTTTATAATGTTTTATTTAATTTATCTATTGTATTGAGGATATTACTACATCCCACATGGATTTTAGGATGACAAGTACAACAACCGCGTTTGATAAGTTTGTTGTAAACTTTGTATCCCCCGCCCACTTCTGTGAGATAGATATTTGACTCGTACCTGTTGAGCCCCCATTCGAAGGTAATTCAGCAAAGTATTATTAATCTAATAGCTCTGTATATATGTATTATTTAATGAGTCATACATGTGCAACACTAACTTTCAATCAACCGGGGTATTAACTCCAACGAATGATTTATGTTTACATAATTATAAACATGATATTAATTTATGAAATATAATTAAAACAAGGTTAAACGTAGGAAAATGTGCAACTTTAGAAAACAGTTAAATAGTAAGTATATGATCGTTTAGAAAATTTGTAATTTTTCTTTACAGGAAAATGTTCACATTTAGTCGAATAGTGGTTGAAAGTTCCGTATATATGTCGATTAAGTCAACTTAACTGTCCATTTGCAGCAATGAGTTGTTGCTGTAGTATGGGGTAGTTGATGCTTTTTCACAGTGACTTCTTGACTGCTCCTTCTTTCTTTAGGAGCTGGATGGATTGTTGGGAGCACGTTCCTTGCATTTCTGGAGTAACAGCCTTTAATGTCGCCGCTTCGAGTGTCCTCTAGACCCGTCTGTTACACGTGGTGTCCAGACCTAAGTACTAGTAACTAGTACCAGGAACTGGAGAAATATAAAATCAAATCTCCCTTAAGATTTATGTCTCCTGATGTAAGCATCGGGCGACCTCCTCTTTCCCCGCCGTCTCATCGTCCTCTGAATTTTACCCGATGCTCATGAGCATAAAGTCTCAGACCTTCGAGTCAGACGAAAGCGTGTCAAGAGAGCAGAAGAGGACAAATGCATCATTGTCGTGTATATATATATATACGTAACAGATCTGAATTAAAAACGTTGTACAAAATATATATATATACCATGATGTCATCCTCTTTTTGCTCCCTATGGAGCATAGGGCTACCTCTGCTATTGGTTCCTTGTAAGGAAACCCGCAAGAAGTAGTCCCCAGCTCTTGCAGTAGTCGTTCATGTGGCAATTTATTTTACATGATGAGGCTGCCAGCCTCATACCCAACTTTACAGAAATAAGCATTTCATACATGTAAATTGGACATATAAAATGAGAAAATTACATGCTACAAATTACCCCGTCAATATGAATGGGTGTTATCCAGACTTGTGCACATAATGGGCAACAGTATGTCCTGTAGTTGTTACGATGCAGTCTTTCCCCAGCGAGCTAATAATAATTGGTATGTTGCAACTTCTAAATTTTAACACAGGGGCAGATTTATAGGGGTAGGTATTATAAAAGCTTTATGGAATTATGGTACTTTTAATTTTACCAAAGTTAATTCTGGCTTTAATCGCTTCCTATAAAATCTTCTATCTCAGAACCCTGCCGTCTGATGAGAATGAAATCTGACTGAGGAATCAGAAACTGCTCGGGTCTCATACTGAAATATTCTGCCCACCCGAGATTTGTTGTACTCTCTTCTTCCCATATCTTTTCAGACCTTACATTTTGTATAATTTACTCATACTCTGACAAATCTGACTTCTGATGGTCCTTGATACACTTTAATTTAAGTCTACCTAAGAGTGTTATACATCAAATTGTTTGTAATTGAACTGTCTACCATATTTAGATGCAAAATTAAAATTGTTTTAATTTATATTGATGAGAGTTGTTTTTTTAAATGAAGGAAAGTCAACAGAAGAAATACACAAAAATGGTAAACATGATATTTCAAAAAGAAGACAAAAGTGTTATCAGAATATTTACCAACAGCCACATTTTATTGTAGTATAACCAATTCTGCACGATATATTGCATTTTCAAAACAATTCAACATTAACTAATAAAAGTATGCATATTTTAAAAATGTTACATAACTAGGTTTAAAAACAAAATTCTTCCAAGTATATTTTCTACTGAATACATAATATTTATTATAAGTAGCTGCAGTATATTAGCTAAATTAATAAATATAGCTTCAGTAGACATCTTTCTAGTGTTACTGTACGCAGGACCAAATCAGTTATGATGGTGACTGTGACGAAATGGACGACCTCTTCACGATCTTTGTTTCACTCCAGCATTATCGGTACATTTGTGGTACTGATTTTTTATTATGTGCTGTCAATTATCGCACTTTTCTTTCTTTGTTCGTGTGGCAGTGGATATTATGAAAATAGATTTCATACATCTACATTTTTCTTCCACCTGTCTTTCACCGGCTTCCTTATGAGCCATGCACGGGTTGTTAACGTAAAACTCTCCTACACTCAGATATCTGTCTCTTTCTTAATTTAGCACGTCTATTTTCTTTTCTTTTCTCTATTTGCCTTAGGAATGTTTACCAACAGACCTATTTGTTAAACGCAGACCCCTTCACTTCTCTATATGTCAAACTCTTAATTTGGCCACGCACATTTTCTTTTCTCTATGTCGTATAAACTACGAGGAATGTTTGCAATCAGACAGGTAAACGGAACGCGTAGAGAGGGGACGGGATGGTTGATTTGTAGAGAAGGGGGAGATAAGCTAATGAAGAAAAACAAAGGGGGCGATAAATTGAAACGTATTTTTCGGTAGACATTGGTCAGGGGGACTTAATCTAAAACCAAGGGCAGATAATCACAGTTACTCCCCCTGAATCCGTTCGTTTGGAAGGTAATGAAACACGGTGAGAATCGCCAGATCAAACAACGGGTTTCGCTCGATTGCCAGAGTCTGCAAGCGGTAAAAGTGTGAATTTTACCTCTGATTCGCAGATCGACAGAAGAAAAGCCCGAAATCTAAGCGAAGGTGTTAAAAGTAACAAGTCTGATTTAAGTTCTGCAAATTTAATATATATTCTCCAGCTTTTAAGATCCATTATTCAGTGCCCACAGATTTTTCCAGAACCTACTAGCTTCGATTTTCTAGACCATTGTTATAGTGGATTTCTTAGTTTTTCGATTTGGAATAGTTCAATTTCTGTGTTTGCGGTAAATATTATAATAGACGTTTGAGTGATTTAATTGTTAAGTCGTTCATTTTATTTCACTAAGATCTTTCTGTGTAGAGTGATTTAATGGCTAAGTCCATCATTTTATTTCACTAGGATTTTTTCCTTTTTTGTGCTAATTGACTACCGAACTAAATATAATCTATAGCTAAACTGTTCCGGTTGTAGCGTTAATCTAACTAACCAATTTATCCAGTAAAAGATATTTAATCGACTAGTAAATGCACTGTTCATTATGAGTATTGACGAAATATATATTTATTTCTAATTCATGATGATTAATTTTGTAAATGACTAGAATTTACTTCACAGGAGTTTTTAAGCTCTAGGCTTGTAGTTTCAATTAAAGTTAAATAACCGAAATGGATAAATATATATTATATTTTACGCGGGTTTAGAATAGGATTAAGAATATTATATGGTGGTTAAGAATTTTGTATTTTTTCTTCCTATAAACAGTACTGGGTCAAACCCAAAACCCTACCAGCGGCTTCCATATAAATCTGAGAATAACCATATAAAGAACATTTTTTACTTAGTATCTGGGTCTTTAAGGTAAACCTGTCTGGATTTGTGTTTACACCCAGAAAGAGACAGAGCACCAACCCAAAGAACATTAAGAGTGACTTTGTAACTGGGCCTATAGATCCAGATTTCTTTTTCCCAATTTCATTTACATTCAGCCCGTTGTGGCGACATAAGGTAAAGGTAAAGGAACCCGTTACACGCCCATTAAGGCATATTGAGAATATGGTGTTAGGCCCATATTATCTTGACCGTCGGCACACTAGGGGTGATGTGGTCGGCATCACGCCGGCCGCCTTAACCTTCCCAGAGTGGCGACAACCAACATTAACATTTCCCGACGTTTGACCATTTGTGGTGGGAAAAGGAATTTTTATACTGAGAGAAGTTACCGACCTGACATTCCTATGTACTGGACATCTCAAGCTACTGACACTGTGAGCACTGTAAAATTTCTTACCTGGACTAATTAATGTGACATAAACAGAAATCCTAAATAAAAGTAACAAAGTGAACGTTCCCCGGAGAAGTGGATCTAATCTGTCTTTGAGGAGCTGGGGTTTTCTTTGCCAAAATAACACTGGATTTACTGTGTGCGTGTGTCCTAAAGATTGTTCCAGAAGTTGCAATTCAAGTACAGTAGACATTCAAAAATCCGGCAACCTCCGGACCTGAGGAGTGCCGGATTTTTGAAAATGCCGGATTTTTTATGGTTATATATTCTGTATATATTTAAAAGAAAATGACTACCTGTACACTTTATCTGCGATCGACAATGCACGATGTTTACGTTTTACACCACTTCTTTTATTTGCTGAATCCATAATGGGGCTAAACAGCAGCAAATAAATGATAAAATGAGAAGGAATGAGCAGGAATGCCCGTTAACACGTGCAAGCAAGACCCAACAGCTGCATCAAAACATAAACTGCTCCAGAAAACAGTGGCGCGCCAACGCGGTAAATTTAAAAATGCGCTCCGAAATCCATGCCGGAAATCTGAAGGAACCGGATTATCGATGGCCGGATTTTTTAATATCAACTGTATTAGGTAAGAACGAATGAACGTGGCCACGGTTGTATGGAAAGAAAGAAAGCAGGAATGAGTAACTCTTTTATTGTATAATCCATGTACGTACTTTGTATATTTCTTACTGTGTTTTGCTAATACTGTTCAATTTCAGAATAAAATAACGTAGAAACTCTGTTCTTTACAGTATAGTCAAAGTCTATACCATAGTGCTAGCCTTTTGACCTTTTGGGGGTTAATTAACTTCTCTTTGTGGGATCTTGTCTCAACAGGGGGAGATAGTACTTATGGATCTATTTCTTTATTAATTCTGTACCCCTATGATGTTTTTTTATATTCGATATATGATAATATATATGTTGTGACGTTTTTTCTTTATGATAAATAAAATTTACATAAACTATAGTTTCTGTGTTGGTCAGCTCGTCCCAACATCCCCATTCCATTAGTATAGTTTTCACGTTTGTGCGTCTAACTGTCGTCACTTATCTGTGTGAGTGGTGGATATATATGTTAATATATAGAAAGGGAACTGTCGGAACAACAATATTTTTTAGTCGTAACCGATAGGCTGGCCTAGAGAAATTTTCTCAAATCCAGGGACAGACTTTACCTTTTCACCAATTCACTAGTGAAATCTATCTGTTTACCTTATCTCGCACTGAGTCATCACCGTTGTCAGTTCTATCCAGAAGGGACCTAACATTGTTCTTAATCACCTATCGAAATCTACGACACTTCGTTATTTTTCTGCTTGTGTATCAAATATTTTGTAGGTGCAAACATTTCTTGATACTCCTCTCTGTGATGTCACCTGTTTGTTACCCGGTCATCCTAGCTTGCGGTGAGGAACTGAGATAAGATAGTCGCCGGCTGTGGCGAAATGGCTATTACTCCTTATTTTCCAACACGCCCCTTCGTTTTGTTCTCTTGGTTTTTTTTAGAGTTACTGACTCTCTGTATTTCGTTCTTTACATGTAGTTCTACGGGGCAGTAACTCCCATTATTACTCGGTCAGACACCCACCCTGCAGCGTGGCTTTGTTCTTTGATTTCGTGTTCATTGGGCCAACAACAATTGACGTAGGAATGCGTAAGAGCACATGGAGTCGGACCAGCAGAGAGAATCGTCGCCGCTCGTTAACATGTTTGAGCACCAGCGGTAATCCTTTTCTGCTTTCTTTTAAAAAACACTAATTCACTGTCCACGTGAGTACCCCTTTTGCTTTTCTGTAGAGGCGGCTTGGTCTTTTGAGTGCAAGTTCTTCCAGGAGACCTGTTTCAGTAGTCCTGTAGAATGACATCACATTACGTTGAAACTTGGGTGGTCATTCGTGTCTGGGTCTTTGACAAACGGAGACGGTCATCGTTTTCATGTTTCCTAGAGCTCCTATTACGTTAGTCTTACGATGGTTCTAGAGGCACCGGGTGCACAAGTGTCCCTTGTTTTCGATTTCAGCGGAGACGGCCGTCAACCCGTTACGCAAAATCTTTTGGTAGTTGCGTCTTTTAGAGAAAGTTCTGGTACAGTATTACGTGTCTTTGTGTGTTGTTCTGTGCACGTGTCCAAACCTGGGGGTACACACCTGCGACTGTAGACGATAGTATTTAAAAGAGGTCCTTGTCTGTCTGTTAATTGCTTCAGTCTTGGAAATTCTTGCCGGGGAAATAGCAACATAAGACCGTCTGCCCGCTTGTGAGTTTAGTGGGATATTCTGACCTCTTTTCGCATACGTCGGCCGTCTCCGGCAATCAACTGAGCCGTAGACCGGACTTTGCCTTCTGTGGTTAACGCCTTCTGTGGAGATTTTGCCTTCAGTGGAAGGTCGCTCCAGCCAACGACCCCTTTGCAGCTGGGTCGCACGTAGATATAGGCGTGCCCAGTTCATCACCCTATAACGGGTCCTCGGTGTTTTCCCCGTGAGTGGGAAATAGCATGTCTTCGGGAAATCAATTAGCAAGAGGAGTGCCTTGCTTCTATGGCTTCAGTGTTCATAAAGCCACCTCGTTTATTCTTGTGTTGAGGGCTGCACCAAAGCAGTGGGCCCAATCCAGATGTGGATTAGTTTCAGCATATAAATTATTGGAGTGTTTCACCCCACAACCGCCCTGATTTACAGCTGGGTGCATTTCTTCCAAAGATTTGTTAGTCGTTACACTAGAGAAGAGAGGGTATCATATCTTCAGTGGCCAGCAGTGATCCCTGTGGAGTAAAGCACGCGTGCCAACGAAGAGTGAGTTGGGAAAAGAATGCACTTAATTAGGGTAGATTTTTCTGAAACTGTGTAGTAGACTGCTTAGTGTAGTTCGTGAGCAAAGTCGCTGACAGGGACAACTCAGCAGGCTTAGTATGTAGGCATAATTGAGACTGCTGTGTATTCAAGGTTCTTTTTCCAACCTCGGATTATTAGATTTAAAGTACAACCCCATACTTTTGGAAGCGGGTAACCTTTGTTTGGTTTTTCCATGCGGTAGTCCATATTTTTGTATACTACCTGTCTCTGGAGTGTTTATAATTTTGATGTCTCGTTCTTAGAGACCTGCATTGTAATTTTATTCCATCTGTCTTTTATGGTGTGATTGATATTTATGTTATTTTTTCCCCAGCTGCTATTTAGGTGTTGTTTCAATAAAAGAAATATATATTTATTTAACCGGATCAGATTTCTTTTACTTTCCTCACTGGATCTGTACTATTCACTTGTACTGTATTGTTGTGTGTGGATACACCTTAGTGTATGTCGTACAGATAGGTTGTGAGTTTTTTGGCCCGTCTGAGTAGAGTGGATGGTGATAGGTACGTGAGAAAGGTGTGAGAAATAGATTTCACGGGTGGTAGCTTAAGGAACAAAAGATATGTCTCTAGAATGAGTAAGTTTCTCTATTCCAGCAGATCTACACGACTATAATTTAGTACAAGACAACCTTGCCCTCCTCATACATATAAATATAAGTTTAACTACACACACACATACAGCTATGTGACAACAAGACACACACACGTGAAAAACTACGTTTACTTGGGTCTGACCAACACACAAATGTAAGTTTCTTTGTTGTTTATTATTATTAAACTTGACAACACCAAATATCTAAAGAAAGGTCAAATAAAAATCAGATTTACATACAAATGAAATAGCAGAATAAATGTACCCTCCCCTTATGGAGAAAAGAACCCAAAAAAGTTAATAACCCAAAGGTCGAAGGTTTGCACTATGTTACAAAGTAGACAGTAAAGTAAACAAGTTCCTACTATATGCTACCCAGTAAAGTAAACAAGTTTAAGCAAATCCAATGTTGGTAAATTCCCTGTAACAAAGAAAAAATATTCACTCTCTCTTTCATACAGTGGCCACTCAATCACTCTTACCTACTCTTGGTGATATCCCTTGGACATACAATTTCCCTGAATATATGTTTTATCTGGTTCACTTCCCAAATTAGCCCCAGTTCATCCTCTAACAAAACAAAGACTAGTGAGGTGAACGCCGAATATGGTGTGGGTTTTTCCTGGATGAACAAAATGTCACTGCCAATAGTTGATGTAGGACCGTGCTCTTGGGGTTCACAGTTGAAAGAGAAAAATACTTTCAGTATTGGGAAACATCTGGTTGCTAAAAAAAATGTTACCTATGATGATAATGATAATCCTATAGGACAACTCTATGTTAGAGCTCCGATTCTTGCACAGCGTAAAATCTGGATAAATCCGCTTGAATACGACTGTCAGAAGTCGGTAACATTAATGTTATTTTGTACACCCCAGTGGGCTGGTAAAAATTGGAAAAATATCTGGGTTTGGTAAGTCCAGTTAAACTTATAAGTTAAAATGTTTCTCATGTATCCGTGGCAAATACTCGCTCACATATGAACTTGGTGACGCACAAGCCAAAAAAGGGGACAACATTAACCAATCAGAGAAAAAAACACCGCTGGACGCACTTGATCAGGTCTGCTAGGAATATAAGAAAAACATATATGGAAAAATGCTACTATTCTGTATAGCTAGATATATGCACACAGACGGGGACAAGACGATCTCTTATCAACTCCGTCAGTCCTGATTAATTTAGAAGGCACACGGTGTTTTCCTTTTTATGCCTACACGGTCAGCCTTCGCTAGCGGTGAGTTTTTAGGTCGGAGGGAGTTATGCAACTCTCCCGCCCCTTACTCGCGCCGGCAGTCAGCGTACAATGTTAATTATTTTTAATGATCCATATGCGCACTTACACAAAGTATCGCCGTGTCTTTAATGCTATTAAATTGTCGGCGTCTGTTATTCATCGTATGGTATTAAAATAATAGGCACTTATAATAAATACACACAATGTCATAAAGCGTGAATTCTTTTCTGTCACTATCAGTCGCGCCTAGCATTTAACCAGTCAGCTAAAACTGTCTCTTCTTGTGTGAGAAAGAGTTTGGTGAAAATTAACATTATAACTGAACATCTGGTATGAAATAGCTACGCGTTGTTTTATTTCACTAGTTTTAACAGCTAGAAAATCTAAGTGAATTATAATGGTAAAAGCTGGGAGCCGCGCTGGTGTAATGGTTAAGACGTTGCGCTAGCGACCAGGTTTTCAAGGTTCAAGCCCGGGCGCCGGCATTTGTAGGAGTGTCATCGACAGGGAATTTGACTGAATTCTGTGGATGGGAAGGAGCGAAGCTCCTGACCGGGTTGGCAGGAAAGTCCACTGTCTCCCCAGCCTCGCAATGACATGTCATTGGGCCAAATGGGCTGGAAAGCTCGAGTGCCACTGGTTCGAGAGGGAAAAAAATGAGAAAAGCTAACACTTTTAAGCACGTAAGCACTAGTTTCTATTACCAGAAAATCAGAATGAAAAATCCCCACGAATGCTAATAACACATTTTCCACAATAATGGTTCTAGAACTGCGTGCTTAGACTATCCAAAAATTCTGAATGACAACTGATAGCAGGTTTAAGACAACACAGTTTATATATCATTATATTTCTTTGATCTATCGATGATGTTACTTTTCACGTTACTATGTGTAACGAGGAATCAGAACAGAGTTACAAGATAAAAGCTTACGGCCAGTCTTTTCGTCGGCATTTTCGACCGTCATCAAAAGACTTATTACGTGTAACGGGCTTCTCAAAGATTTTGCCCGCGACTCGACATCAAAGCGTACTCTGGGGAATTTTGGATTTCCCTTCGTAGACGTCAGGTATCGTATGATTGACAGATAAGCTCGCGTGAGAAGACGAGGTAAACAAACCTGATTACAGGTAGCGAACCTGTTATGACGGGCAGGTCACGAAAGTTTGTAAACACTTCGTTTGCTTATGTTCAAAGAAAAGAGGTGGGACGAAAAAGTAGCTTGTGTGAGTAAACACAGGCAGAAAATGCACGGTTTTGCTAGCAAGTCATAGAGCGCTACGAGTTTACCAAGACTGTAAGATTACTGCAGATTCTTTTTCCATTATACGTCACAATGTATAAAAAAAACCTTACCTCTTAATTTAGTAGGAGGCGGTGTGACAATAGTTGAACTAAAGGTCACCGAGTGGCGAGGGGGGAGTCATGTTATGTTCTCACACTCGATAACTATAAGTCACATCATCCACCATATACAGAGTCTCTTATCTATCACCTTAGATCTCTCTCAGACTCGTTTGTCTTGTCTCTGAAATCACCCAGACCTTGGCTCTGGTCACAGACAGACTCTTATATAACCCACTCGTGACACCGGCGTGTTTAGATTGAACCGCGGATAAGACGACTCTTTTGGTAACCCAGCTGGGCAAACACGGAGTTTTTGCGTACTCATACCACAGATAACGAAAATACTGTCTGTGTGACACATGTGGGCAGACAAGTGGGACATAATCGCTTCCGGGCCGACTTGTTATGACAGCATTACTTTCTAATAAAGTAATACGTATTACAGCGTACCCATGTTGTTATGTGTGTCTACCGATCTGCATATGAGAGTGTATGCAAGGCATCAGATGTCCATATATGGTAATATATGACCTATGCAGGCAAGAACCTTATTTCACGTAGGACTATTTTGAAAATATCACACCCTAACTGCATGATTTAAAATGATCGGATCTTTCTGATTAGATTCATAACAAATAACCAAATACGACTTACAAAGCACAGGACATCTCTACATTTTAATAAGGAACACCGGGACTAGAAAAACTGAAACACACGGAGTCAGAGATGGACACTATTGTCAAATTAAAGACACCCCAGACGCGTGTAAGAGACCGACTCGTCTCTTTTATTCATCTGAGCAACACGTCTGTAGCCAAAATTGGCGTAAGTAGTGCATTTTTCATTCTATGTTTCATTACTAACATGTGAACTAACATATATATATATATATATATATATATATATATATATATATATATATATATATATATATATATATATATATATATATATATATATATATATATATATATATATATATATATATATATAAACGATGTGAATTTTAATGTGTTAAACTTGCTACAGGACTTCCAAGTCATTTGAGGCTGGCAACCTCAGTATCTAGAATGATGATTCATGAACCACCACTGCACGGGCTTGTGATTGCTTTATTGATAGTTTCGTAAAAAGAACTACAAGCATAAAGTAGTTCCAGGTTCTCTATGGAGCAGGGAGAGAAATATGAAAGAAATGATGTACATTCTAAGTATAATACTTACATTTTCAAAGCAGTGTAAATGTCCCTATAAACATAGTCACTTTAAAATTAATGTAAGTTTACAAGCTTTATAGCAGTGTAAATGTATATGTGTGTGATGAATTTCCTACCGCCATTCAAACTAACTAGTTAGACGTGCAGACGAAACGGTTTACCCTTTGTAGATGGGAGGGAAACGGAGATATAAAAAAGGAAAAATATGACTGAACACGTGTTTGAATCTAGAAAGGCTAAAAGACGCAATTGGTAGTAAAAGAAAAAAAATTCACGTCACTAGTTGACACAATGTAAGGAAATGGACAGAAAAGACCTTAGCTCTTATTCGAAACAGTCATTTCTTGGACGTTTTACGATACTTGGTCGTTTTATTTGAATTCAGCGGCAAACGCCGTGGAGAAGGTTCGCGAACAAATTTTAAAAAAACTAAACTTGAGAAAAAATATGTTTTTTTCTTAATAATAGAGTTATGAATATAAAACCTAGCTAGTTTGATAGCCCATCTTAAGCAGAGAAATAATATACTTTCATTTATACAGACGGACAGATAACAAGGAAGATATTGACAAAAGACTGTATTGTTCACATCAGACTAGCGACAGTATTGTTGTGCACACTTTCACTAAAGCCTCAAAATTGCGTCCTTGAGACACGGAAATGCTAAAATCTAGCTGTAATGAACGAGAGGGGGAAGGTGGAGAATTGTGGCTAAAAATAACTTAGGAGGCAGATTTGTGTAGGTTTTGTGTATAGTTGGTCCAAGAAACAAGTGTGTTTTTGTGAAAAACCAAGTAGAGACAGACGGACCAACAGACAATAATACATACTTGACTGAGATCTGACTGAAATTTGACTTTTGGTTGAAGATTTGAAAAAGTTAGGGGGGAAGTCTGTGATTGGACAAATGTATTCATATTAGCGGGGTAGAGACGCGCAATTTTGCCATTTGCTATAAGTCTGTCCAGTAGACACAGTAAATAATTACCAGTGGTGTTTTTCCCAGAAGATATTACATACATTTTAGTGGGACGCCATACTATAGCCAGCAGCTCAGCTGAGTTTTGCTAGCATTAACTGTGTTCTCAATTCTGAATTCTGGTAAGAATGAAAGCATTTATCTTGTATATTTTAATATTTCGAGTGATTGATACTGCCATATCATATAAAATGATTACGACAAGTAAGTGCTCGCTCTAGGTCCCCAGCCCAAGTTCAGGGTCTAGAGACAAACAAAAAATATATGGACGCCTAACTAAGTCTATGGAAGGCGGATCTATTATTGAGATCAGTGGGAACATATCACCTATCTTATTGAGGGAAAGAGGAAACTATTGAACATATCTCAGATGCAATGCAGTCTTGGGGAACTGGTACTATATGAAAACAACTGGGTAAGATGTGCTACGTTGGTCAGAGAGATCTGACCCATTCTGTGTAATGTTGATGTGTTGTGCTGTGTGTAAGAGTGGTGCAGTGGATAAAGTACTGACACATAGCACAAATTTTGTTTCAGAATTGTGAGTTTCTGTTGTGGCACTAAAGGTAGTGCCACATACTTAAGCAAGAATACACAAGCAGATGTGTGTGCCGCCTAACATTTGTGTCGGTGCAGCCTAGCATTGTATTCCAGCTACCGAGAGGAGTGGGCCACAGGAATCCAGTATCAGATCTTCACAGACAAGATGAGTGAATAAGTGGCTTGCTGAAGATTCACCAGAACTCTTAACTATTTATAAATATTTCCCCATCACAAATATACTGAATTCTTGGGAAATATAACATTTACTACAGTCGATAAGTCAATGGACAAAGCTTGTTGTAGTCACAGAGTGGGTGTGATGACACCACCCCAACAGCACATCCAGTAATAGTTCTCCCAGAGACATTATAAATATTATTAATATTAACCAGTCTTATAAAATACCTATGTACACAAATTCCATGTTAGTATGCCATATATTTTTGCATTCCATTTACAACTCCATAACATTTCATATGTTCTGACCAAAATAAAACATTGGTTCAGAACAAATAAATTTAGAAAAAAATTGTTAAAATCAAAACTAAAACAGTCTGAGTTAGTTCAGTGTGTTATAGATTTTATTAATATTATTAGACTTATTAATTAACTGTGTGTGTTTGTATATTCTATTAAAACACATTACATTTCAGTACCCTAGACTTTTTAACGTAGCTACATTCATAATAGTAAAAGAGATCTGTTTGAGGTCGTAGTGGTAGTAAGAAGGGCCTTCTGTAATTCACATAAACATTTATCTCAGGAGCCTTCACAGCTGACCTCATACATTACACTAGGTAACATAACAACCATACAATACCATCAGATTATCTGTATTATTAACCTTTTCATTTAAATATAAAGTAACTATGAAAGCTATTCTATTTAAATGTAAAGAATGTTTTATCCAGAGGGATTAAATTTAATTCTCATCGAGGGTAAAGTCTCTGAGTAATTGGGATGTGGTATGGGAAGATAGGAACCCATAACTATGGGGTGGAAAACGCCATACTCAGAAGAGCGTTTCGTTCTATTCTTTACCATAGTTATTGGTGGTACCAGCAGAAAATACTATCTCTGGAACAAGAAGGGAACCGTGGCCTAAGCTTTAAGACGAATGACGCACGTGGTAGACTCCTTGACGTTTCTGGGAAACTAGCGACACTCGACAACCTTGACCAGAGACGAGCGTAAGCAGAATAAAAAGAACCAACCCATACGAAGGAGCAGAACCATCATTGGCAGCTAAGTTCAAATATATGCTGCCACTTGAACTTCTTTTAATATCTCACATTCCTTAAAGACTGTGAGGATAACTTTCTTGATCCATAACTATTCAAATTATTTCCAACTGTTAAAACCTAAAGTGATTATTAAATGTTGTTATTTGTAATGTTACAAATTTAACTTCGATTTAATCATTTCAAAGTTACTGCATGTTTGTCTCAGTCAAATTACTACACACTCTAAACAGAGCTATACTAGAATAATAGAATTCCACTGAGTAAATCAGGGGTGGGGGCTTAAACGAGCTGAAAGTAATAAGTGCTTAAATCCTTCACAAAAAGCGTCGGCAGAATTACATACTCAGCCAAAGCAGTATTGTTCTCTCTTATTCTGAACATCTTGTGAAGACTCACTTTGTGATAGAAGTGTCACCACCCTTCTATCTACATCTCTACCAAGAGTAATGTGGTGCAAAAGTAGACACCTTTGAAGCCCATATTAGATACTCTTGAGTTTTGGCCACTGTTGGACCACTACTGCAAAGCAGGGGAGGCAATACCGTCACAGCGACGTAATAAATATTCAACACATCTTTATGTATTTCATACTAAGACTTGTGGTATTGTGACAGACAATTCCTACCTGCATGAAAACATTAAAAAAAAAATATAGTGTGATAGCAAAGCTTACAATTTCCTTTTGTCTATGTAAACTCGTGGTCTATGGCGTGCGTATAAAAAACTGGTGGCTTTGAAGCAAATAGTACATCATCATACACACCTAAATACGCTTATTTGCTTAAAATGTCATCGTAAGGAATGGCAAGATCTTTTTTATTTCCGGTTGGAGAGTGTTAAGACAAGAGGTCTTGTCTGAAACATTTATATATCATATCTCCCAGTGTCTTAATACTTCATTCTTGTTGTTATTAAAGCAAACTTAGAAGTGGTATTTTTTCCAGCAAATTATGCCAGAAACTCAGACATTGGTTTTCTTTAAAATAAACATCTTACACCCAAGCTGACTAGAAACCAGTACGTAATCCGTATATGGTGTTCTGACAACTTAACTGCTGATAACAATGTTCCCTAGACCAACGTCTGAGTTTATCAAAACAAACCACTGCAGGCTGGCATAAACAATCAGCCCTTCAAGATGGTGTAATCGTTGATTGTATTGATCAACACTTGGCTTGCGGCGACTGTCCGCACTCCGAAAGATGAAAATGTCATGAGCAGTCAAGCCTTAAACTTGTGGGTTTTGTCGGGGAGTATCCTTCCGGCGATAAGATAATTATCGGTAGATGAAGGCGTAAAAGGAAAATAAAGACTAGTTAATACTGACATAGAGGAGTGTAGCATAAGGATAAACAGACAGAATGGACCATGGATGAAGCATTCTGCAACAATGAGTCAACTTACCAAATAATTTATAAATACAAAAACAAATGAATAGTAGTTGAGATAACTGTTTTTAACATATATACGTACATACATGAGCAACCGATTGGCAGAGTGGTTAGAGCGCTGGTCTCTGGCAGCAAAGGTGCTGGATTTGAATCACGGTACCAACACGCTCCAGTCCACTTAGCTGTAAATGAGTACCTGACTTTGAGTAGGGAAGGATAAGGCAGCGAGGAAAGGAACTAGCTGGTCACCCCCACCTCTCGATGCTGCACCTAGTATGGTGAAGTGTCTAACACTTCACTTCATTACGGCAGTGCAGTATCTGCTATGGGGCTATCTTGACGTACATACATATCATAATCTTTATTCTCCATAAAATTTATTGGCATATCGTGATATCAATGAATCAATCAATCAATTTTAGCTCCGAAAGGAACGTAGGCCTATAGCAAACACATGCCCCTTCTTCCTTGCGCAGAAACGTATCGCTGGTACTGTATAAATATGTATGTATGTCTAAGGTGTATGCGTAACAGCGGAGAGCGAATAAAGTTCATGAAAATTGTAGTCAAACGTATCTTACAATACAGTTTATATTGTTGTAGGTAACAACATTTTTAACAATTACAAGTTTTCAGGTTGAAGTGAATATTTGTTAGGGGGAATATGTCTAATTTCGCCCAAATTATTATTGATACGTCTGCCGAAGTCGACCAAACCCATACGCCTTTAACTAATGATTTTCGAGATAGAGTAATGAAAGAGTTATTTGGAATGTTCCTTGTGTGTATGTGTTTGTGTGTGTGTGTGTTAGTACGTACCATCGCACGATTTTGAAAGATATCCGTACATCTACACAAAAATTTGTTGACAAAAGAGCCATTAGTTAACGAGTCAAATTGTGTTCCATTGGCTTTCTTTTTTTTTACGTTTCCCTATATAATTTTTGACTAATTGCGCTTCTCCGTCATAGCCAATACATTCAGATAAGTTAGACGACAGTAATCCAGTGTCGTTGAAATTGAATGGAAAGGAATTAAATGAACAGGAGAAATAGTATCATTAGCAGGACACGAAACAGGAAGAACACGTCATAATTCATTCCAATCATTCGTTTTTTATTGCGAGTGGGAGAATACTTGTTTGTTGTTAACTAATAATGCAGATGGGAGCCATATGCTAAAGCCCTCTCCATTTTTGTCAGTTACTAGGATGTTTCGTAACGGAAGCTTGGCAGTAACCTATTTCTCTTGAGGGACTTGTTGCCTTCAGTATACATACAATATGCTAGCATTAAAAGGTAGATGGTTTCCACGAGTGCAGTGGTAGCGAATCAATAGAACGGTCCCCTGGGAAAAGACAAGATTCTTCTCTCTCTCTCTCAGGCCTATCTTCTACGACACTTATGTAAGAGTCGGACAGACTATTGACAACATATGCTAATATGTAATGAACATACCACTCACGTGCACACACACACCAGTGACAACAGGTAGACACACAGACGTGGGAAGACTATCAAAATGATTACATATATATATTCTGAACGAGCTGACCAACACGCTGCTTTTAGTTTCAAAGGGAAGTTTTTATTTATCAGCTAAAAATTTCCTCACAACACATAAAATTCATCAAGAAAAGAAAATAAACATATACACGTGGTCAAAACAATAATCAATGAAATTGCTACAAGAAATGATAGACCCCAATATGATCTCATCCCCTCAAGATAAGCCCACAGTCCCGTTATGAGTAAAGTGAAAGCCAGGAGATTCAATGATACATATGAGTTTGTCTAATAGTTTTTTCTTTCTTTCCTCGTAAACAAATATGAACCGACTTAGATGTAGTAGGTTTTAACCTGAGGAAAGTCAGAAATATTCTTGCATTGACAACAAGTTTCATACATGGAATTACAAACATGGGTGAAATTCACATACCTCACACCGTCTACTTTCACTCGGTTCTTTCATCAGGGCCCTGTACTAATTACATACGTGATGTAGCTTGCCGTCTGGCGCAACCTTGGTAACATTCACACCCTTTGTCTGTTCTGTCGTTCACTGAAGCGGATCCCAGCTCTACAGAGTGGTTTGCTGGTTTTTTTTTTTTTTTCTCAGAAATTTCTCCGGGGAGCATCAGCTTCAGGCGTCAGCTATTTCAGACTAAAGTTAGTGTATCTTGACTCACGAAGTAAGAATTAGGGTTAAGCGAGCACACAATGTCAGAACACGAGGTTTCCCTAAATTAGGAAAATGACCGGTGGACAGCTTCTCTCAACAGATAATCAGGGTTCACCACACATTTGGTCAAAAAAAGATGTCGGCAAGTTTAATGCTATGAATAATGTTACTTGCCACAAAGGCTGTACTTTAGAATATCGTTTCTGGAAGGACTAATTCAGGCACACTGGGCCCGTTATTTCAGTTCACGTTAAAGTTCTTGAAAAAAGCTTACGACCAAGTCTTTAAGGGAAAAGTTTTTTTTTGTCTTCACAGGATAGGTTCATCAGTACGTAACGCTGGTATAGTTAGGTTACCACAGAAATCTCTGTATAAAGAAACATATATATGAAATATTTATACATCCTATGTTTAAGGGTATACTTATATTTTAACTGCGGGCGTAAACCTTAACTTATCATTTAACACCTCCCGTGAAATAAGTTATAGTCATAAATTAATCATCATGAATTAGAGATATATATATAAATATATTCTCGTCACGACTCATGAGACATCTAGTCTAGCAGTTATAAGTTAGTTTGAAAATTATGTTCTCGTCTGATTATTTAGCAGTTAAATTAAATTTAGTAATAGCCGACTGAATTTAAGCTGGAAATATAATTTATCCTGCTTTCCACTGAGACACGTCACTAGAAATTAATACAGACTTATAAATTATTCGCTCTGCACCAGATCTACCTAGAGAAATAAATAGCGATTTAGCACTTTTAAACACTTCACAAAATACTAGATATACTAGATAATAATATATGATACCTCAAACACAGAATTCCTAAGAACTAAACCACTTCGATCAACTAAAGGCCATCTCTTTTAACAGAGATTTTTAGAAATCGAACGAGGCTTGTTCTAGTCTTGACTGCGAAGTTACTGAGTGATAATGAAATCTAGCTCATTCTAGCATATATGAAAACCCAGACAAAGAGATGAACGTTTATTTCGCAAAAACGAAATAATTTCCCCTTTCTCATAACAACTACGTAACTAGAAGAGGCTGTCGTAAACTGCCACTTTCTGCGTGTCAGTTGCGAAATCTCAGACAACCTGTCTCCAATGCAGGGCAGTTTTCACACTACAGCTGACCATGGCCCACAGTGAGCGCCGTGTCAGTTTGGGATTTTTCAGACAAATGTCTGAATACTGACCGGTGCAGATGTAAAGTATCACACCTCACCGGGACTTATGCCGAGAAGAAGCTCGCGCGCTCGGTGAGAATGTAGACGATTGTCTACGTCCTATGTTCAGCGAACCGACTTATCACGCCTTCTGACGCCCTGCAGCCCTGACATCTACGTAATATCGTCCTAGCGCGATTCTCAGTTTTGAGAAAGAAACAGGTAAAGTTTAAAAATACTGAAGAAAATATTTTTCGCAACCGAGTGATGCGAAAAATACAGGAAAAACAAGTATGGAAAGAATATAAATGAAAGGATTAGGGTGAGAGAATAGGAAGAAGATGTAGGTAATTTAATGACATAAAGACCTACGTGACAGGACGTCCCCCCTTAAGATATGGAAGCACTCCATGTCTACGTTATGGAATTAAATTTCCTATAACCGTAGCTTCGGGGTGTCTGTATTCTTCCCTCTCATCTTCCCCCTCCATCTCTCTCCAATTCCTACTCAAGTCTACTCCCCAAAGTTTCCTTCCTCTGGAATGTCTCCCATGCGCGCTTGAAAGAGCGTCGCCGCTTCTGACATTTTTGAAAGATTTCCTGTGATAGCGGTGGAATATCCCTGCCACTATCATCATCTTCGTCAGTTTTGGCGATCGTCAGGAGATGGTCGGAGGTTGGCACTGGTTTTTCCGAGTATCTCTTTAAGAGATTTAAATGGAAAACCTTCTCCTTTCCTTCAATAGAGATCTGGTAGTTAGCCTTAGAAATCTTTTTCAGGACGGTAAACGGCCCTTGCCATCCGATCTTCAGTTGGTTGTTCTCGGTAGGGAGTAACACCAAAACTTTCTCTCCTGTTTCCAGTTCTCTCTCTTTCGCGACTTTCTTGTATCGGTTAGCGTGCTTTGTGCGTGCTCGCTTAAAGTTAGTCGTTGCTAGGTCCCACCCTAGTTTCAACCTTTCCTTTAAAACCGACACATATTTACTGGCTGAGACAACTGTCTCATCAGCCTTCTCGTCTGTCAGAGACTGAAGTAAGGCTTCAAGCGGGCCCTTAATGGGTCTGCCGAATAAGAGCGTAGCTGGCGGAAATCCTGTGGAAGTATGAGGAGATTCTCTGTAGCCAAATAATGCTGCAGGAATACAAAGATCCCAATCTTCAGGTTTCACTTGTGCCAGTTTACTTAGCATCATGTTGAGGTTTCCATTAGCACGTTCCACGAGCCCATTTCCGGCCGGAGTATATGGCTTAGTGTGGATGTGTTTGGTCCTCAAGATCTTAACGATCTCATCCATCAACAGGTTTCGGTATGGGGATCCGTTATCCGTCAACACTTGTTGAGGGAATCCCAACCGAGTGAAAATCTGCACGAGGGCTTCTGCGACATGCTTGGCATCTGCGCATGTTAGCGGAATAGCTTCTGCCCATAAAGTGCATGTATCGACTAAGGTCAGGATAAACCTGTTCCTTCTTTTAGTCCTTTCTAAGGGTCCTAAAATGTCGATCACAACCCGTTCGAATGGTGTTCCCATTATTGGCATTTCACCCAAAGAGACTGGGGGTGCCCGTTGCTTGGGTGGCACACGTTGGCACTGGGCACAGGATTTGACATATCTGATAATATCAGTATTTACTCCTGGCCACCAATAATGAGTGGTTATCCTTTGGTTTGTGGCGTTCTGTCCCATATGTCCGCTGAAGGGAAGAGAGTGCCCCATTTCTAGGATTTGGCTTCTGTACTGTTTCGGTACTAGGAGCTGGTTGTAACCTTGGTCAGGCTTGCCCGTTCTCCGATAAAGTACGCCATCCTTAGAAAAAAATGTCCCCGTGCTGTTTGGGTTCCTTAGCCATGGGCAGTTTCCTAAAGCAGGGTGCCAAAGTAGGGTCCTTGTATTGCGCTTCTTTAAGTTCCATAGGTAACAAATTAGGCGCAGGCTCCCGTTCCTTCTTGGTTTGCCCTCTTGTAGTTACCGCTGCCACAATCGGCTCTTCCGGTTTCCCAATACACACGTATCTCCCGCCGAGTATGACTGGGTAGATGGGATCATCCATAACAGCCGCTTTGATCACACCTCTGACAAAGTCAGAGTGTATCTCCACCAATGCGATGGGAAGCGCTGTAGGTGCATCACTCTTACGAACTCCACAAAGTTGGACGGTCTCTGCTGTCTCTTGACCGGGTTTGACCAGGTTTCTGGCAACAATGCAATCATAAGAAAGCCCCGTGTCAAATAAGCAAGAAGTTTGAGAACCGTTCAAAGTAACAATACCTCGCGTTGAGGGTCTATCCCCAACAGGTTGGGAATCACTGTCAATAATTCCGCCTTGCGAGACTGTCAATAAGCATCCTATGCGTTTCGGCTCGGTATGCTCGCTCTGATCATATGTCCCGTGCTCAGGGGTTCTCCCTTTGCCACCTGGTCCTCGTTGGCTACGCTGCCATGAAGGGCGGTCGGGTTGATCAGACTGTTTACTGTGGTTGGGGTACTTGTTTTTGTAGAACTTGGATTTTTCAGGAGGGGGGTTTTGAGGTCCAGTTTCTCTGTGGTTATTTTAGTTAGAAGCCTGAGAAGATTGCTCTAGGTTATGTTTTCGAAAATGCTCCTCTGTCGGTTTCCGCTTTGTGGCCGGTAGTTCAGCCAGCGCATTGTGATAACGCTCAGACTTTTCCAAAATGTCTTCAAGTTTTTCTGCCCCCTGCTCAGCGAGAAATCTCCGGGTATCAGCAGACAAAGTGTTCTTTATTTGTTCTGTTAAAACAAATTCCTCAAGACCTTCATAGGTAGAGGGGAGCTGTGAAAGCTCAAGGCACTTTGTTAGGTATCCCTTCAACCGAGATGAGAACTGGTGAAAAGTTTCAGAATTCTCTTTCCGGCTGTTGCGAAACAGTTGCAAAAATTTGCGAGCGTTCATTTCAAAGCGCTCCAGTAACGCTTTCTTCAACACATCATAATCGTCTTGTTGGCTACTTTCCAGCTTAGAATAAACATCATAAGCAGAACCTTTTAGGGCCTGGGAAAGTTTCATATTCCAACGCGACCTCTCTAACCCGTACAGAGTTGCAATTTTCTCAAATTTTTCTAACCATGTGTCAATCTTCTCATTTGGACAAGGAAAAGATTCTAGAGTGAAAGACATGGCGTTTAGTTGAAAAGATTGAGTGTTAGAAGGATCAGTTAAGGAGGAATGAGGAGAAGATTCTCCATTGCTGGAGGTAGAGGCAGCAGCACGACTTTGGAATTCTAGAGTTTTAAGAGCCAGCTCGTGTTGTCTCTGTTTCTCTTTTTCCTCCAGCTGTCTCTCCTTCTCTCTTTCCTCATGCTGTCTCTCCTTCTCTTTTTCCTCATGCTGTCTCTCCTTCTCTTTCTCCTCACGCTGTCTCTCCTTCTCTCTTTCCTCATGCTGCATCCTGCGAATTTCCATTTCCTCGTCCATCTTCTTCTGCTGTAAAGCTTCGGCTGCTTTTCTCTCCGCGTCATTTCTCTCGAGTTCGTCTCTGACAAATGCTTTCGCTTCCTCTCTTTCCAATCCCTCCTCTCTCGCTTCGTCCCTGAGGAGTTGTCTAAGATTTGTCCTCTCGGCCATATTATGTCAGTGACTGAGACACGTGGAGATAGAAAATAGGAAAAAGAATAACCTGGTTCCTAACACTTACGAGAAAAAAATTCCAAAAATACAAAAGATGATATCCTTAACCCTGGGATACCTCCTCCAAAATAAAATCTAACTATCGCTGCTATTATCGGCAATAAAGCACTTAATGCAAAACACGACTACGCCAACTAAATGGTAGTTAGGATTAATCCCTGAAAAATAAGTTGCTACAGTGGAAAACACAATGATTATAGCAAAAATTAAAGAGAAAAATAATCCCTTAATTTTTAAATCCACTATAAGTTTACCCCTGAAGACAGTTAGGGTGAGGGAGGCAATTAATCTGGACGAATAATCCGAAACGCACTCCTTAACTTTAGTTCAAACACCTTCCTGCTTCAGAACCCTTGTGAATGTTATACACTCACAAAACTTTACCAGCGTTTAGTATTACAATCAACATTAATTAACATGTATTCCGACAAAATCAACCTGTAAACCAAATGTATAATGCTTCTTAATGCTGTGGAAAAAAACTTATCAGTTTGTGTGGTCAGCACGCTCGTACACAGATCGTTAGTCTAGGGGATAAATTATTTAAAGATATAACAACTCACAAGACATCACATCTTACTCTATTACAGAATAAAAATCTTTAAAGACGAGCTGATATTAGTCGTCTCGTCTTCCTATTCTAAGTTAAAAAATCCGTCGGGCGAGACCCCATTTGTCGTAGATTTTTTGATAGGAAATTAAGACTTTGGTTGGTCCCTTCTGAATAGATAGAATCAGTGATAGCTGCAGTGAGAGTTAATACAGAACTAGATCTTTCCACGAGTGCAGTGGTAGCGAATCAATAGAACGGTCCCCTGGGAAAAGACAAGATTCTTCTCTCTCTCTCTCTCAGGCCTATCTTCTACGACACTTATGTAAGAGTCGGACAGACTATTGACAACATATGCTAATATGTAATGAACATACCACTCACGTGCACACACACCAGTGATAACAGGTAGACACACAGACGTGGGAAGACTATCAAAATGATTACATATATATATTCTGAACGAGCTGACCAACACGCTGATTTTAGTTTCAAAGGGAAGTTTTTATTTATCAGCTAAAAATTTCCTCACAACACATAAAATTCATCAAGAAAAGAAAATAAACATATACACGTGGTCAAAACAATAATCAATGAAATTGCTACAAGAAATGATAGACCCCAATATGATCTCATCCCCTCAAGATAAGCCCACAGTCCCGTTATGAGTAAAGTGAAAGCCAGGAGATTCAATGATACATATGAGTTTGTCTAATAGTTTTTCTTTCTTTCCTCGTAAACAAATATGAACCGACTTAGATGTAGTAGGTTTTAACCTGAGGAAAGTCAGAAATATTCTTGCATTGACAACAAGTTTCATACATGGAATTACAAACATGGGTGAAATTCACATACCTCACACCGTCTACTTTCACTCGGTTCTTTCATCAGGGCCCTGTACTAATTACATACGTGATGTAGCTTGCCGTCTGGCGCAACCTTGGTAACATTCACACCCTTTGTCTGTTCTGTCGTTCACTGAAGCGGATCCCAGCTCTACCGAGTGGTTTGCTGGTTTTTTTTTTTTTTCTCAGAAATTTCTCCGGGGAGCATCAGCTTCAGGCGTCAGCTATTTCAGACTAAAGTTAGTGTATCTTGACTCACGAAGTAAGAATTAGGGTTAAGCGAGCACACAATGTCAGAACACGAGGTTTCCCTAAATTAGGAAAATGACCGGTGGACAGCTTCTCTCAACAGATAATCAGGGTTCACCACACATTTGGTCAAAAAAGATGTCGGCAAGTTTAATGCTATGAATAATGTTACTTGCCACAAAGGCTGTACTTTAGAATATCGTTTCTGGAAGGACTAATTCAGGCACACTGGGCCCGTTATTTCAGTTCACGTTAAAGTTCTTGAAAAAAGCTTACGACCAAGTCTTTAAGGGAAAAGTTTTGTTAGTCTTCACAGGATAGGTTCATCAGTACGTAACGCTGGTATAGTTAGGTTACCACAGAAATCTCTGTATAAAGAAACATATATATGAAATATTTATACATCCTATGTTTAAGGGTATACTTATATTTTAACTGCGGGCGTAAACCTTAACTTATCATTTAACACCTCCCGTGAAATAAGTTATAGTCATAAATTAATCATCATGAATTAGAGATATATATAAATATATTCTCGTCACGACTCATGAGACATCTAGTCTAGCAGTTATAAGTTAGTTTGAAAATTATGTTCTCGTCTGATTATTTAGCAGTTAAATTAAATTTAGTAATAGCCGACTGAATTTAAGCTGGAAATATAATTTATCCTGCTTTCCACTGAGACACGTCACTAGAAATTTATACAGACTTATAAATTATTCGCTCTGCACCAGATCTACCTAGAGAAATAAATAGCGATTTAGCACCTTTAAACACTTCACAAAATACTAGATATACTAGATAATAATATATGATACCTCAAACACAGAATTCCTAAGAACTAAACCACTTCGATCAAACTAAAGGCCATCTCTTTTAACAGAGATTTTTAGAAATCGAACGAGGCTTGTTCTAGTCTTGACTGCGAAGTTACTGAGTGATAATGAAATCTAGCTCATTCTAGCATATATGAAAACCCAGACAAAGAGATGAACGTTTATTTCGCAAAAACGAAATAATTTCCCCTTTCTCATAACAACTACGTAACTAGAAGAGGCTGTCGTAAACTGCCACTTTCTGCGTGTCAGTTGCGAAATCTCAGACAACCTGTCTCCAGTGCAGGGCAGTTTTCACACTACATCTGACCATGGCCCACAGTGAGCGCCGTGTCAGTTTGGGATTTTTCAGACAAATGTCTGAATACTGACCGGTGCAGATGTAAAGTATCACACCTCACCGGGACTTATGCCGAGAAGAAGCTCGCGCGCTCGGTGAGAATGTAGACGATTGTCTACGTCCTATGTTCAGCGAACCGACTTATCACGCCTTCTGACGCCCTGCAGCCCTGACATCTACGTAATATCGTCCTAGCGCGATTCTCAGTTTTGAGAAAGAAACAGGTAAAGTTTAAAAATACTGAAGAAAATATTTTTCGCAACCGAGTGATGCGAAAAATACAGGAAAAAACAAGTATGGAAAGAATATAAATGAAAGGATTAGGGTGAGAGAATAGGAAGAAGATGTAGGTAATTTAATGACATAAAGACCTACGTGACAGTAGCGAGCAGATGGTTTCGGGATTTCAGGTTGATCTTATAGAGCCCTAGCTTGGCCGTCATTAATTTGTGTATACAATATACGTGGATTATCCGACAGTCAATTATCAGAACGAAAACGATAGATGACGATGATTAATGTAAAGGTATTTGGAGTGCAAGGGATATAATAATAATACAAGGGAAGTAGTTATCTTATGTAGTATTTGAAAGAATGGGTGTGTAATCTTCTTATTGTGTTCTGAACAAATTGTTGTGATACTTTGCTGAGTCAGAATATCTGAGCTGAGAGTTATTCTGAACTTTCCATGAAATAATGTTGGACAAGTGATCGCCGAAAAGGTGAAGTGGGTGGAGAATGTGTTGAATATCAGTTTAGTAAATATAGCCTGAAAATTTGGTAAGAGAAGACAGTGTTCCCCAAACCAGGAGCTGTCGGCTAGTTTTCGGCATGTCCTGTCGAGTAGTGAAAGAGCCTTGAAGGTGAGAAAGCCAGTCAGGATTTTAGCCTGTAAGTTGTAGTTGCGATCCAGTTTTTAGATATTGCGGTAGACAGCTGCTTGATGTCTAAAGTGCGGGAAACAAGTTAATGTCAAGGATCCTGAGCTTTTGTCTCGCGATCAGTGTTGCCACAGCTGGGTATTTTTTACTAGATCTGGGTTTTTTGGCTTCCGTCTGGGTATCTGGGTATTTTTTTTTCTCCAAATCTGCATTAATCTGGGTATATTTGACAATTGGCATTTACAATGTATGTACTATATTCTGTGCATTGAGTATTATACATTATATTTAAATTATAATTTAATGTAAAAAATTATGTGCTATATATTTTTTACTCCACTTAAATTTAATTCTTGTTTTTAACCACATAAATGACGTTTATTTTACTCGTTTGCATCAGCTATTTCCCGTTATTCTGTTAATGGCTGTCATCTACAATACTCAGTCATTTTTGTGATTTGTTTTAAAGTATTCTTTTTAAATTTAAAAGATCTTGGACATCTGGTGGATGAGGATCCTCTCGCATTCTGGTTGGGACTGTAACAAGGAGCAGATGCTAATAACCAGAAGAAATTTGATGTTTTGGCTGACCTCATGTGCGCGCTTATGGCACTACCTCACTCCTCAGCATGCGTCGAAAGAGTGTTTTAGAATGTTAACTTAGTTAAAACTAAACGAACCAATAAGTGTTTGTGTGAAACAGTTTCCAATGGAATACTAGCCAAGCAAGCAGTTGCCAAAGGTGGAGTTTGTCATAAGTTTAATCCTAGTAAAAGCGTGGTTGATGATGTGCGTGAAGGACGTTGTCGGCAGAGATATGCAAAGATTTTGGAACTCCACAATCAAGATTCCACGTAGTCAATTCATGCATATGATCTTGACGAAGGAGAAATTCTCGACATGGATGCCGAGTCGCTGACAAGTGACAATTTTCATCAGTAACAAGTTACAACTAACATTTTATCTTTAATTTGAGGAACATTTTGTTAATGTAACTACTGTAAGTATGTTACTGTTAAAATATCTCATTTTCAAAAGTTCATATATTGGGGTGTTAATAAAATCATTTTTATATAATTGTGAATTTTTAAAAATGAAAGTAAAATAAAAATGAAGAAATAAATAAAAATTGGTTGCACACAGCTTATTTGTGCTAAAGCTGCACTAGAAGATTGTGTAAGCATCGTCTATCCCGTGTAATTGAGGCAAAAAATAATCTGGGTATTTCTGGGTTTTTTAAAGAAGAAAATCTTGGTTTATCTCTAGAACTTGAGTGGCAACCTTTCTCGCGATTGCTAATGTAAGGATCACTGAAAAAGCTTTCAAGCGAGACTGCTGAGTAACCATCTTGGAAGTGAACTTAGTATGCTTGTGGGCGCCTGTTTCTTCTCATACTATTGTTCCGGGGAGATAGAAAGAGTGCTAATATCGTTATACGAGTCTTCAAACATGAGACTACATGTTTATTCTTCATGATAACTGACTGAATGATTACTGTATATAAGTGGCCTAGTTGTCATGATACATGTCAAGCTCATTTATAGCTAAGCTGACACAGATAACTGCAGCCGACCAGGTATTTACCTTCATCTCATGGTACACTGCAATAAACATGGTTCTATAGAGGAATGAATGTGGAGACATACAGAGACAGTTACGAGCCCTGTTGCATTAATATATAGGTATAAGGTAATGAGGAAGACTACAGTAAGACAGTGGTAACCTATAGGATGGGGCAAAAGTAATACGTCTTGCTAGGACTATAGAAAAGAAAAAAAAACATACCTATGGTCACAAGGTCTTCGCCAGGGACAAACGGGCGAAAACACAAGGGAGAGAAAGTCAGAACTAAGTTAAAAAAAAACCCATTGAAATTATATATATATATATATATATATATATATATATATATATATATATATATATATATATATATATATATATATATATATATATATATATATATATATATATATATATATATATATATATATATATATATATATATATATATATATATATATATGCATGCAACGTAAACATACGTACATACAAACAAGAATATATACATATGTTCTGCTTTCTTTGTAGACCGTATATTGTATTGTTTCTTCCAGTCTATTTTTATATTTACAGTTATCTTTCCATAGAGATTTCTTACTTCCTATCTTTCATGTAAAATGGAAGTCCTTGTTATGGAATCCCCAAGGTTAGAGAAATTAAGGGGGGGGGGGGGGCGCACAAAAAAAACACACACACCTGGAGAATGAACTAGACATAGACATAAAGAGGATACAAAAGGATACGTGTTGAGGATTGCTGCATGGCATGCAACCATCTTGATGGGTTTTTTGTTTGAGGTATTGCGATATTTATGCGATATTACGTGTTCATAAATTATATGAAGTCGTCTTCAACAGACTTACTCACTGAAGAGTTCTTTGAATTTATATTCAAGACCAGTACACTTATTCGTGTTACTGGGGTTGATGCAGTTTAACCTTGGTAAACTATGAACACTCTACCATTATTATATTAACTCAAAGAAAACGAAAGTAATTACAGAAGAAATGAACTGGTTTTGAATATAAATTCAAAGAATTCTTCGGTGAATAAGTCTGTTGAGGATGACTCCATATAATTTATTCCAAAAACTCATAATGAATGTGAAGAACGCATTTATATTATTTCACATTGAATGATAAGTTAACCATCACGTTTGTCTTATACATGACCGTAATGCTCTTGGCATAACCGTTAAAAGTATAAGCTAGAATGTTTCTTCTTATTCCACGAACACTATCGTATTAAAATGTTCCTGCAGTGTCAGTACCTCTGTACTATTCTTAAGCCACTTAATAAGGCTGATGTTCACTGTTCATTTTTCAGAGTTCCATCTTAATATATTACTCCATATTTTGGCATCTCAAGCCATTTTATATTCGCCATATATTTGCCTTCAATAAAAGTACAAAATTAGCTTCAATACTATTATCTCCCGAGTACCGAAAATAACTCTGCGTTTTTAATATTAACGCTTAATCACTCTGCTTATTCATATTCAAATATCAAACGAAACATATATTTATCAACACTGTGAAGTGGCTATACCACACTTAAAAGGCTTAACATAATCTATTGGTCAATTTATCCAAAGTGTCACTCGACACATATATTTAGGAACACTACGAAGTGGTTATACCACACTTAAAAGGCTCAACATAATCTATCGGCTTAAAGCCCGAACACAGACGGTTATACATATGAGTTAGTGGCCATGCCACATATTCCAAACACTGCCATAGGGCTCGAAGGCCACACATCGACTGTTAGGTTACTAAGTCTTGCGCGGCATCAAATATTACGCGTAACGTTCTAATATATCTAGTTGGGATGCTGAATGGTGCAATCATCTCAATCAAAGTAAAAAAAACCCATCAATATGGTTGCATGCCATGCAGCAATCCTCAACAGTACAGAAAGACCTTGAACGGATAGCACAGGCCAAAAAGCTTATGATGTATCTGTTAAAGGCCCGTGCTCAACTAGGAGCTGAAGTAAGATACACTATTTCATGCTGTGTTTATTCTCTTCTTATTTCACCTTTCAACTCCCTACGGAGCATAGGCCTGCAAAAAACTACTGCCAAGGTCATCCTATCCCGTGCCATCCACTCAAGGTCTCTCTATGTCTTCTTCATCCACTTCATGTCTGTCTCCAGTTCTCTTTTCCACGTGTTTTTTTGTTTTTGTTTTCTTCTACTTCTCATACCCTGGGGATTTTAGATCAGGGATTGTCTGATAATGTTATGTTTACCTCTCCCAGAATAATATTTTATCACATCCTGATCTTTTTTTTCCCCCTTAACAAGCGGCACTTGGGCTTTCAGCCCTTCGGCCCAATGACATGTCATTGCGAGGCTGGGGAGCCTGTGGACTTTCCTTCCAACCCGGTCAGGAGCTTCGCTCCTTCCCATCCACAGAGGGTTTATCTCAGGAACCGTTCAGGTTATTCAGTCAAAATCCCGGTCGATGACACTCTTTCAAATGCCCACGCCCGGGCTTGAACCTTGAACACCTGATCGCCAGCGCAATGTGGTAACCATTACACCAGTGCGGCTCCCCATCCTGATCTTTTGCTTCGTTCTGTTTCCTTCAGACATACCCCGTCAGTCACTTCAGTAACAATGTTTTTTTTCTTCTGAGCAACAGCTCTTAAACCGTATTTTCTGGTACTACAGGTGTTGCTCGCATGTTTGTGCAAATACATTTAGACATTCCCATTTCTTGTCTAGAAATACATCACGTATGTAGGCCAGGGCATAGAATACCTTTAGCGGGTGTTAGAGCAATTTTCAGCCTTGGCTGATTTGTTGTGTATAGGGCTTTGAATGAATGAAGTATATATAAGTATATTCTATTTTTTTTTTTTTCCCATGTCGCCCCCTAAGAAGCATGGCGTCAGTGCAGATCTGATGCTGGGTCACTTGCTGGGTCACTTGCTGGGTCACTCATGGGTTAAACATTTATTGGGCTCTGTCAATTTGGTTTCTGTGGTAATTTGTTCATGTCATCATAATCATCTGCCATCTCCACAACGAAGGTTGGCTGTAATGGATCTCCAACGTCTTCTGTGTCTTATCTTGGTGGTGCACTCTGACAGACTCTTTACTATCCATCTCTTGATGTTATCTTCCCACTTATAGCGCTGTCTTCCCCTTGCAATGTTTGCCTTCAACTCTCCCTTTGCTAGTGTCATGAAAAAACTTAAAAGTGATGGTGAGATATAACACAAATAATGTACGCAGCCAAACCGTGCAGTTCCCAGGAATTTCTCAAGTGACAAAGAAAGAAAAGGCGTACTACACTCTCAGGCATCGTACAAGGAAAGGGGGGGGGGGGACCTAACATGAGGTTGTACATGGGGTTGGCAAACGTATCATGTAATATATACTGCCGCAGCAACCAGCTATGTAACAACACGTGACTGCTAGGTTCAGGTTTCTTGCCAGAAGGTCAACTGCAGTGGTAGCTACATACTCCAAAAGCGATCAACATGATGATGATGAATTTTTGCTTCGCTCTTTTTACTGCAGGTGCTACGGAGTTCATGCACTGTGCTGAGATCCTCCTTGTGTGATCTAATGGAGGAGATCGAAGCCTGATGGAGCTGTCCGTGT
The DNA here is from genome assembly GCA_024509875.1 of Oreohelix idahoensis. Taxonomy (NCBI): domain Eukaryota; kingdom Metazoa; phylum Mollusca; class Gastropoda; order Stylommatophora; family Oreohelicidae; genus Oreohelix; species Oreohelix idahoensis. Next base: position 841,014 of record JAMPIV010006085.1, read on the forward strand.
ACAGTGAAGATAGTCCTTAAAACCAAACCATTCCACACTGCAGTCGTATCTCATGATTCACTTCAATTGCAGTGCTTGTCTGAGTATCAGCTCCTAAACCGTATTTCTAGTATCACAGGTGTCGTTCGCATGTCTGTCTAAATACGTTTAGACATATTCTCATTTCTTGTCTAGAAATATATCGCGTATGTAGGCCAGGGCATAGAATACGTTGGCGGCTTAACAGCTAATTTCAATTTTGGCTAATTTGTTGCGTATAGGATTTTGATTCACTGAAGAAGATATTACAATACAAGTATATATATTTTGGTCTCTTTTCCAATGGGACTTCCTAAGAAACAAGTTGCTAGATCTGAAGCTGGTTGCCTTGCTGGAAGCATGTGTTTGGCTCTTTCAGTGGTGCACTTTGTAGTACTTTGTTATTATGTGATAATATTTGCTAGTGTAATCCAAAACAGTAAAGTGAGGGTGAGATATAACGTAAGAAATGTACACATCCGTGTTAGGTAATGACAAGGGGCAAAAAAAAAAAAAAAAAAAAAAAACAAGAAACCCCAGGCTGCTTAAAAAAACAACAAACATTTGTATTAAAAAACTACACGCATGAAAACACTTTAATTGATGTCAAACTTAGTAAAGTGGCATAGATGAGAGAAGAAATAATTCTTACCTTATTTGTTGCCCTTATCTTGGACAATTCATAAATCCGCCAGTGACGCAGGCTGCCTGCAAGAGAAGCAGCTGAAGTGATTAGAATCCATACGATTCTAAAGGGGAAATAATGATGACAAAAATATGATTTGGGTGGGAGAAAATATTCAGGGGTTGTCTTGGACGCTCATCTCACCCAGATACGCTACCAGTACAATACATTCTGAATGATATTAACATTGTTTAACAGGTGAATAGTATTTTAAAGCAAACCTGGGTGAATCAATATGCTTTAACACAAGCATGTAATCAAATGCGTATAAGCAAAATGGAAAAAAAAGTTCTGAGGACTTGAAACAAAGAGGTAAAGCTAGCTAATCCCTCTGTTGATACTGTCGTAGTGGAGTGAAGTGTTAGAGACTTCATGTTACTGGGTGCAGTTTTATGAAGTGCGGTGACTAGTTCCCTTCCTCGCTACTTTTACTTTCCCAAACTCAAGAGGAGATTCGGGTACCCATTTACGACTGGACAGACTGAAGCGTGACTCTACCAGGTTTAGAATCTAAGCACTCACTAGGAAATATTTCAGTGGTAGCGACACGGGGGGTTGCTAAGGTCCTTGTTAAGCCAGTAATTCGGGCTATATTTCAAGTACTAGTTAAGCGCATCTTTTGCAAAGCGCATTTCAATTTATATTAATAATTTTTGATTAAATACGATACTACACTAGCTTTGAACAGTGTATGTATCTAGGGGGGACGTCATTAATCGTCCGCACGAGTTGCTATACGACCATTGGTCGTGGCCATTTTGCGATATGAGAATAGTCCATGATGGACGTTTGTGTTTATGAGTTCCCGGTTATGGGACATGTTAATAGTAACTAATAATCGCAGCCAGGGTTTGGCTTGCAGATGAACCCGTTGGCCATTATCTATGATGTATTAGCCACGTCAGGCAATAAGTACGTACGGTGCATATCAGCCACCAGTTATATTTATTAATTTTAATACGGGCCATGGAAATATAAGTGTTTGTCTGACCGCATACTTCAACTACGGCATATGATGCCTAGTTGCTAGACTTAATCGGCCAAGACCAGTTTGGAGTCTATTTTAAATATGTATGCTGATCGTCAATTGTATGAAATGCCCTGTCTGTTATATGCTGATGTACAAGTACAACACGTCAATAAACATGTCTTCTTTGAATTGTACCCCAGTCTTTGACTTAAATCTGATTGTTTGCCAGTTCTACGTTCCTATATGGCTATTATGCAAATCAGAGATCTTGATGAATTCGAACCGGCACACCGTTCGCAGTTTAAGCATTTCTTATACTGCAATGGCAAACTACTGAATGAAAAAATTGCCTAGAAAAATCACAAACAGCCAATAAAAGCTGGGGTTGATTGCCACGTCCTGTAAAGGATAAGCAACTAACTTTTTATACTGAATTAACTAGGATATGCATTACCAACAACGTCAACACCAGAGCACTGAAACTATAGCCGTATCAGTCCTGAAGCACTCTTTCTAAATAGACCTATATATTTTATTTTAAATAAAATTTTGCCTCGTTTTTGCGAGGCTCGTCCCGTTCAACCTAGTTGGTTATATATGGGCGCATGTCCAAATATACAAGACCTTTATGTCTGATAACATTGACGTTAATACATCGCTTTATATGCTGGTTTTCTTTATTACTGACTTTTGCTCCATCAGCGCACACCATAAAGTGATTTTAAAAGCTTGAACGTCCATCTATCTATCCATCAACAAGACAAAGCAATGTTATCAATTTTGCTTTCCGAATTTATAGTCAGTTATTTTGTGATTTATTTTATTTGCCGTAAATATTTCTGTTAGTACTTGAAAATGAAGTTATGAATTTCCACTTTGTTTGATATTTTCCGAACTACACACTTTCTGTCGTAAACCATACCCACCCTCTTTGATTTTTTTTTATTCGTTTAATTAGAAATTCGGATAATTGGGGTTCGCAAAATTGGGGTTGGATAACATTATGTTTGTGTACTACCGGCGTGAAATCTGGGCGGGATTTCCTAGTTTAGGAAACACAAAATAGATCCACTGTTGACAAGAAAAGCTTGCCATGCGAGACGACAAGGATGAAAGACTAAGCTCCCGTTTTGTGAAGCCTAAAATTCTCGAAAACAGGCGTGTGTGACTTATGATCCAGTGATTTCTAATCGACGTGCAAAGTAATTATGTTAACACTGTTAAATTATGTGCAGTAATATGTTTTCATACAAAAAGGAAAAGCGGTTTTGCTGCCAGCTCTTAAACACGGCTCGAGGACCCTCAGACTCCAAATTGGAAAGCATCTCGATGAACCGTTGTTGGCAAAAATTGGGATGAAAGTAACCAATGTCCCTTAATCAACAAATTATAACAGTAACAGAACTAACATAAAAACTGAATTTTTTGTTGGGGGGGGGGGGGGGGGGGGGGGGGTTGGTTTTAAGGACCATCTTCAAGTAAGTAAGTTCTTCAAGACAAAATTTTAATTTAAAGTACTACTACTACTTAGTCGCTCCTCTTCTACCGGGAGTGTAGAGCTTTGTAAGAGAGAGCGCCATACTATTCTATCGGCTGTCTTCCTCCTGGATTGGTTCCACTCTAGTCCTCGGTCCTTTAAAGATTGTCTGATGTTGTCCTCCCAGTGGACTTTGGGTCGTCCTGGAGGTCTGGATCCCTGGCTCTTAGTTTTCCATGCCTGCAGTAGCAGCTGATCTTCTCCCATTCAGCAGACATGGCCAAACCATCTCAGTTGGGACTGTTCTACTTGGGTCTACAGGGGTTGGGATTTTAGGCCTTGACGTATCGTCTGGTTCTCCACCATGTCTCTTCTTGTTACTTCAACCACCTTCCTCAGATACCTCATTTCTGAGGTTTGGATCTGGCTTGTGTAGGTTGTAATCCATGACTCGCATCCATACGTCAAGACTGGGACATAGGTGGAGCGGTATACAGCCATCTTCGTCTTCTTACCAACTTCTCTTTTGCTGAGGAATCCTCGATTTATGGCTTGAAAAAGTCTCCCAGCTGCTGCTTTTCGGGTAGCCAACTCTTCTTTAATACCTGTAGTGAATTTCTAAATACAATATATAAATTAGAATATAACAGTATAGGGCTTAAAGGCAAAGATAGGATATTACTAAACAATTTCTGCTAGAACGGTTGGTGTCGCCTACGCCTTCAGACTATTATTTGCTAACGAATAGCCGAACAAAACGGTACCCAATTTTTCGAATTCGTCCTTGACTTAAACGAACCACTTTTCCTAGTTCTAAGAAATATTTGCCTAAAATGCATTGTGGAACGAGGAGGGGCAAGGATAGATGAAAATGCTAATTCGTTTCGCATTGATTTCAAACTAAAAGCCAACCACGGCACAGTGGCAAGCCTTGCCTTAGGGGTTTCCCCAATACGATGAAAAAGTTAGAAATGTATACACTACGGTCATGGAAACACGTTTAGCTCTTATTATGAATGACCTAAGCTCTCGTATTTCGCTTGAAATTACATGGAAAAAGAGTGAACGAGAGGTAGTTTAAAAATAAACAACTAACATAGAAAAAAATATAGAATTCTGAACCAAACCACATAGCCCCTTAAAAATCGTATATTCGTGTACCTGAAGACTTGCTGACCAAGAATATGTTGTTAGTTATCTAAATAGTCCCTTAACTAATCAAATATTGATAAAACAATACATAGAGATCAGAGATACTGTCAGGTCAAGTCATATCTGCTTAGATTGGATCGCATATTTTTTGGGAAAAAAGTAGGTGACAGATAGGCTAAGATAGTACGGTGAATCCGATTGGGTGGAATTTGAAGTGAGACGAAATATTATTGGCTGACCTCGGAATAAACATAAATAGCCTAGTAACGTAGAAAGGTTTGAATGATATTTTTTGAAAGACTGTTTACACTGTAATATTAAGAGTGATTGGCCAACTGAGTCGATATTGTCAGAACAAGCGTTAGGGGGGACGCCATTTCTTGAAAAATTCTACCAGCGATTGATGAGATCAGGCTATGCTTTCAAATACAATTTCTAGGCAGCCTGGACAATAAAACAGATCGAAACTGTGTTAGTCATCGTCACTGTGTATTTCATTGAAAATTGTGGTAAGATTGACATTTATTAACATGTATTTTATATAAAAATTGAATGTGAAATAATAATATATGTCTGTACGTGAGTGGGTCTATAGCGACCATGAGGCAAAGCCTAGAGATTGATCCACCATGTGATAGACTGTCAGAGAGGTGTAAAATTACAAGAATATGTATGAGTGTCATAAAGGAGCATAACATCATCATCATCTCAACCCATAACCCGTCATGGGTCGTAGGGGTGCCATGGTGGAAGCATCAGCAGACAGGGTCCTCCACTGCTCTCTATCCTCAGCAATGCGTACAAGTGTGGAGAAACCGTGTCCTGCCCATTCTTTGATGTTATCAGCCCAGGATTTTCTTTGCCTTCCTCTTCTCCGTTTACCTTCGACTGTTCCCTGGAGGATCGTTTTCGAAAGGGAGTCATGACGAGTTACATGCCCAAACCAGGCAAGCTTTCGACGTTTCACTATTGACAAAGTGGTTCTTGATGGCCTGCATAGGTGTTTATCTTCTCTCTAACATAGACATTTGTTTTGTGCTCTTTATAGCAAATGCGCAAAATTCTTCTATAACATTTATGCTCGAAAGCCTGAATCCTTCGCTCCGTATCTGCAGTGAGTGTCCAGCCCTCACACCCATACAAGAGAATAGATAATAGAAGTGATTTGTATAATTTGATCTTCACAGGAAAACTGATGTTACTTTTCCAGATCACATTCAACCTTGTCATGGCAGCTGAGGCCATCTCAAGTCTTGTCTTGATTTCTTTATTTGATCTTCCATCACTACATATAGTGGACCCGAGATATTTAAAGGTGTTAACTTCTTCTAATGTTTGCCCATTTAACGTAATGTTGGTCGGAACATGTTTCTTATGGCTATTCACCAATATCTTGCTTTTTTCTATATTAATTTCCATCCCATATGTTCTTGTTACTTTCTCCAGTCTAGAGGTAAGGTCTTGAAGTTCTGATTCTGTTCCAGCTATCAGGTCAATATCATCAGCAAAACGTAGATTACACAGAGGTCGGCCTCCAATCGATATGGTTGATTTATAATCGTAGAGAGCCTCCTGCATAATATGTTCTAGATAAATGTTAAAGAGCACTGGTGACAGGATACATCCCTGGCGAACTCCTACAGTTGTTTTGAAAAATTCTCCAATGTCATTGCTTGCAAAAACAGCACTGCTTGCGTCCTTGTATAGTGCTTCAATGATATCTATGATGTTGGTATCAAAATTGAATTTTCTCATTATTTGCCATAAACCTTCATGCCAGACTCGATCGAAGGCTTTTGTGAAATCGATGAAGTTATGGTATAAATCATGTTGATGCTGGAGATGTTTTTCGATCAGTAATCTAATATTGAAGATTTGTTCTGAGGTACTTCTTTTTGGTCTAAAGCCAGCCTGTTCCTCTGACAAGATTTCTTCTGATTTCTGTTTTATTCTGTTCAAAAGTATCCTTAACATCACCTTACTTGGATGACTAATAAGGCTAATGGTTCTGTAGTTCTTGCACATTTTTAGATTTCCTTTCTTTGGAAGCGGTATTACTAATGACTGCGTCCATTCTTTTGGCCATTTTTTTGTACTCCATATCTTCTGGCAAATTGTTGTCATGATTTTTACTATATCTGGTCCTCCATATTTCAAGAGCTCTGCTGGTATATTATCCACATCCGGTGACTTCCCTCCTTTCATCGAACATATAGCCTCTTCCACTTCTTCCCGTAGTATTGTTGCATTTCCGAGTTCTCTGTTTTCGCACTTAATGTTGTTTAATATGCCTAAGTCAGTGTCAAGTTTACAGTTATATAATTCTTTACAATGTTCTGTCCACCTTCTCATTACAGCTGTTTTTTCATTGAGCAGAGCCCCATTGCTATCTTCTATGACAGTTACCCTGGGCTGTTGGGGTTTTGATAGTCTTCTTAATGTGTCAAAAACTGCCTTGCTGTTACCTTTTATTAGCCCCGTATTAATGGACTCACATTGATCAGCTACCCATTTTTCTTTGGCCTGTTTCATTTTCTTTCTAATATTTTTATTCACCATACTGTATTGCCATGCTGCTTCAGGAACCTCTTTCTTAACCTTTTTCATTTCTCGCCGTGTATCACATAACTTCAGAATTTCATCTGTAACCCATGGTTTGTTTATTTTCTTTCTTTTACCAAGTATTTCTGTTGCTGATTCAATGAGCACGTCTTTCATGTTCTCTGTGATTGAGTTGATATCATCCTCCAAAAAGTTGAGAGCTGCGAATTTTCCTCCAACAGTTGCCTCAAAGATTCCCGCGATTTCTGGATCTTTCAATTTGTCTAAATTGAATCTTAACTGAGAACATCTGTTTTGATTATAGTTCTTTTTGAGTTTAAGCTTGAGCATCATCAATACCATGTCGTGATCACTACCAATGTCGGCGCCAGGAAAAGTCCTAGTCTTGGCTTTATTAATGCTGGACTTGAATCTTTTGGATACAAGAATAAAATCAATTTGGTTATGTATCTCAGTTTTTGGGGCATGCCACGTTGTTCTTCTTGATAACTTATGAGGAAATAGTGTATTTGCAAGGGTTAGTTTATAGTTGCTGGCAAATTCTAGTAGCCTTAGTCCTCGATCGTTGGTTTCTCCAGTCCCAAATTTCCCCACTGTGCCAGCCCAGTGACCGTATGCATCTGGCCCTATTTTAGCATTCCAATCACCTAGAACGATGAGAAGATCTTTCTTTGGAATTTTCTTAATTGCTTCATCCAGATTGTCATAAAATGTATCAATTGCCTCATCCTATTATATGGAAAAGATTACAGCTGGAATTGCAGTGGCGTTGTAACTATTAGGGGAGAGGAATACTGGTGTACATTGTCACATCAAAAGATAATGGTGGCATAGGTTGGTATAAGGATATGACCCTTTTTGTTTGTTTGTAATGTACCTGTCCTAGAATGTGGACTATTAGTGTATGCTAGGTATTAAGAAGGATGCACAACCTTCACATTTCAGAGGTCCTGGGTACTGACGTTAATGTGGTACCAAACGCTTGAAAACTGATTGATTCAGGACTCTGTCTGTATACTGCGAGCCCATGCTAGTGGCCATTGCCTATCAAACAGGGAACAGATTGTCAAGCGAACAGAGGAAACGTTCTACCTGTATTCTACTGCCAAGATAAGTTCTTGTTCGGCACCTGACAGCTCAACAAACAGAACTTTAAAAAGGAATATAAAGTGACAGTGAATAAAACTGGGACAAATATTTAATAGTCCCACAAGAGACAAACGAAAACAAACATAACTAAAAGGGTATGATTTTAAACAACAACCTAGAGGTACTACCAGTATTACCTTAAAGTAGGAAAATACAACTACAGACGTATATTAGAATAATATTTTTATGTATGGACAGAAGATCTACTGTGCTATTTGACTGATGTAAATGATTCTTTTGATTTCACTTTTGATTGTCAGTCCTGGTTCAAAATAAATTAGAATCAGGATAATAAATTGTAAAAATTATATTTACACAAATTTCAACCACAGTCTTAAATAAGATAGCCTTTTAAAGTGTCGTTTGTATATTATTGTGGTAGTACTGTGTGCTGTTGTGAATAATAAACTATTTGTTTGTATGTTTGTTGATTATTGTACATTACACTCTACCTTCATAACCCTAGACACTACACGAAGTCATTTAATCTAATAATATAAATACATTTTGAATGAGATAAAAGGGGTGGTAGCGGAAAGGTACCCTGAAAAGTTCACAATACTATTGGGTAAATTCAGGGACCTTCATAGCTAATCTCATTTATTACAATAATAATACCTAACAACAATTAATAACATCAAAATCCACCACATATATTGGGCGCTCGTCCGGGATTGAATTTCTCATAGCACCAGCTATATTGAGTAGTTTGTGTCTGGGATTTTAAATTCTTAAATTATTTTAATTATATTAGGAATCTCAGATAGTATAAAACTAAAAACATTCCTTTTGGAGAAATAAAATAGTAGTTGAGCTATCAGTGCCTGTGGTTATTCTTGGTTATCATGAGGGTCAAGCTTTGATCCAATATGTAACTTCAGAGTGCGACAAGTATATTGAAAGGGAGGATAGGAAGATAGCTGAAGAGAAAAGGTTACAAATTTAGGCTGACAAAGAAATTAAGAGGTTGCAGATTGAGGCTGACAAGGAGGCTAGGGCATTGGATGCAGATAGGGAGGCAGAGATAAAAAGGCTCCAATTAGAAGAAAAAAAGGCTGAAAGAGAGGCAGAGGAAAAGAGATTGGCAGCTGAAAGAGAAGAAAAGAGACTAGCTGTGGAAAGAGAAGAAAAGAGACTAGCTGTGGAAAGAGAAGAAAAGAGACTAGCTGTGGAAAGAGAGGAAAAAAGATTGACTGCCAAGAGGGAAGCAGAAAAGGAGGAGAAGAGATTACAGAGGGAGCATGAGCTACGACTAAGGGAGTTAGAATTTTAAGGCCATGCTCCTGAAAATGGTGCCAGCCCCTTTACCTCAGATGCCACTGCCAGTCAGGGAGCCTCAACCTCAGCTATGGGTTTTCATGTAGACCATTTTGTTGAGAAAGACGATGACATAGAGGGGTATTTCAGTAGATTTGAGCTTTTAGCTACTACATATGGGTTAGAGAGAGAGAGAGGTGGAGCCTCATGTTATCCCAAGGGCTTAGAGGAACGGCTTATGAAGTTTTTGCCAAGATGAGCAGAGATGACCAGGACAATTCATCATCATCAGTTGCCATCTCCACAACAAAGGTTGGCAGTAATGGATCTCCAACGTCTTCTGTCTCTTGTCTTGATGGTGCACTCTGATAGACTCTTTCCTGTCCATCTCTTGATGTTGTCTTCCCACTTATAGCGCTGTCTTCCCCTTGCACTTTTGCCTTCAACTCTCCCTTCTGTTATGGTCTTCTGCAAGGTGTTATGCCTTTTTATGTGGCCAAAGTATTTTAGCTGTCGAACTTTGACCTCCCTCATTAGTTCTCTTTTCATACCTAGATTTTCTAGGACCTCCTTATTTGTTTTCATCTCTTTCCATGAGATACGCCCCATTCTTCTATATACCCACATTTCAAAAGCCTCAATTCTTTCTTCCAACTGCTTATTCATCGTCCATGTTTCTGCACCATACAGAAATGCAGAATATATATAACACTTTATGATTCTCAGTTTTAATTTGTGAGATAACTGTTTGGATGTCAGTATATGTTTCATGTTGTTGAATGTAGCTTTGGCCATTCCTATTCTCTTCTTGATTTCTGTTTCACATCTGCCATCTTCTGTTATTATATGACCGAGATATACGTAGCTCTTGACTTGTTCCAGGATTTCCCCATTTACGCTTATCTTTAATGTGGGTTTATCGTCTGTTTTGCTAATTATCATAGTTTTTGTTTTCTCAATATTAATGTTGAGTCCATATTCATGACTTATACTGTTCACTTGCTTCACTAGTTCTTGTAACTCCTGTTCGCTTTCAGCTAACAATACGGTATCATCTGCATATCTAAGGTTGTTTATTGACCTTCCACTGATGTTCAGTCCTGGTATTTCCTGTATATGTTTGAAAATATTTTCGGTGTATAAATTAAATAGGCAGGGGGACAGCACACAACCTTGTCTGACACCTCTTTTTATGTCTATGTATGGTGAATAATTCCTTCCAGATCTTACTGTGGCAGTTTGCTCCCAGGACAATTATGACAGGCTAAAGCAGGCTCTTTTATTAAGATACGAAAAGAACGGAGAATTTTATAGAAAAAAATTTAGGAATGCCAAACTACTGTCGGGGGAGACTTATCACCAGTTCTCTGCACGGTTAGAGACCTACTTGGAGAAATGGACTGCTCTGGGGAAAACCCAAGATCTTAAGGAGATGATCCTTATTGAGCAGCTAAGAGAGTCCATGGCTCCAGACCTGAGAAAGTTTCTCATGGAACAAGGTCCAGAGAGGCTGGGTGAGTTACCCAATGTCGCTGAGAGGTATCAGGCAGCCCAAGCAGAAGTAGTTGGCAATAAAAAGAAACAGGTAGACAATTTTAAGGCACCTCAAAACTTTAATAAGTTTGACCATAGAGACCAGAACAAAGGTAAGCAATATTTTGATAGGCCACGCAATGACTATAAAAATAAAACCTCACAATTCAATGAAAGGAAATATGATGAAAGAAAACCTTTTAACCAAGGAAAGAAGTATTGTAAAAATTTTCGGATGGACAACCATAACACTGAAAATTGTAGAAGGAAAACTCCTACTTTCGCTGCAATATCAATACACCACAGAAACAGTGGAGATTCAAGCTGCAACCAAGGACGTAGCGACCATGACACTTCCCGTCGCCAGGATAAATGTGAAAACGCGATATGTGGAAGGAATCATAAAAGCAGCAGTGATAAATGAACCAATCTACCCTCTTATATTGGGGTGTAGATATGTCTTCTTGGAGAATCCCAAGAGACCTGTGATCATGGCAACAGTGCAGACCAGATCACAGTCTAAAACGGAGGAAGATAATCCGATAAATACCCATCCAGATGAGATGAGGAAGGCACAGGCGGAGGATAAGCCCCTCAAGCCTTGTTTTTTAAAATTGCCCAAATGTCATACACCTCCAGGCAAGGAAGATTTCTATATGAAGAACAAATTGATATATAGGAAGGCTGGAAATGGATCCAATGGTCACGGACAGCTGGTCCTTCCCAATTCATATAGGACTAAAGTGTTGGAACTAGGGCATGCGATTCCCTTCAGTGGTCATATGGGGATCAGCGCAACAGGACAGCGTATAGCTTGTCATTACTTCTGGCCAGGAATAACTGAAGACATAAAGAGATATGTAAAATCCTGTCCAGAGTGCCAACGGGTAGCTCCAAAGCATTGGACTGCTCCAGCAACTCTAGGGGAAATGCCCATAGTGGGAACACCTTTTGAAAGCGTTGCCGTGGACATTGTGGGACCTCTCACTCGGACCAAGAGGAGGAACAGTTACATTCTGACTCTGGTGGACACTTGTTCTATGTGGGGAGAGGCGGTAGCCCTGTCATCAATTGATTCGAAGCATGTGGCAGAGGCATTACTCACAATCTTCACCAGGTTAGGCTTTCCCAACCAAATCTTGACTGATAATGGCTCTCAGTTCAAGGGGAAACTAACAGAAGAAGTATTCAGGATCTTTCAAGCCAAACACTTTCATTGTAGCCCGTATCATCCTCAAGGAAATGACCAAGTGGAAAGATTTAACGGGACACTCATGTCGATCCTGAGAAAGTTGGTACATGAAAAACCAGATACATGGGACCAGTACCTTCCCGCCGCCTTGTTTGCCTATCGAGAGGTACCCCATAGTTCAACCGGTATGGCCCCGGCAACATTGTTATTTGGAAGGCCAATAAAAGGTCCATTGGAAGCATTGTTAAGGACATAGACTGATGAAAAGGCAGAAGAAAATATTACCTCATCATATCAATATGGGAACGAGCTGACCACTCGTCTTAAAACTGGCTCGAAACTTGCCAATGAAAATTTGAGACAAGCCAGGAAAAAGCATGCTGCCTATTACAATAAGAAAGCGAAAGATCGAGAATTAGCTGTGGGAGAGAAGGTGCTCCTTCTACTGCCCGGCAGCCAGAATAAATTGCAAATTGGATGGCAAGGTCCATATACAGTTCTAGAGAAGGTGTCTAGAACAAATTATAAGATAGATAAGAAAGGGAAAGAGAAAATCTATCATGTGAATCTCCTGACGAAATATCTGGACATAGAAAACCAGGAAGAGACACATCTACTGACCTTGTCTGTTGCAATGGAGATGAAAAAGGAACCACTCACTTCTCATGAATATCCTTTACATTCCTGTGAGACCGCTGCACAGGTAAAAATCAGCACACACTTAACGGAAAATCAGAGGGAGAGGGTTCAACAGGTTCTGAATAATCATACAGATGTGTTAACGGACCGACCGGGGCATACAAATTTATTAGAGTATGATATGAAACTCATAGACCCAACACCCATCTGTATGAGAGCCTATTCGATTCCGTTCGCTAAGGAAAAAGCTTTAAGGGAGGAGATAGATTATCTGTTGAGAGAAGGGATTATCTCGCACAGTGAATCTCCTTACAGTTCCAGTGTGGTTCTGTTAAGAAAACTCTCTGGAGAACGCAGACTGTGTATAGATTACAGGAAACTGAATGCTGTCATAGAAGGTCAGGTGGATCCATTACCTGATACAAATCAGCTGTTTGCCAGGCTGAATAAAGCTAAATATTTCTCTAAAGTGGATCTGAGCAAAGGCTACTATCAGATCCCAGTAAAGCCGGAGATTAGACCTTATTTAGCCTGTAGCACCTCGGAAGGACATTATGAATTTAACATGTTGCCATTCGGGCTGAAAAATGCACCAAGTGTGTTTTCGAGGATGATGAGAAAGTTACTGGATCCCTTAAATAATCCATGCATCACCAACTTCATGGATGATATTCTCATAGTAACAGAAACATTTGAGGAACGCATTAACTCTCTGAATATCTTGTTTGATCGACTAAGAGAGACCAATTTGACAGCTAGACCGACGAAATGCTGTGTTGGATGTAAAGAGCTAAAATTCTTGAAACACACAGTACATCAGGGAAACATGACACCTGACCCCAAGAACCTGGAGAAGTTAAAAAAAGCACCAAGACCACAGATAAAAAAAGATGTGCGATCTTTTCTCTCATTATGTGGTTTCTACCAAAAGTATATTAAAAACTTTAACTCCATATGTGCTCCATTGACTGATTTAACGCGCAAAGGAAATCCTGATAGAATTATTTGGACAGCGCAGTGTGAATTAGCATACCAAGAATTGAAAGAAAAGCTCACAAGCAGGCCTATTTTGAAATTACCTGACTTGAGTCAAGAATTCATTGTGAGAACGGATGCTAGTAATATCGGTTTGGGTGCAGCTCTATTACAACGGTCAAATTCACTTGATGGGGAATTAACCTCAGTAGCTTATGCTAGCCGTAAGTTGAACACAGCAGAACAAAAAATATTCAACAAGTGAAAAAGAATGTCTGGCAGTTATATGGGGTATAAAAAAGTTCCAGATTTATCTTTATGGAAAATCATTTTAGATCCAAACAGACCATAAACCACTCGTATGTCTGTCACAAGCAAGGCATGAAAATGCTAGATTCTTACGCTGGTCATTGCTCCTACAGCCATTCCAGTTTACCATAGAGTACATTCCCGGAAAAACCAATGTTGGAGCTGATTTTTTAAGCAGACATCCGTACGACGAACATCAGAGTAGTCACCAGGCATAGATAGTAAATTCATCTATGTGTATTTAGAAGTAGGAACTGACATATGATCGTCTGTTCTAAAGGGGGGAGATGTGTAGTGAATTTCTAAATACAATATATAAATTAGAATATAACAGTATAGGGCTTAAAGGCAAAGATAGGATATTACTAAACAATTTCTGCTAGAACGGTTGGTGTCGCCTACGCCTTCAGACTATTATTTGCTAACGAATAGCCGAACAAAACGGTACCCAATTTTTCAAATTCGTCCTTGACTTAAACGAACCACTTTTCCTAGTTCTAAGAAATATTTGCCTAAAATGCATTGTGGAACGAGGAGGGGCAAGGATAGAGGAAAATGCTAATTCGTTTCGCATTGATTTCAAACTAAAAGCCAACCACAGCACTGTGGCAAGCCTTGCCTTAGGGGTTTCCCCAATACGATGAAAAAGTTAGAAATGTATACACTACGGTCATGGAAACACGTTTAGCTCTTATTATGAATGACCTAAGCTCTCGTATTTCGCTTGAAATTACATGGAAAAAGAGTGAACGAGAGATATTTTAAAAATAAACAACTAACATAGAAAAAAGATAGAATTTTGAACCAAACCACATAGTTCCTTAAAAATCGTATATTCGTGTACCTGAAGACTTGCTGACCAAGAATATGTTGTTAGTTATCTAAATAGTCCCTTAACTAATCAAATATTGATAAAACAATACATAGAGATCAGAGATACTGTCAGGTCAAGTCATATCTGCTTAGATTGGATCGCATATTTTTTGGGGAAAAAGTAGGTGACAGATAGGCTAAGATAGTACGGTGAATCCGATTGGGTGGAATTTGAAGTGAGACGAAATATTATTGGCTGACCTCGGAATAAACATAAATAGCCTAGTAAAGTAGAAAGGTTTGAATGATATTTTTTGAAAAACTGTTTACACTGTAATATTAAGAGTGATTGGCCAACTGAGTCGATATTGTCAGAACAAGCGTTAGGGGGGACGCCATATTTTGAAAAATTCTACCAGCAATTGATGAGATCAGGCTGTGCTCTCAAATACAATTTCTAGGCAGCCTGGACAATAAAACAGATCGAAACTGTGTCAGTCATCGTCACTGTGTATTTCATTGAAAATTGTGGTAAGATTGACATTTATTAACATGTATTTTATATAAAAATTGAATGTGATATAATAATATATGTCTGTACGTGAGTGGGTCTATAGCGACCATGAGGCAAAGCCTAGAGATTGATCCACCATGTGATAGACTGTCAGAGAGGTGTAAAATTACAAGAATATATATGAGTGTCATAAAGGAGCATAACACCTATCCTATTATATGGAAAAGATTACAGCTGGAATTGCAGTGGCGTTGTAACTATTAGGGGAGAGGAATACTGGTGTACATTCTCACATCAAAAGATAATGGTGGCATAGGTTGGTATAAGGATATGACCCTTTTTGTTTGTTTGTAATGTACCTGTCCTAGAATGTGGACTATTAGTGTATGCTAGGTATTAAGAAGGATGCATAACCTTCACATTTCAGAGGTCCTGGGTACTGACGTTAATGTGGTACCAAACGCTTGAAAACTGATTGATTCAGGACTCTGTCTGTATACTGCGAGCCCATGCTAGTGGCCATTGCCTATCAAACAGGGAACAGATTGTCAAGCGAACAGAGGAAACGTTCTACCTGTATTCTACTGCCAAGATAAGTTCTTGTTCGGCACCTGACAGCTCAACAAACAGAACTTTAAAAAGGAATATAAAGTGACAGTGAATAAAACTGGGACAAATATTTAATAGTCCCACAAGAGACAAACGAAAACAAACATAACTAAAAGGGTATGATTTTAAACAACAACCTAGAGGTACTACCAGTATTACCTTAAAGTAGGAAAATACAACTACAGACGTATATTAGAATAATATTTTTATGTATGGACAGAAGATCTACTGTGCTATTTGACTGATGTAAATGATTCTTTTGATTTCACTTTTGATTGTCAGTCCTGGTTCAAAATAAATTAGAATCAGGATAATAAATTGTAAAAATTATATTTACACAAATTTCAACCACAGTCTTAAATAAGATAGCCTTTTAAAGTGTCGTTTGTATGTTATTGTGGTAGTACTGTGTGCTGTTGTGAATAATAAACTATTTGTTTGTATGTTTGTTGATTATTTTACATTACACTCTACCTTCATAACCCTAGACACTACACGAAGTCATTTAATCTAATAATATAAATACATTTTAAATGAGATAAAAGGGGTGGTAGCGGAAGGGTACCCTGAAAAGTTCACAATACTATTGGGTAAATTCAGGGACCTTCATAGCTAATCTCATGTATTACAATAATAATACCTAACAACAATTAATAACATCACAATCCACCACAATACCTCCCTTTCGGTTTATGACAGCTCCAAGGTATTTAAAGTGGTCGACCTGCTCCAGGACCTGTTCTCCCAGCTTAATCTGATGTCTACTTTCCTCTCGTGATATCACCATGGTTTTTGTTTTCGAGCTGCTTATGATCATCCCTCTATTCTCCAGCTCTTCCTTCCAGACTTGCAGGTTGGATTGAAAATGTGCCTCTGATTTAGCAATCAGGGCAAGATCATCAGCAAATGCCAGCTCTGAAATACAGACCTGTCTCATCTTCCAGTGCCCCACTGAATATTTTCTTGTCCTCTCCTTACATGCCTTGATGACTTCGTCCATGAGTAGTATGAAAAGATAAGGTGACAGGATATCACCTTTACTTACACCAGTAGTGGTCCTGAATTCTTCTGACTTATGGTTTGCCGTCCTCACATAATTTCTGCAAGACTTGTAGAAGCTCTGTATAGTATGAATCAAAGGTGTTGGAATGTTCTTCTTTGCCAAACAGTCCCAGAGTTTGTTCTAGGGGAACCTTGTCAAATGCCTTTTCCAGATCTAAGAAGCAAAAATGGATCTCACTCTTATACCCAAGAGCCTTTTCACTCAACTGTCTGAGTGTGAAGATTAGGTCTTGAGTACTTCGATTTGCTAGGAAGCCACACTGGAACTCATCCATTTGTGGCTCAGCTAGGCGTCTGAGTCTCTGCTCCAATATACAAGTACTAGAGTAGATTTTACCAGGGACACTGAGAAGGGATATGCCTTTATGGTTTCCACATTGTCGGTTGTCACCCTCTTTGAAAATCGGTGTTATAATAGCAATCTCCCAATCCTTTGGTATGGTCTTGTTGCACCAAGCTGCCTGTAGGACCCTTAGGAGTAATAGGTCGCCTGCAGCTCCCATGAACTTAACCATCTCTGGTGTTATGCCATCAAGTCCCTGCTGCTTTGCCCATCTTGATTTTCTCCAGTGCTGCCTTCAGTTCTTCCATCTTTATGTCGTCTTCATCACCATTGGTTTCCCCTTCTGTGTCAATGGTTATCATTTCTGATGCTTGACCTTGCTCACCAACCAGGAGCTCTGAAACATATTCTTTCCATCTTTCCATTACTTCTTTTGGGGCAGTAAGCAATTTGCCTTGCTTGTTCTTTATAAATTTAAGAGGGCACTGTTTTTCCTTCCTCATGTTCTTTATGGTCTTATAGAACAATTTCTGGTTTTCTTGCACATCGCTATCTAGCCTTTCTCCAAATTCTTCCCAGGTCTTCTGTTTTGCTGTTAGCACCTTGTTCTTTGCTTCTGTTCTGAGTATCATATATTCTCTGTTTTTCCTGGTGTGTTTTTTGCTCCTAAGTATTGTTTCCATGCCTTTTTCTTCTCTCTTATTTTCTCTTTAACCTCATCGGTCCACCAAGGTGTCCTCTTTCTCTTGTTCCCAAGTCGAACTTCACCACATGCTTCTGCTGCAGCTGTCTTTATGATGTCCTTGAATTTCAGCCAGAGTGTTTTCAGTTCATCAGGTTGTTGTTCTGTGTTTCTCACTGCTGTAGCAATAAGCCCCTGGTATCTGGTCTTCACTTTTGGCTCTCTCAGCTTGTAGGTCTTAATGCTTGTTTCCCCTGTTTATTTACTTAGCTTCTTGCGTGATGTTAAGCAGTTCCTAGGCCGAGTAACTCTTTCAGTTGTTCTTTTAATTGTTAACAAGTAGTGGTCACTTTCAATCTCTGGCCCCCTCCACACTCTAGCATCCCGGACATACTTAAATGAGCTCTTCCTAACTATGGCAAAGTCGATCACTGACTTCTCATTCTTTGCTGGTTCACACCTAGTGTATACATGTATGCGCTTATGGGGGAACTTTGTGTTTGTAATAATCAGATTCTGCTCACTGCAGAATCTAAGGAGTCGCTTTCCATATTCATTACGAGTATCTTCTCCATATCTTCCGATAACTCCACCCCATCTAGCATGGTCATTTCCAACTCTGGCATTGAAATCTCCGAGCAGGATTACTTCATCCAGGCAGTCGTCCACTGTTCTTTGAAGCAGTTCGAAGAATTCCTCCTTGACCTCTGCTCGCTCATCTTCATTTGGCCCATACACAATGACAAGGTTGACTATGGTTTCTCATTCTTTTAGTTTTAGGACCATAATGCGTTCTGAAACAAAGTTCCATCCCTTGATACTATCCCTTTGGTTTTTGGCCACAATATACAGCCCCCGCCCCCTTTAGCTCTTTCAAATGTGGGGACACCACTGTAGAGCAGCGTGTCGCCATCGAGATCCATAACTCCTTGTCCTTTTTTCTTTGTTTTTGTTAAATCCAGGATTTCTAATTTGGCTTTCCTCATCTCTTCCACCAGCTCCTCTTTCTTCCCATTTATACTTCTTGTGTTCCATGTTTCGTAAGTCGTAGTCCGTAGTCCGTTCCAGTTCGTCGCCTTTAGAATCAGTCCGGTTTTCTGTTGTGCCTTTGCATGATGGAGGGGCTGCCTCCTTACGGCCTCCATGCAGGCCACCCTCCTTTTATAGCCGGGCTTGGGACCGGCCTAGGTGGAGTTTTAATTTAAAGTATTGCAGACTTATTGTTGGAGCTACTCGCTGGAAATGAAACGGTTTATTGCAGCATAGATACCATGACTTCCGATGATCCAAACGACGCAGTTGATTTCCCAACCGAGTTCCTTAACGAGCAGTGCCCATCAGGAATACCACCGCATTTGCTGAAATTAAAGGTTGCTGCATGTATCATGCTATTGCGAAATCTGAGCGCAAACAACGGACTATTGAATGGCACGCGTTTGGTCATTAAAGTTTTGCATCGGAATTCCATTGATGCAGAAAGTATCATTGGCAGTTATAAGGGAGAACGAGTCTTAATTCCTCGCACTGACTTAGAACCGAGCGAGCGCAGTTTGCTATTTAGGATGCGACGTCGTCAATTCCCAATGATTTTAGCAGTTGCAATGACGATCAATAAGGCGCTAGGACAATCTATTGATCACGTAGGAGTTTTCCTTTCTGAAACTGTTTTCGGTCACGACCAGCTCTATGTCGCCCTCACCCGAGGAACAAATCATGAAAACTTGAAAGTTTTTGTTAAAAACGCTTTTTATCAGGGAACATTCTTTGAAACAAATCCACGCACTTTCACAAAAGTGTTATCAAATAACTTTTATATTGAATTAAAAAATATGTTAAAAATATATTACAGTTTTTTTTATTAACTGCCGTCATTATTGAAGGGTTATTGCTAGTATAATCTATATTTCATGTCCTTGTTGCCTGTTTGTAACTGTGGCTGACGAAGGGTGAAACCCAAAACGTCCCTTGTTTCCTATGAACCGTCAATTTGTAAAACTGATCCAATACCGTTTTAGTTGTTTATATACATATATATTTCCTTACCAGTTTTATAGCAACCCCTTAATTTATATACTTACACTATAGTTCTTGGTTGCTGATGGTGCTCGGCCAGAAAACTCAGAGAATTTGTTCTTAGGCCGGTTGAGCGGAAAGAGGACAGCTGGGGTATGTCCTTTTCTGTTACTCTCCAGCATTGTGCACCATACAGAAGCACAGAAATTACGCAGCTCTCATATTTTTAATTTAGTATTTGTACTGTACTGGGAAGATTTCCAGATGTTAAGTAAAGTGACAAAGGCTTTTTTGGCTTTACTCACTCGGTCCCTGATTTCTTTGCTTATTCCGTCATTTGGTGTTACTATGTCCTGTTGCATCGACAAACCTATATTTGTACGCAAGGCACCTAAAAGCAAAAGCCTAGATTACCTATGCCGTCAAATATTATAATGACAACGGTAAAATCCAGAATGGAACCAGTATAACTGAAGACTAGAACGAGAAAGTGTTGAATTGTCACATGGAAAGAAAACAATCAAACAGTACAACCAGATATGGTTTAAAGCTGAATCTCGAAGAGAAGAAAAGACTGGAGAGACCAGAGGGAGCATGGAAAAGAATGGCGGATGAGGAGGCGAAGGCAACTGGGATCTCGTGAACACAATTGACGAAGACTGATAGAAAAAGAAATCATTGACGAGCAACATTTTCAATGGCGGACGAAGTGTAAATCCCGAAACGTTGCGTGTTTCATTTATTTTCTCTGTGTGTGTGTGTGGGTGTGGGTGGGTGTACACATAAACATCGTTCATTGGTAAAAAGGACTTAATACCTGCTTTTCAATTGTTTTTTTAAACGTTATCTTCCAATTTTACAGCAGTCCCTTCCCTCTTATCATTTAAACATTGGTAGTAGTATTTGTCACTTGTGACGACCAGCAGTCATGAGTAACACTGTGATTTCATTTGTCGAGCCTGCTATCTGCATGTCTTGTCTGCACAAAGCAGTAAAATAATTAACGAAAACAGGAAAAATGTAGACACTGGAAAGAATATGAAAGAAAAAAAGACACTAGACAAGACAAAATTGCTTGGAACTCGGGCGAGTGAACAGTGGCAGGACACACGACCAGACAAGGATACCTCCAAAATAGTGCATCACGAGAGAGAGAGAGAGAGAGAGAGAGAGAGAGAGAGAGAGAGAGAGAGAGAGAGAGAGAGAGAGAGAGAGAGAGAGAGAGAGAAGGTAGTCAGTATCACGACACTTGGCGCAACTATGGAACATAAGACTTGGAATGACCCAGATCTTTGATGTGCAACAAACCCAGAAGGTAACATGTGTGTCTATAGTGCAGGTCATGAGGACGAATGGACATGGAATTAGGGCGTGCTCCGATCATGATGACCCTGTGAACGCTGGGGTCCTCAGAATGACTTATCCTGATATTTGTGTACATGAGCTGACATGGAGTAGGTGTACTATCATTGTTAAAAGTTGTTATCATTGTCTTTCTGTGGTGGGTTTTTGATGTTATGCAATGTTGTTGTTCTGTGGTACTATTGTACTGAATGAGGTCAGCTGTGAAGGTCCCTGATTATAACAAAGTTTGGGTTGAGTTATCAGGACACCTTTCTGCTACCACCTTATGACCTCAATCAGACCTATTCTTGACTAGTATGTATGATAGCTACGTCTAATGTCTAGGGTTATGCAAGTGTGGTGTGATGATAATTTAACACTAACCTTAATACCCACACACACACACAAACAAATATTAAAGTCTATGATCAAATGAATTAACACCTGGGTTAAGTTTTTATATGTGAAAATTTTCTGTACACTTTATTTGTCCTGAACCTAGTATTCTTCTGGTCAGGACTTTCAAAATTAAAAGAACTCAAGGTATATACAGAAAAAGCAAAGTTTTAACCCAAAGGGACAATTTGTCCAAACATATACTGTTGAATATACTAATAATGTTACTAATTACACTAGTCAACAACCAAAATGTACCAGAAATGAAAATAGCTGATCTTAACTAATTTTGGTGTGCTGAAAACGAAAATGACATTAAAAAATGTTGATTGGCTCTAGTTTTCAAGATATATGCTACTAGTTTATTTAATTACGGTAAATTTATATATATATATGACGCAACTGTTGTGGGCGATTGCATAATTTTTTCTAATGACCAATAAAAATGTTACTAGAAGTTGATGATGCAATCCTACCTATGATTACATCACCTTTGTGTATAAATACCTTATCTCTGATAAAATTTTGCCATTAGTTAGTGCATTTGTCCTTATCAAAATTATCGTAGTTAGAAATGCCAGAAGGCGTACAGTTTGTATTTTGGCTGCAGAATAGGAGATCAAGATAAGAGCTGGGTGCCACACATATGCTGCAATACATGTGCAGCACATCTTAAACTGTGGTTGACTGGCAAAAGGCAAGCTATGCCTTTTGCAGTCCCAATGATTTGGAGAGAGCCCACTGATTATCTCAACAACTGTTACTTTTGCATGGTCCCTCCAATTGGGAAAGGCATATCAAAGAAGAAAAAATGGACTGGAATATCCAAACATCCCCTCTGCAATACTTCCGGTACCACATGGCGATGACCTACCAGTTCCCAAAGTGCCAGAATCCTTTTCAGCTGCTTCCACTGATGAAGAGGACATTGGTGGTCCTGAACCATCAACCTCAAGTGACACAGATTTTGAGCAAACTACATCCACTAACCCAAGTAGAACTGAATGATCTTGTAAGAGATCTGAATTTACCGAAGAACAAGGTGGAGCTTTTGGGTTCCAGATTGCAACAGTGGAATCTCCTGGCAGAAGATGTTAAAATTTCTGTGTATAGGAACCGCCAGAAGCCGCTTATTACATTCTTTTTCAAAGAGGGTGACCTTTCTGCGTGCCACAACATTTCTGGTTTAATGGCAGCCCTCAACATCAATTACATACCGGAAGAGTGGAGGCTTTTCATTGATTCATCCAAGACAAGTCTTAAAGCTGTTTTGTTGAATAATGGTAATGTGTTACCGTCAATTCCAGTTGGTCACGCAGTTCATATGAAAGAAACTTATGAAAACATTAAGCAGCTTTTGAAGTGTATAAACTACGATCATCATCATTGGTCACTTTGCGGTGACTTAAAAGTGGTCGCTCTTTTGCTTGGACTACAGGGTGGATACACCAAGTACTGTTGCTTTCTCTGTGAGTGGGATAGCCGTGCACGAAGTGACCATTACATCAGGAGACATTGGCCAATCAGGCAGTCATTGCAGCCTGCAGTAAGAACGTTGAGAACCCAGCAGTTGTCGACACCAGCAAGATTTTGTTGCCACCCTTGCACATTAAGCTGGGTCTCATGAAAAACTTTGTCAAGGCAATGGAGAAAACAGATGAGGCTTTCAAATACCTCATCAGAAAATTTCCAAGACTGAGTGAAGCTAAAATAAGAGAGGGAGTATTTGTTGGTCCGCAAATTCGAAAACTTCTTCATGATGACGAGTTTCTTTGCGTGTTGCATGGCAAGGAAAAAGCAGCATGGCTAGCATTTAAGTCAGTGGTGGACAATTTTCTTGGAAACAACAGATCTGATAATTACAATGAAATTGTAGAAAATCTCCTTCAGAAGTATAAGAGTCTTGGCTGCAACATGTCTTTGAAAATTCATTTTCTGGATTCTCATCTGGATTTCTTTACGTCAAACTGTGGAGCGGTCAGTGATGAGCATGGTGAACGATTTCACCAGGACATTGCTGCTATGGAGACAAGGTATCAAGGCAATTGGAGCCCTTCAATGCTTGTTGATTACTGTTGGACTGTGACAAGAGACACCTCATCGATTGACTACAAGAAGCAAGCAAAGAGAGCTCGAACAGCGACTGAATAATGACGGAATGGGTTCAAATGTGCCTTTTTAAAGCATGATATGTGAACTTTAAATAATGTTTTTATTTTTTCTATCATTTTATGTTAAAATATCAATTAATTGAGTATGTAACCACAATTTTTATAATGCTAAAGTAGAAAGACTAGCTGTTTAGCCCAGAGAAGTAAACAAGCATACATTATTTGTATTACTGTAATGTAAATTCATCATTTAAAAAAAAACCAGAGCCAATTGGTGAATTTCATTATGATATTTGAAATCAGCATGTCAAAATCAATAAGAAATGGTACATTTAATTTCTGGTACAAAAAACTTTTGAAAATTTGTTGACTAGTGTTATTTAATATTACTGGTTTCTACCCTGGATGGCTGTTTGGGAGTGTTTAATCATCCCCATTTCTTTGCTACACAAATTTCGTTGTTTAATTTGTTTGGGAATATTTTTGTTAAGTTAAACAAGGGTCACTATTTTTTGAAGCTGATGAAGGGTCCTGTGGCAGATAATATACTTAACTGGCACAACTTGAACTGTCCGTATTCTTGCTGGAAAAATGATCACTTTGATACTAGCTCAAAAGTAACAGGGTGGACTCTGTAGATCCCTGTCACTGCTGGTAATGAAAAGGCTTCTCAACTGCTTTTCACAGACATCTGACTAGTGCCAGATAAAAACCATGTAACAATGAAATAATGCCTCCAATTTGATATCATACTTAAACTGTTATTTCTACAAGTTATAATACTTGAAAATAAAGATTTGGGTCATATATACTTGACCACCCCAGCTCATCCATTACAAAGTGTACCAGTGTTGTTCACAGGTCTCTTCTCTCAAGGCGGCCCTACATCTGCAATAATATTATTAATTTTTCTTTTCTTCCATACAATAAGATAGGTGAGCTGTGTCCATCTGGCCACCGAAGAAAACAATTTTATTTCACAAAACATGTGCATTTTACAAAACTGGCAATGTATTACAGTTGACATTCAAAAGTCAGGCCATCGATAATCCGGTTTCTTCAGATTTCCGGCATGGATTTCGGAGCGCATTTTTTAATTTACCGCAATGGCGCGCCTCTGTTTTCTGGAGCTCTTTATGTTTTGATGCAGCTGTTGGGTCTTGCTTGCACGTGTTAACAGGCATTCCTGCTCATTTCTTCTCATTTTATCATTAAAATTCTGTAGAACTGTTTTATTTAGTTGATGAACATTAAAATTTCATTTGCTTTTCATTTAGTTTTTAATTTTCTTTCTTTAAAGGACTGTACAGGTAGTCATTTTCTGTTAAATATATACAGCACATATAACCATAAAAAATCCGGCATTTTCAACAATCCGGCACTCTTCAGGTCCGGAGGTTGCCGGATTTTTGATTGTCAACTATATAGCATAAATCCACCTCTAGGCCCTGCATACATCAGCTAAGGACCTGATTACTTACAGTCGAAATGGCAGTATCTCTCACTCACATTTTTAAACAAAATATATATATGAATAATTTCTGCCTTACCACAAATTCAATGAATAAACACAGGTACGTTGATTGGCAGACTTAAGATGTCCTGCTGGCTGCACTGTGTCGCCTATTATGGTTTAATTATATATTTAGTTACTAAGGCAAGTCACACTTCACAGACTGTCAAACGTCCTATACAATGGACAGTGTTCTACAAATAGCGTCAAGCCTTTACGTTTCCCCAATAATATAAAAGTCATTAGCCAATGAGAGCGAACGACCACTATTCAATTTCAGATTTTGAAAATTAAAGCCAAAATTTCCCAAGGAATGCCAAAAATATACAATAAAGGTGTACTTCTGTCTGTCTGTCTGTCCGTCTCGTTTTGGGCGTTAAAAGCTAAAAACAGACTTGATTTTTTGACATACCAAGTTTTCTCCTCACTCACTTCTAGACTTTCCGCTGCTAAAATATATTTATTGTTAAGCCATCCCATAATTTCTCTCCCCTTTAAATCATATTACATGTACCTCTCAGTCCCAAAGTTCCCCTCTTTTGGACTTTGACCTACCCTCTCATGCCTCTTTTCAACAACTCTTGCACAAATTCGTTACCGATAGTGAATGTACGAACACTAGTGTGTTAGTCAATGTGTCTGTGAGTAACTAGTATTATGACCATATCTTGGTTGTTAGTTGGACTATAGTGTAAATGGAAACATATTATTGGTCAGGAGACACTATGGCACTCGAATATATAAGTTTTATGGGCCTATGTATTATGGTTCAAAATTCCATATCCTTTTCCATGTTAGTCTTGAAATCTAGAAACTACCACCTGTTCACTTCTTTCTACCGCTATTTTCAAACTAAAAACGACAATTTCCCGTAGTACGTCAGAAATACGTCACTTATATAAGAGCTAAGGTTGTCTGTGTGACCCAATTTTCGAACATAATTTGACTTTACGTCGTATTTTCAAACGACTAACGACAATATCGCGCGTTCGCTAGGTTTTAGATTCAAACCACGCGTGCAGACGGTATCATTTTTCTGTCTCTCCCCTCTCACTCCGTCTGAACGAATAGGCTTTTCGGGTCATAATGTTATAAATAGTTTTTCAAGGACACTAGAAAACGATGGTACTATCTATTCCACAATACTGTCTGCTAAAATCAACGCGCTTGCGGCGTGGGTGAAGAAGAAGCTTTATAACTCCACTATTTTCATTTCTACATTATTTTTATACTTACAAATAATAATTTTATCGGTGTATCAATGTACATCATCACACTTTCTATGACTTATTTTTCTTCTCCCTACTAATTTCTCTAACCCTTTTCTGTCGTCACCTGTTATGCTTTATCATATCTCTTATCTTGTCTTGTCTTTCATCCATCACCACAGAGCGTTGGCTGTTTGTGATTTTGGTGCCATAATGTGAAACTGTGCGATTCTGATTACTTGTTCAGGTTTGCTATGTACCTCATTCTTAAATCTTTACCTAGTCTACTGTTAGAACTCTAAATTTAGTTCATCCTTCTCTGAATTCTTCATTTTCTCTCTTCTCCCTCCCATCTCTTGTGTTCCTTTCATTTATTTTATTATATTTACTTTGTATTGTCTTTCACCTTTTAATTTCAACTGCCATCACATCTTTCATTTTTGTTTCCTTCTATCTCTTCCATGTTTCATCGCGTTTTCTTTCAGTAGTCCCAATATCTCTTTCAGTTTGTTTTTTCCCTCTCCCTTCTTGAACAATAATTTCGTGAAAAGCTACCTCAGCTTGACACAATCGTAACTTATGATGAGGCCAGGAGTTTTATCAAGAGCAGATACAGGAGCAGGTGGGAAGCAGAGCATCCCGGCCACCAGACACATAATGCTTATTACCAGCTCAACAGAAGTGAACAAGTGGTAAACTTCAGACTTCGCACAGGTCACAACAGACTGGGATACCATCTATTTAACAAGCCAAATACAGGAACTACTGAAGAGTGTAACTGTGGTACTGATAAAATGACTGCTGAACATCTGCTTCAAATGTGCCCAACTTATGAGAAACAAAGAAAGCGCATACGGCCATAACCAGTACCATTCCTGGAAAAACTCTACGGAGACACCAACAGCTACAAGCTGACCACTGCTTTCGTTGAACATATTCAAATTGATATTTGAAAGTGAACGAAGAAGAAGAAGAACAATACTTTCTTTCTTTCTTCTCCTAAAAGAAATCTCTTCTCCTTCACACCCAGTCTTCACTACACAGCACATTCTTACCTTCTTCGTCTACTGCTAGTACCACAACTACTACCACTACTTCTTCAGTTATTACTGCTAGGGCAATAACTACTACCACTATAACTACAGTGGCTACGAATACTGCCATAACTACTACTACCATCATTGCAACCTCATCATGTAAAACAAATTGCTTCATAAACCACTGATGCAAGAACACGATATTTCTTTGTGCGCGCTTCCTGCAAAAAAAAAAGGGGGGGGGGGGGCAGTTGCAGCAGTGGCTCTATAAGGAGCACAAGTTAAACTGATGAGGGAATCCCAGACTTTACTTCAACAGATGCCTACATTAATGACGTCACTATATTAGCAATATATTAGGTTAACGTTGACAAAGGAAAATGACATCATATTTTCCTGTCTTTAAACCCTGTTGGACGGTTGATAATACCCATGTTACCATATCTATATCACATTTTACTGCCTGTAAGCCGTACTGGACGGTTGAAATAATTAACATGTTATTGTATCTATATCACAATTTACTGTCTGTAAGTCGTACTGGACGGTTGTTATAAACATGTTACTGTATCTATATCATTTTTTACTGTCTCTAAGTCGTTCTGGACGGTTGTAATAATTAACATGTTACCGTATCTATGTCATATTTTACTGTCTGTAAGTCGTACTGGACGGTTGTAATCAGTAACATGTTACCGTATCTATATCACATTTTACTGTCTGTAAGTCGTACTGGACGGTTGTAATCAGTAACATGTTACCGTATCTATATAATATTTTATTGTCTGTAAGTCGTACTGGACGGTTGTAATCAGTAACATGTTACCGGATCTATATCACATTTTACTGTCTGTAAGCCGTACTGGACGGTTGTTATAATTAACATGTTACCGTATCTATATCACATTTTACTGTCTGTAAGCCGTACTGGACGGTTGTTATAATTAACATTTTACCGTATCTATATCACATTTTACTGTCTGTAAGCCATACTAGGCGGTTGTTATAATTATCATGTTACCGTATCTATATCACATTTTGATGTCTGTAAGTCGTACTGGACGG